>OX336374.1:57908398-58508398 GCA_946902895.1 Fragum fragum
ACTTCATGGGTGGATAGAGCTCATCAAGTGGGAGTGCAGTATACAAGAACCATAACTCTACCTAGCCTATTTGAGTTATTGCCCTTTGTTGTTTTTCATACTTGAATCTTGTCCGGAGTATATCTCTAAAAGTATAATAGCTAGTATCATGAAATTTCATGGATGGATAGAGCTCACCAAGGGGGAGTGCAGTGTACAAGAACCATAACTCTACCTAGCGTTTATTTTGAGTTATTGTCCTTTGCTGTTTTTCATGCTTTGTTTGACAAAAAATATTTATTCAAAATAACCTCAGTTCTATTCAAACCCCCAGTTAATATTAAGCAGTGTGACAGGCGTATCTTGTGACAATTTGGCACCTTGTTTAACATCCCCCCCCCATCCCCCTGAAATGGTTGGCCTGTAGAGTCACCTTTGTTTATGTGTGTATATGGTTAGATAAAACTTTCTGCAAAGAAATAGTATAAGAACTGTAAAGAGAATCTGTTTGAAAGAATAGGTCTTTACCATGGAAGAAAAGATGTGATATATAATTAACTGTTATTGTGTCGATATCAATAGATTTGTATCTAGCAAAATAATGATAAGCAGATGTTTTAACATTTAATGTTCAAACTTTCATTCATTAATGGAAGTGCCATTATATTAATGATAATCAGTGAAATGATTGTTAACCTTTGTCATGCTGAATAAAATCTTTTTCTGAATTTTCATTAACCCTTCTCATGCTGATCCCAGAATATTCCGGTTTTGGCAGGAGGTGTAGACTAAGATCAGACTGCACTTATGTGCAGGCTGATCTTAGTCTACACCTCCTGCTTCTACTTTTCCTGTCAGAGTTGTTTATGAAGTTGATTTCTAAAAGAAATATTGATTTTTGAACAACAAGTTCTATCAGTGCTTTCAGCCCTTTGATTTGACAGCATTTCGGTAATGTAATTTATACAGCATGACAAGGGTTAAGATCTAAGGCCTGAAGGCTGCCGCCATAGCACAGTTAGTAGCTCATTAGTCTCTCAATCATGAGATCCAGAGTTCAATCTCTTGGCAAATATCCCGTCCAACATTTGTCTCCCACCAAGGGGTGGATAATCATAAACCTAAATGGGATGAGCAGCTACAGGGTCAGAAAGAATGTAGTGGTAGTACTGGTGTGAGAATTACTAGGCATCCTTGGTTAGGTTCTCCAACCGTAGTGATATGACTGTGCTGTAAGAGTGCCATTTAATACTATTCAAATCATATCAAAGGCCTGAAAGAACCGGAAGCAATGGTTGCAGGTCAAGTTTTATGTGAAGGTTAGTTCTGTGAACAAGTTTGGCTTGAAGGACACATGCAGGTGGTGCAGACCAAGACCAGACTGCTTTTATGAATGGACTGATCTCTGTCTGTCTGATCATAAATTACTCTTCCGACTTATTGTTTTAGTTCAAAAAAGGAAATATACAATATTATTTTAATTAAATTAGGTTTACACATATTAAGAAATGATGCTGAACCGAGAATATTTCTGCTTTTGCAAGTGGTGTAGTCTAAGATCAGCCTGCACATATTTGCAGTCTGATCTTAGTCTACACCTCTTGTTCGACATACTAAGTCAAGACTTGTATGTAGAATCAATAAACAAAAACTTTGACCGACAATATCATGGCTTTGTAGTGCTTTCAGCAACTTTGAAGAAGGATTTTATTCAGCATGACAAGGGTTAATTTGGTAATTCAATATGATTTTTGGTACTGCATGGCTCAGTAGCTAGGGCTGCAGACAAATAATCGAAGAGAAGTCAGGGCGTGTGGCTTCAAATCCTGTTGTTATCACAGGTTTGTCCTTGGGCAAGACATTTTAGATTGATTGATTGATTGAATGGGGTTTTACACCGCTTTCAACAATCTTTCAATTATATCACGGTGGCTGGTGCACCTAACAATGGATTCCTGGTATTTCTCACACTGGTACCGCCATCACATCCTTTCCTAGCCTCCAGCTGCTATCCCACATAGGTCTACGATTATCAACCCATTGGTGGGAGACAAATAGTCAGAAAGGATGAGTGCCGCCGTCGGGGATCGAACCTTGGACCTCTAGATTGACAGTCCGAAGGGCTACCAACTGCGCTATGACGGCGGCGGTGACATTTTAGAGCTAAAGCCTACTACTTGTGATAGCAAGAAAGCATATGAATAATTAAACTTCACTGTGATGTAACTGAAAACAGCTTTAACTCATTCCCACTCAGTGACACTTTTAAATGCCCCTCAAAATGAAAGCTTTGGAAAACAATTGTGGAAAATGAAGAAATTGTTTTGTACCAAGCAATTTCTTCATTATCCACAATGTTTTCTAACAAAAAGACAATGATTTTAAATATTTCATCAACTTGAAATTGTCATTTGCATCTTCTTTGAATTTGGACTGGTCTAAAATCTTATCCTTTGGGAATGGGTTAAACCTTATAAAATCAAACAAATTAGGCAGCGACCAGAGTGCAGTTAAACTTGCATTCGTGAGGTGTGGAGTTTGATCCCCAATTGCAGCAAATATTCTTTACAACATTTGTCTCTCACAAATGGATGGATAATCATGAAGCTTACTGGGATAACAGCTGGAGGCTCGGATGTAGTGGTAGTATGGTGTGAGAAATACCAGGAATCTATGCTTAGGTGCTCCAGCTGTCATTATATGACATTATGATGAAGGTGACATATTGTGGATAATGAAGAAATTGCTAGTTACAAGCAATTTCTTCATTATCCACAATGTTTTCTACCCCAAAAGACAAAGATTTAATTGATTGATTGGATTGGATTTAACAGTATTTCAGTCATATCGCGACGGTTGGAACACCTTACAATGTATTCCTGGTATTTCTCACACCAGTACTACCTATACATCCTTTCCTAGCCTCAAGTTGCTATTCCACTTAGGTTTATGAAATATCCACCCATTGATGAGAGACAAATGTTGGAAAGGATATGTGCCGCTGCCGGGGATCGAACCAATGACATCCCATAATTGAAGATTAGGAGTCTGACGAGCTACCAAATGCCCTATGACGGCAACTGACAAAGATTCAAAACTCTGTCAACTTGAAATTGTCATCTGCAGCTTCTTTCAATTTGGACCAGTCTATAATTTTGTCGATTGTGAATGGGTTAATTTAGTGTACTAAAAAGATAAGCATTTTATTGACAATGGATGATGAAAATGTCATAGCTATTGAATGAGTTTGGTTGTCTACTTAATCCGATCCCACACATTCCCACTTTTTTATACCCTTCAAGAAAATTGAATCTTGGGAAAATGTGGGAAATAAAGAAAATGCTTGTTATAAGCAATTGCTTCATTACCCACAATGTTTTCTTCACAAACGACAAAGATTTTTGAACTTTTTGAACTAAAAATAGTTATCAGCAATTTCTTTGAATAGGCCTGGTCTAAAATTTTGTCTGGGAATGGTTTAATATATCATCTCGCGTAGCCTATCGGAGTCAAAAATACCAGTTGCATAAAACACTATGATGGCAAAATTATTGTGATTGTCGCAATCGAATGATTTTCATAATAAATTATTCATTATAAAATGGCAACATAATCAGCTAATTTTAACGTCTGATGAATGTTTTTTATGTATGCAAATTTTGCTGATAATATGCAGTTAGGGAGATACGAACAAGTGACGTCCATTAGGCTCGCAACATGATTCCATCGATATTCATCTTGCTTGGTTCATAGGCACTATCATCAGGTCCATTGGGAAGTAGACTTGTATGGTTGTAGCACTTAGGAAAAAAAGCTTGGCACACAAGTCTTATTAACACATTCCCACATGATAAAATTTAAGACTTGTCCAAATTGGAAGGAGTTGCAGACGACAATTTAAAGTGTATGAAATTCTAGATTTTTCAAATTTACGGTTAGAAAACATTGTGGAAAATGAAGAAATAACTTGTAACAAGCAATTTCTTCATTCCCCACAATGTTTTCCAGAGGGTGTTTAAAGCATCACTGTGTGGGAATGGGTTAATCCATTACCACACAGTAAAATTTTAGACATGTCCAAATTGAAAGATTATGCAGAGGGCAATTTTGAGTTGATGATGTATTAAAAACCTTTGTCTTTTGGGGTAGAAAAAATTGTGGATAATAAAGAAATTTTTGTAATAAGCAATTTCTTCACTGTCCACATTGTTTTCAAAAGGTTTTTTTGAGGGGTGTAAAAAAAGAGCAATTGTGTTGGAAATTGATTAAGTTTTGGATTTATCTTTTGGCTAAAGCTCGCTCTAGCAGAGGGAGGTCTCAATGGTTCGGTGTTAAGGGCTTGGGTGTGGTAACAAGGGGGTTGTCATTAAGGTTGTGGGTTTGAATTCCAGCTGCACCTCTTGTCACATTGGATAGGTCCGTGAGCAAGATAATAAGAGCCTTGGACTGGAAAACGAGAAATATTAAATGAATTAACAGAGGAGCTTTGCTCTTATACAACTGAAAGAATTGACAAGTATATCAATTTAAAAGTTAATTAAGTCCGACTTCAAAAGTAATGCAGTAGCTTTTGTATTAGCCTTTGTCATGCTGAACCTGGATTATTCCGTTTTTGGCAGGAGGTGTAGACCAAGATAAGCCTGCACATAAGTGCAGTCTGATCTTGGTCTACACCTCCTGCTTGTACTTTTCCTGCCAGAGATGTTTATAAAATTGTTTTCTAAAAGAAATATTGATTTTGGAACAAGTTCTATCAGTGCTTTCAGCCCTTTGATTTTACAGAAATTCAGTTAGGTAATTTATACAGCATGACAAGGGTTAAAACTTGTCATTCCTTCAACAATCATACTTTTTTTTACATGAAAACAATGTTGAAAAAGAAGAAATTGCTTGTAACAAGCAATTTCTTCTTATCCACCTTGTTTTTTACCCAATTAGAGAGATATGTTAAAATTCTTTCAACATGAAACTTGTGCGTAACTTTGAAATTGTACCAGTCTAAATTTTTGTCATGTAGGAAGGGGTTATTATGTGATCTGAACCTATTTCAATTTGAACCAGTCTAAGATATTGTATAGTATTACATGTATTAAATACTCAGGCTGGTGGGGTTGGGTAGGATAGGTCTGAAATCACCGCAAATTTCTTAGCACTGTAAACAAATTTATGGCAATTTGAATTTGCCTTTAATTGTATATTGTTACAAGCAATTTCTTCTTTTTCCACAATGTTTTCTCAATTATAAAATATCGGCATCCTAAAATCCCGGGTTCATAGAGGAAAGGGTTATGGTATATCATTAAAGAAAAGGATAATGATGAAATTCGTTGATATAGTGTCAGATGGGCTACTTTATGATGAAATTCCGGTGAATTTTTACTCCAACATCGTTCATGAGGCTATTAACCCATTCCCAAACAACAAAATTTCAGACTGGTCAAAATTCAAAAGAGTTGCAGACAACAATTTTAAAGTTGATGTAATTTTAGATTTTTTCAACTGTCTGAATGGAAATATTGTGGAAAATGAAGCAATTGCTTGTAACAAGCAATTTCTTCAATTTCCACTATGTTTTCTAATGCATTTTTCTTTGGGGGCATCCAAAAGCATCACTGTGTTGGAACGGGTGAAATCATCTTATTTCTGATCTTTTCTCTGATATATTTCAATGCCATTCATTTAAGAGATGAAGAGAATATTTTTTGTTTTCATGGAGGTATGATCCGAAAAACCTAATCACACTGTATGAATACGCGAAGCGTGATTAGGTTTTTCGGTTCATACCTCCATGAAAACAAAAAGTATTCTCTTCATTTCTTATAATTTAATAGCATCGAGCGAAAAATGCAACAACTTAACAAATTTTGATACCTTTTTGTAGTGAACTATTTTGTGCGGAAGCATTCAAAATGGTTGCATACTAAAAATTTTGTTCATGGAGGTATGAATTAAATTTTTCGACCAATCGGATCGCTCGTTTTTGATAGACGAAACTAACAATAAAATCATTAGAGGTTAAGCATTTTCTATTTTCACTCCAGGATTCCCAGCGCAGTAATTATGACCAACCACAGAGGAAACGAAGACGTCGTGAGCACGACGAAGATTACTAGATGTCCACTACCATGTGTGCCACGAAACTCTGCCTGATACGAGGATTCCGATCAGTCCATGGCGAACATATTTATGTTGATTTCACTTGTTCATCTGTAACAGATGTCATTAATTATGTCATCAAAGTGTGTAAATATAAATAACATTACTCATCAAAACTGTGTCATGGATATAATGGATGATACGTGATTCATTCAAACTTTAATTCATCGTGTAATACACCATTTGTTGACCTTCTATCTATTACTCAGATTGAAACTTGCTAACATGTGTATCGATATGTCTCCTGTCTGTCAAAAAATCTAGAACTCAAAAGCAAGTTTTTGACATGTATATGCAATGAGATTTTAAAACATTCCCACACAAGACTTCTTTTTGATGCCCCTCAAGAAAATAACTATGGAAAATATTGTGGAAAATAAAACAAATTGGTTTTTACAAGCAATTTCTTTATTTTCCACAATGTTTTCTACCAAAAAAAAGACAAAGATTTTTTTTTGAAACTCTATCAACTAAAATTTGTCAACTTGCAACTTGAATGTTTCAAGTAAATAATTTACATGCACATATTTGTGCAACAGACATAGGTTGTAATCCCAATTGCAGGTTTGAATATTTTAATTGTTCTGCTCCCGATTCTATGTTGTTGGTACTCTTTGAAATTATGTCATTCAGATGATTCCATAGAGTTCCCATAGCATATGGTTTGATATGGAGTTGATGAAATTAGAGACATTATCTTCTCTTGTCCCGACCACTATTTAGATTGAAAAGAAAAATGTGTGGGCGTAAAATGTTTTAAACCTTTGCATTGAGCATAGGCATGCAAAATCAACCTTTTGCAAAGAATAAATTGAGGTTAGTAAAGATGTAGTAAGTGGCAATATGAAAACAGAATTGCTCAAAACCCCAAAAATTTGATATTTCTAAAGAGAACGAATTTATTTTTTGGAAACAAAAATGAGTGAAAAGATAACCAAGCAGAAGTCATACAGCATCTTAAATTATTTTAACCCATTCCAACACAACAAAATTTTAGAATGGTCCAAATTGAAAGAAGCTGTAGATGACAATTTCAAGTTCATGAAATTTTAAATTTAATCCACTTTTTGAATAGAAAACATTGTGGATAATGAAGAAATTGCTTGATACAAGAAATTTCTTCATTTTCCACAATGTTTCAAAAGCTGTGTGGGAATGGGTTAAGAGAAAACATTGATTTAATATTGAAAAGTTTACTCATTGGTAGGGTCTGCTTCATATAGTCAAGATAACTAGAGAACCTGAACTTCAGGTCTAAGGAGGAGTGTGTTTGATATCAAGTATATCATTCCATTATTTGTTCATTAAACCCTATCTTATGGGTACTCAATGTAATTGTCTCATCAAGACAATTTCAATGAGTACCCACAACATAGGGTTTGTAGAAAAAAATGATGGGTCATACTGGAATCACACCCTCGAGTTTGGATCTGTAAAAAACACACAGAATGGTATTTTCAGATACATGTATGATAATAATTTGAAAATAATGGATTGGTCAACAAATGGTTACAAAACCCATCAGATATGATAACGTGGCAAGGTTGTGGTACGGAGGATAATTGTGGACATTATTCCAAGGTCAAGGTTATTGTGTTGCTGGCTTCTGTAGGAGTAGAGAAATCTACATGAAACTTACCCAGTGCTGTCTTCATTGTTTTGTTTTGATATTGAATTGTAGAAACATTATTTTGTAATAAATTGACACACACTCAAGGATAAGAAAAGAGATGCTTACAAGCTAACACTGCTTATATTGATGGTTTAGCGTGAAACAGTTGTAACTGCCTATAAACATATAGGCAGTTACAACTGTTTTGCACTGAACCATTGATAGGTGCAGTCTGATCTTGATGTTCGCCACCTTTATATCTTATTTCAGTTTAAAACGTTTTAAGATTGAATTCTTGAACAAAAATGCTGATCCACATCTAATGCTTCCAGTGCTTTCAGCCCTTTGATTATGATGCAGTTCTGAGAAAAAAAATTTCAGTATTGCAAAGGTTTAAGAAACAAAAATCTTTGACTTGTATTAAAAATTCTTCAAGCTTGTTTGCTAGTTAACCCATTCCCACACAACAAAATTTTAGACTAGTCCAAATTGATAGAAGCTGCAGACGACAATTTAAAATTGATGGAATTTCGAATTTCTTTGTCTTTTTTAATAGAAAACATTGTGGATAATGAAGAAATTGCTTGATACAAGCAATTTCTTCATTTACCACAATGTTTTCCAAAGTATTTTTCTTGAGGGGCGTAAAAAGGAGGGCTTGAGTTGGAATGGGTTAAGTGGAATCCTGTTTATCATCATTAGGCTTGCAAAATGTAGCATCTTCAGCTTGAATAAAGCTGTAGTTTCAACATTTTATACACCCAAAAATATAATCACAACAATTCTTGATGCAATTGACAGGTAGTTGCAATAAAAAGAAATAATTTATTATACCAATTTCTTGTTTATCCACAAAGCAAGTTGCTATTTTGCAGAGAATTGCTATTATCAGGATTGCAAGTAGATTTAATTCTAATGTAAAGTTTCATTCATTATGATAATGAAGCATTTTTAGTCTGGTCCAAATTAAAAGAGGTTTTTGACAACTAGAAAAAATAAAACTGTAGTTAATTTTTGTCTGAAAAGGTTGAAACCTAGTGGGAAGAGATGAAATATCTTTTCTAACTTGGTTTTCCAAGGCTATATCTCCTCAGCACCTCCAAATACGGGATCATTCGCTAATGAGTTAAAATCCTTTGTCCTCTCCTTGTTAGTGTGTCATATTGTTGAACCATGATTTATATATGTGAATATATGATTAAAACATTGAAAGAGTCATGAAAAATAACATTGAAATAACATTGAAATTGTAATTAATGTAAATAATGATGTTGATTAGCAATTGAGAACTAAATTATCAATGTATGATTTTATAAAGATTTTATGTGAGTTTTATATGAAAACTTAAGCCATGTTCGGTGTGAAATTTTTGCCAGATTGAATCGTAAGTCTCTGTAGATTGTGTTGGGTTGTCCGTTATTTTTTGTAAATAGACAGTTTTTTCGGCGACAAGCTAGACGGAATTGTCATGATTACAAGTTTGGAGTATGTCGGTGCAAGCGTCAGTTTGTCTGTCCATCGGAATTTGTTAGAACAATAGCTTCTAGAATGGTCGTAACCCATTCTCACACAATCTTGCTTTTTCATGCACATGGAAACATGGTGTAATATTGTTTCAAGCAATTTCCTCATTTTCCACATTGATTTCTACCCAAAAAGACAGTGAATTTTATAAATTTATCACGATTGACCTGTCATCTTTGACTTCTTTCAATTTGGACCAGTCTAAAAATTTGTCAGCTGGTAATGGATTAAGCAGATGTGCCATATTTCTTGGTAAAGGTCCAATTTGAAGGTCATATTTGTTGTTATTGTTGTTGTCATGACCAAAACAGCAGCACATATCCTTTCCGACATTTGTCTCTCACCAATGGATGGATAATCATAAACCTAAGTGGGATAGCAGCTCGAGGCTCGGAAAGGATATAGTGGTAGTACTGGTGTGAGAAATACAAGGAATCCATTGTTTGGTGCTCCAGCCGCCACAATATGACTGAAATACTGTTTAAAGTGGTGTTAAACCACATTCAATGAATCAATCAATCAATCGTCATGACCATAAATCTCACATTTATGGATAAGGTGAAGGTCATCTTTTGTTTGGAACACTGATCCTTCACTTAATGATAGTTTTAAATTATGAATAGAAGACCTAATTCAGGTCAAGGTCATGTGGAATGTCAAATGTTTTAGGGCTGGACAGAAATTGTCCTTGGACAACAATACAATTTTATATATAAGAAAACAGAACACAAGAATTACAGTAATAGAATAATCAGTTATCACTAAGACCCTTGTTCTTTTTCAAATTTGTCTGCATGTTCTTTTTCAAATTTGTCTGCATAACAGATTACTAGACTATTAACATTTTAGACCTGTCCGAGTTGTAAGAAGTTGCAGAAAACAATTTAAGATTGGCACACTTTAAAATATCTTCATCTGCAACTTCTTTCAATTTGGGCCAGTCTAAAATGTTGCCGTCTGGTAATGGGTTGAAGAAGAAGGTTTGAGTTGTAACAGGGTTTTACTTAAGTAATTTCTTCATTTTCCACAATATTATTCCCAACTTTTCCTAGAGTGGCATAACAGGCCCAGATAGTGTGGGAATTGGTTACTACACGTTACAGTCTTGCGCTTGAACTCTTGACAAGTTAAAAGAAAATAAACACGTTCTCTAAGAATTCCACGGTAGACATAAGAAAAAGCTGAGTATTACATGTACGTTTATGTGCAGATTTTTATATCCCCGCATCAAATAGATCAGGGTCACATTGTGTTACTACTGTCTGTCTAAGCCGCCATCATAGCCCAGTTGGTAGGGCATCAGACTCCCAATCTTCAATCATGGGATGTCATGGGTTTGATCCCAGACTTCAGAATATTTCCTTTCCGACATTTGTCTCTCACCAAAGGGTGTATAATGGTTAACCTAAGTGGGATAGCAGCTAGGTACCTCCTATAAATATGTTAGTATCAAGGTTAGAGTCATCAGCCAATCTTTCTCAGATGACCATCTCTATAATCTGACCACTTTCATCAAAAGACCACAACAAGCATCAAATTCCCTTTCCGAAAAACAAAGAATCTTAAAAATTGGATGTTTTTGCTAATAGAATTATCAAACTAGAACTCAAGAAGACGATTCTAATAATTTCCAACAACATAGGGTTAGTGATAAGTCTGCAATAATTTATGTATGCTGTTGAACCAATCCTTCATACATATCATAAAAAAGTGAAGTAAACAATCATTCTCTAAATCGATTCCCACTCAACGAAATTTTAGACTGGTCCAAAATCAAAGTTTAAGAAATTTTAGATTATTTCAAATTTCTGGGTAGAAAACTGTGTAAAATAAAAAAAAAATGCTTGTAACAAGCAATTTCTTCATTTTACACAATGTTTTCCAAATGGTTTTTCTTGAGGGGGCGTCAAAAATCGTCACTGTGTGGGAATAGGTTAAACGACTACATTTTGGCTGTTCTTTGAGTGGTTGCTTTAAACAAGAGTAAATGATTTAAGTCAAAATTTTGACAAGACGGCCAATTACGGGGCATTTGTGTTTGAGGGACACAAGTTGTATACATAATAACTATGTGATGTAGGGGGGTACGGTTATGTTGTTCAGTGATGTTTTAAACTGTAAAGTGTTTTGTAAATAAAAGTTGACTTGTTTACGTACTTATTCCAATCTGTTTTTATGGAGCACTGAAAAGATTATTACTGTGGGGTTGTGGTTAGTACGTTAGTAAATGTTTGGCAGAATATTAAACCATTCCTACACAATGAAGCCATTTGACGCCCATAAAAATAAGCTTTGAAAGAAAATTGTGGAAAATTAAGAAATTGCTTGTTACAAGCAATTTCTTCCTTATCCATATTTTTTTTTCTACCAAGAAAGTTGAAAAGCTCCAGACTTTCATTAAAATTTGTCCTTGCTGATCCATTGCAATATTTACCTATTCCCACACAGATACACTTTTGTGCCCTTAAAGAAAAATAATTGGAGAAAAATTGTGTAAAATGAAGAAACTGTTGTTCATCATTTTTCAAATATTTTCTATCCAAAAAGTTGATAAAATCTAAAATAATAGCTTGCAATAGTCTTTTCATGTGTTTTGATGAAAGAAACAAATTCGATTTAAAAGATATCTTTCATTGAAGTTGATAAAAGTTACAGTGATAAGTGAAATGAAAGATTAGATTTACCTTAAACTGACAGATTCCTGGCCAAACCCTCTGAGCTGTGAAAGGAGGTTTGAAATTGATACCAAACAGTGTTAGTTAGCAAAGTTTATGGCTAGTAATATGCAACCAAAAGGTAAATGTTTGTTTTGTGACCTAAACGCTATGACTATGGCTTGAATAAAGTGCCAAAGTGTCATTTTGACTTGTATGTCACCAAACCAATAAAAATGCTTCGCTTCAATGTTGGCCAATGTCAAATTTCAACGTTAACTTAGTCTAAATGAATGATTTGATTGGTTAATTGATTCTTTGATTGACAGCCGTGTTCTGTTGATGGATCATCGGCCAATAATCGTCAACCTATGTGGGATAGCAGCTGGAGGCTAGGAAAGGATGTAATGGTAGAACTGGTGTGAGAAATACCAGGATTCCATTGGTGCTCCAGCCCAGCGATATAACTGAAAGATTGTTGAAAGCGGCGTAAAACTTCATTTAAACAAACAGATCTTTCGATGGATCACTCCTGACTTTATAAAGAAATTGACCTGTCTAATCATTCATTTAGACCAGAAGTGAAATGCCAATGCCATATCAATCAAAAACTTTTTCAGTTGTTGGTGGCGACTTATGTCAGCTGTCTACAGCTTTCTCAAGAACAAAGGATTTTCTTTTTGTTTCATGTTCTTGATCATTTGTTAAGCAATCAAATGCTTGATCTTGGCATAAAAACTATGTCGGAGGTCAGTGGGTGTGGCTTGTGACATGCTAATTGACAAACCACGGCTGTCTATCAAATAACCAGTTTTACCAACGAAATCACTCATTGAGACCAGACATGAGTTTTGAACTGTGACATTGTCTGCTATTTTTGTTAACCTTTTTGTTGGTTTGGCAACTTAAACATTGTAACTACAGCTTAGTCAAGCTGTAGTTATGATCCTTAGGTCGTCAACCAACTATTCTACTATTTTGTTACATTCAGTCGGCCATGAATTTTGCGAAACATCACCGTTTACAATCAAATCGCAACTTCCTTTCGGATTAGATCCAGCAATTAGTCAATTGTATGTCCGTATCGTTAATACTTAAAGCATGAATAAGAAAATATGATGATTTTTTTTTAAGTTATGCATTTTGACTAAGGAAATCAAATAGGCTTGACTTCTTCTTTTTGAGATTTTAGTTCCACGGGAACATGTTCAATGTTGAATACATATGCTGATATATTGTATGTGGTTTTCTTGTCGACCGACACCGTGTATGACTCAAGAAATGTGTTTTTTGTAAGATTTTGTAAAATATTGTGATTTGTAAACTGCTAGTTGTATGTAGAGATAAATAGTTTATGGTGTTAGTATATATGTATGAGTGAGTTGACGCATTTTGAGTCATAAACCCAATACAACACGATGACACTTTCTGACGCCCTGAAGAAATTCAATCACAGAAAACTTTTTGGGAAATGAAGAAATTGCTTGTAACAAGCAGTTTCTCCTTTTCTCAATATGTTTTCTACCCCATTCGACACTTTTTCCTGGATTTCAGCGCAATCTGTAATGTTGTCTGCATCTTCTTTCAATTTGGACGAAGCTAAAATTTTATGTCAGTAATTTATGGGTTAACTGTTATAACTCGTTTGACTGTGTATGATGATTTCTGATTTCAGATATGGTAAGATGCACTGTTGCCTTGAAATAAAAATATGAAATATAACTATGTGCATATACGAAAAATCTCTTGTTCTTGAAAAGATTGAAAGGTTTAATTATCAAATAGCTGAAAAGTTTGCACCATTTTCGATGGTCGTCCACATAATGAGTTTTCAGACTGATCTTGCACACAATCTACCTATCTGCCCATTGAAATATTATAGCTTCGAATTTGTTTATTACCTCAATCTATTTACTGAAAAATTTACAATGGTTAAAATAAAAGAAAAAAATCCCGGAACAAAAGATTTTACAAGTTGTAAAAATCCTATATCCAGATCTTTTCATTTGTATTTAATCCATTATGTATGTTTGAATTTGTTCAATGTTGACTTAACCTTTTCCTGTTCAATCCCTGGTTTTAACATCCCTATGATTTCATAATTGAGAAAACATTGTACAAAAAGAAGAAATAGCTTGTGACAAGCAATATCTTCTTTTTCCACATTTTATGCTACCCTACTGAATGGTTGCTTTTTAAATTAAATCCACTTTAAATTGTTGTCTACATAACATTTGAATTTGGACAGGTCTAAAATTTTGCAAAACAGGAAAGGGTTTATAGATAACTGGATGCTCAATGATTGTTTTGTTGACTATATTCAGACTAGTCTCTGTATTTATGTTATAATGGGACGTGTTTTCACTTATCAGTCTTGCACTAATTCCGGCCAAACTAATGTTTCCCTGCAATCAAACAAAATTTGATCGACCAATTTTAGACTGGTCAAAATTGATAGATGGTGCAGAAGATAAGTTTAAATTGGTGGAATCTTAGAAATATTTTGTCTTTTAGGGTATGAACCATCGTGAGAAATGAAGAAATTGCTTGTCGATCGTTTACTAAGCTTTTCTGGGGGGACTGAAAAAGGGGGGATGATTCGTTAAACCACTACTTCAACCCAATGCTGCCATATTTATGTTCGACAATAAAAATCAAACAAATCTTCAGTTGGCTGCTAGAGCATTGTCACTACAGCTTCCAAACGTTTATCTACAATGTTTTGATGGCCAAATGACTATTTGCTTTTGGATTTTTTCAGAGAGAAATGTCTCCCATTTCATATTGTGTATGTATGTTTTTTTTGCATCTCCCAACAATTTTGCATTCTAGAATGATGAGGGTTTGGCTAGTGATTCAAACTGATTGGATGAGATGTATGTGTCAGCCAATCAGACTGCTTTGTTTGGACTTTGACAAATATTAGACTGGTTGATGAAAACTTGACTCGTGTTAGAGGTTACATAAACCAAAAATAAAATGTTGTTTGGTTAAACATAAGAATTAGAATATGGATCACTTGATATAGTTGGACTCTGACCTTTGCATTTCACAAACTTTACTTAATTTATCTATTACACTGCAGAGGTCAAAGGTCTTTTTAGTGTTACATTGGTAATATGGTGAAACCTTATATTTGCATACTTTTCCATTAACTTATGGTGCCTCTTAAGTAATCATATCAGGGGCAAATTGTTTTAACACTGTCTGTCTGTCTGTCTGTCTGTCCACGACTTAATTCAACCCTTGTCATGCTTAACCCAGAAGGATCCGGTTGTAGCAGGATGCATAGTCAAAGCACATGAGTACAGTCTGATCTTAGTCTACACCACCTGTCTGTCCCTTTTTAAGCAGAGTTGTTCATAAATTGATTTCAAAAAAAAAAATGTCAACCAAAAAACAAGGTCTTCCAATGCTTTCAGTCTTTTGATTTAAATGCAATTCTGAGAAACCAAAAGTGATATCATTTTCTCCGTCTGTATGTCTGTCTGTTTGTCAACATTGTGTCAACATATCTCCTCCTCTATTTATAGATGAATTTCTATAATTTTCACAGGACCTTACTAATCCCCTAACCTTGCACTTATTGTCGGGGTTTTGCCATTTCAGACTTCACAGTAAAAGAGGGATTAATGCAAAATTTCTTGTCAATGCAACTCCTCCTCTATTTCCAGACAGAATTGCATGAAATTTCTACAGAATGTTCCTAGTCACCTGACCTTGTGCATGTTATCAAGTTTTTACCATTCCAGGCTGCATATTTCTAATGTGTACAAAAAGGGACCTAAATATGAAAAAAAAATTGGTCTTTTTTTCTTTACATTTATGGATAGTTACCTTCTTAACCCTTTTCCACACAGTGACGCTTTTAAACGCCCCTCAATGTAACAGCTCTGGAAAACATTGTGGATAATGAAGAAATTGCTTGTCACAAGCAAATTTCTTCATTATCCACAATGTTTTCTACCCCAAAAGACGAAGATTTTAAATATTTCATCAACTTAGAATTGTCGTCTGCAACTTCTTTGAATTTGGACCACTCTCAAGTTTTGTCATTTGGGAAAGGGTTAAAAAAGAAATTATGTTGCGGTGTATATGTGACGTTGGCACTCTTGTCCTTTAAAATTACAACTATATGAAGTACAATGCTCATACTCGGCATTAAGGTTCATCTATTTTATACACAAGGTCAATAAAAACGTAGTCAATCTTGAGTAAAATGCTGCTGGTGGGGTATTAATGTTTGAGAAATATGTCTTGTTTTCAATAAGAAACGGTAACAGTTCATAATGTATATATCCATTACTATGTCAGGTAACTACATTTGTTGATGTTTGAGCTCTGATGTATATGTTGTAGGTGGTACGAATTACAATTTAAACGTTTGCTCATTTGCCTAACAGATTCATCTATCATTTTTATGCCCCCGCATCGAAAGACCAGGGACATATTGTTTTACTGTTGTCTGTCTTTCTGTCGTCTGTCTGTCTGTCTGCAAAACTTAACCAAAACACTTAACATTGCCAATTACTACCAGCCTACTCAAGATACAATGCTCATAGTTGGCATGGTGATACATCTCCATAATACACATCTCATGTCAAGGTCAAGATCATGTGATTAGATCAAGGTCACATTCCAAGGTCAATTGTTTAGTCCTGTTATGGGGGCATTGTGTTTCACAAACACATCTTGTTTCTTCTAAATGTGTAGAAATATAGTTTTTCTCTGGGATGATTTTGAAGTATTTCCATCACTATGGCTTCCCTAGTGTAGGTGTTTAAATAATTACAAAAAAAAACCTTTTAGACTGGTCCAAATTCATGGGAGTTGCAGACAAAAATTCAAGTTGATAGAGTTTCTAGTCTGTCTTTCTGGGCAGAAAACAATGTGGAAATAGAAGAAATTGCTGGTAACAAGTAATTTCTTCTTTTCCATATTATTTTTACCAAAGCCTTATTTCAGAGGGGTGAAAATGTGGGAATGGGTTAAGCCTTGTTTTTAGGGTGACAGCCTTTACCTATTGATCACATCTCGGATTTGGTTGAAAGTATTTCTTGGAACTTTTAATATATATGGTCACTTCAAAAAGAAAAAAAATCCATTCAATCAAGGGAGATGGGTACATTTTTAAAGAGTGAATGCCCACTTTAAAGATTTTAAGAACTAATATACAGGAAACCAGAAGAGGCTTGTATCAAGCAGTGTTTTCCTGACATGTGGTATTTACTCATACACTGGTGTTAAGCTTTGTGTTCTACTTGTGTTCTAGTATAGGATTGGATTTGAACGTTTTTTTAACTGATAAGCCACACTTGGGAGGAATCAAGAAGGCTAGACTCGCATTTTAACCCATTACCAGACAGCAAATATTTAGACTGGACCAAATTGATTGAGGATGCAGACAATATGAAACTGAAAACTGAGGACTATATAGGGTATAAACATTGTAAGAAAAGAAGAAATTGCTTTTTGTTAGTATTTTAGCCTTTTCATGCAAGGTTTTCTTTATACACATTTCTTGAGTGTGTCAAAATATAGGATTGTGTGAAAATATGTTAAGGTTAAATTCATATCTAGTATGAATTCAGTCTATAATCAAAGAATGATTTGTAAGTGTTCCTCAAGAAGTCTGTTTATTTCAACAATTGTTGGTGACTTTTCAATGACTCTCGTTGTGTTTGTTCCGACTTTGGTTAAATTTGTCAAAATGGGCTATGTAATAAGTTGTAATTTGTACACATTAGAAAGATTGTCAATAAAGAGAATATCATTTGTAAAACTGTTTTTTTGTTGTTGTTTTTTTCATCAAGAAACGTGGGTGAATTGATATAGTAAATTCCTCTTGTTTCTCCAATATTATTTCTGAGACTTACTTGCAACTTGGTTTGTATGTTGAGAGACTCTTATTTTAAACCCATTCCCACACAATCCCCCTTTTTTGTGCCCCTCAACAAAAAAGCTTAGGAAAATATTGTGGATAATGAAGATATTGCTTGTTGCAAGCATTTTCTTCATTATCCACTATGATTTCTACCCCAAGAGTCGAAGATTGTCAAAATTTCATCAACATTAAATTGTCATCTGCAACTTGTTTGAATTTTGATCAGTCTAAAATTCTGTTGTCTGGTTATAGGTTTATGTCAGATAGTAAGTAAACTATCAGCAGAGATGCTAGTAACTCTAAATGCTTTCTTTTTAGAATTATGCTCCTTTACAGCCCACTAGGCACAAAGTGCTTAAGATGAGCAATTTTGGTGGTTCTATATCTATCATTTTATCCGTCAGTCCATCCACTATCACAAAAAATATTCAGATTTCAACCAAACTTCATGGGAATTATCCTAAGGTCATGCACTTTCAGAGTACTTCAAATATTTGAAATCCATGAAGTACTTAGTTGCAATATCAACCAAGTAAATAATTAACCCTTTTCCACTCAGTGACGCTTTTGGACGCCCCCCAAGGAAACAAAGATTTGGATAAATGGAAAATGGAGAAATTGCTTGTAACAAGCATCTTCTTCATTTTACACAATGTATTCTACCCAGGAAGTTGAAAGACCTAAAATTTCATGAACTTTAAAATGTCGTCTGCAACTCCTTTCAGTTTGGACCAGTCTAAAAATTTGTCGTCTGGTAATGGGTTAAAATATCTCCCCCAAAACACAAAGCCCGGGGTCTTTTAAAGCCTCATTAATGAATAGGACTAGAGCTTAGAAATTTTGCACGTGGCATTGTCTTGTGATTCCCCACGTGATCTACCCAAAATTTTGTATCTTGAAGTAATGCACTATCCCTTTCCTACTAAAGTCAAAAGCCTGCAAATTTCAAATTCTGCATGTATTATTGTCTTGGGATGATTAACGAAAAAAGTTTAAACTATCACTCTCGAACCAAAAAAAATCCATTTGCTGTGGAATCCAAGACTCCGCTTAGTGATAAAGAAGGATATCTTTACAAATGATGTCACCCAACTGTAAAGCCTTAACCCTTTCGCTCTATATCAAAAATATACATACCCCTATAAAGATAAGATTTTCATGATTTTATCAATTTCTAATTTATATCTGCAACGTCTTTCTGTCTAAACCAGTACATAGTTTTGTCGTCTGGTAATCGGTTATGCTGCAATACATTGACGAGAGATAAAGGACCATCATTTCTTGTGCTCAACTCAGATTTCCTATATACTGTACAGATTTCCTATTTACTGCACAGATTTCCTATTTACTGTACAGATTTCCTATTCACTGTACAGATTTCCTATTTACTGTACAGATTTCCTATTCACTGTACAGTATCATCGCCGATCCGGTACGATACGGTAACGGTTAATATAATTTAATTTTAGCTTCGTCTATCAAGATTCAAACGTTTTGATTTGCTGAACATTTTCTTCATAATTCCATGAAAAACATTTTCAGCACACAACTATTTTGTATGAATGCGAAAGATGTAATCACACCAATTCACACTGTATAGATACACGAATAGGTATCATACATGAGTGTGGTGAAGTTTGTAGGTTCATGTCCCAGTGAAAATAAAAAAAATATTCTCTTCATTTCTTAGATGTACAGAACTTATAAGGTTGAACGACTTGAGTTGTTGATCCATCGTCAAATATGCGTGGATAAATATCTCAGCACGTGTTCCTCATACCGACAACTACACCCGTGTAGATCAGCCCTGTCATGGGTTCGATCCCCGGCGGCGGCACATATCCTTTCCGACATTTGTCTCTCACCAAATTGGTGGATAATCGTAAACCTAAGTGGGATAGCAGCTGGAGGCTAGGAAAGGATGTAGTGGTAGTACTGGGGTGAGAAATAACAGGAACCCATTGTTAGGTGCTCCAGCTGCCGTGATATGACTGAAATACTGTTAAAAGCGATGTTAAACCTCATTCAATCAATCAATCTGTAGATGAGCCCGGTTAGCTTAGTGGGTAACTCGCTGTGCTCTCAATTCTAGAGTCATGAGTGCGAACCTTAGCTCTGCCAACATTCTACCGACATTTGATAAAAGTTATTTTACCCCCCTTTAACATTGTAAGGGGGGTATATAGGAGTCAGCTTGTCGGTCCGTCCGTCCGTCCGTTTGTCTAGCCTTTTCGTGTCCGCTCAATTTCTTAGCAACCATTGGACGGATTTGATTCAAACTTCACTGATATAATCTGTATCAAGCAGAGATGTGCATATTCTATTTTGGTTACGGTCCATTGATTTTTGACGGATTTATGTCCCTTTGGTGAAAAATCGTGTCCGCTCAACTTCTCAGCAACCATTGGACGGATTTGATTTAAATTTTACAGAAACACTCGGTATAAGTCAGACATGTGCATATCCAGTTTTGGTTATGGTCCTTTGATTTTTGACGGATTTATGGCCCTTTAATTAAAAAAGTCCAATTTTTGTCATGGCCCTTTTGATAATAGCCCTTGTATATGGACAAGCGCTGTTGGGGGGTATTAGTCCGCTTTGCGACAGTGTCTAGTTGTGGAGAGTGTCATATGTCTGTCATCCAAAGGGTGAATGACGTGTTACAAGGGCAGCTTGTGACTCCGATTGAACAGTTGGTGCTGGAGAAACGGCAAGAAGCCATGGTTAGATGCATCGACATTCGCGATATAGTTTAAATACTGTTAAAAGTGTTGTAAAACCCATTTAAACGAAACACGTGCGTAGATCAAAGAAGCCAAGTTCCCAAAAATCTATCGAATACTTAACCCATTACCAGACGACAAAATTATAGATTTATCCAAATTCAAAGGAGTTGCAGACGACAATTTTCAACAAGCAATTTCTTCATTTTCCACGATGTTCCACACGCTTTTCTTCTCGGGGTCGTCAAAAAGCGTCATTGTATTTATACAAAGCTCGTAGATTTAAATCAGCCTGCGAGGAAGTCAATGCTGGTTTAGTCTGTCCTGAATCATATTTAAGTTCCTGGCTTCTCTATTGAAGGCTAACTGTAATGGTTAACTTAACAGATTAAAGAATAAGTTCGACTCCCAATGGCATTGAATTATCGAAATTATTTTGAAAACGAAAAATTGCTTGTTGCAAGAATTTTCCTTTAAATATACCTAATTGTATTAACCCTTTCCTGGTTAATCCCTGTTTACGTCCCTGTGATTTTATGATAGAGAAAACATTGTGGAAAAAAAGAAGAAATTGCTTGTAACAACCAATTTCTTCTTTTTCCACAATATTTTCTTCCCTGTTGAATGATTACATTTCACATAAATTGGACTTTAGATTGTCGTTTGAAAAACCTTTCAATTTGGACCAGTCTTAAATTGAAAAAAAAAAAACAGGAAAGGATTAAAATCAAAGGCACTTGGAGGCCCTGATATTTTTTGTCAATATTTTCTGTAACATAAATTCTATTTAAAACTCTGACTTATAATCTTAAACAGGTGGTGTAGACAAAGATCAGACTCCACAATAGTGCAGGCTGATCTAAATCAGATACTTTTTGCCAAAATAGGAATATTCCGGGTTCAGCATGACAAGGGTTAACAAATCTTGTAACTGTCTGTTCGGGTTGAACTGAAATTGTTCTTTATATGAGATTTCTCCTGTTACCACAATGTCTTCTTCGACATGATGTCAAAAACAATCGTAAAAACCCGTCAATTTTTTAGAAAATAGTTTTCCGAAGTTCTCACATTAACAATCCGCAAATATATTGTTCTGTTTTCATGACAAACTACAAAAAATTCACAAGAACGGTTCATTAAAATCGGTTCCTTTCGTTATTGACTTTCGGTCAGATTTTGATGAATTAAAGCAAGTTTAATGAGATATGATATTTGATATCTCAATGCGCGATCTTGAACTTTTCTCCAAAAACATTGGGTTGATAGGCACCGGGAAGCAACTTAGTTGTCTTGTTGAGTTCCTTTAACCTTTTCCAACATAACAAAATTTTAGGCCGGTCCAAATTGAGAGAAGCTGCAGACGACAGTTTCAAGTTGGTGGAATTTTGTTTTAATTTTTTTTTGTCCTTTTGGATTGAAAAAAAAGAAGAAAAAAAACCACGGTGGATAATGAAGAAATTTCTTGATCCAATCAATTTCTTTTTTATTCACAATGTTATCCATGATTTTTTCTTAGAAGGCGTAAAATGAGGACTTGTGTGTGAATGGGTTAATTAACACACAGTCCCGCATTTTTACACATTGAAGGAATATAGCTATAGAAAAGATTGTGAGGAATGAAGAAATTGTTTGCTTTTCTCACGGGGTTTTCCACCTCATATGGCCCTTTTTTTTCACTTAAAGCCAACTTAGTTTTGTCATCTGCAACCCTTTTCAATATAGACCGGTCAAAAATTGTGTATTTACGACCCCGAATAATTTCAAATGAAAACATGATAGAAGACAGTTAAAACTGTTGTTTTATGTCACTTCTCTATATATCGGGATAGTTTCCATTCTATTTAGCACTCATTTTTCAATCTAAAAAAAAAAAAAAAAGAAAATAATAAATTGTCGTCTTCAACTTCTTTTCATTTTGACCACTGTAAACCTTGTCGTCTGGTTCTGAATTTACGATTTTTTGTGACGAATAACTACACATTAACCCATTGATAGACAACAAAATTTTAGACTGATCCAAATTCAAAGAAATTACAGACACATTTTTTAAGTTGATAAAATATCGAGAATCTTAAAATTTTCGGATAGAAAGCATTGTGTATAATGAAGAAATTGCTTGAGACAGGCAATTTCTTCATTTTCAACAATGCTTTCCAAATTTTTTTTGTCTTTGAGGGCCCTATAAAGCGTGTTTATGAGGAAAAGGATTTGATACTCAAGCCCAAAAACAGTAGAAATACCAATATTAAAAAGGCACCATTTACAGATGACGAAGTTCTCTGAAAACCCGGTAAAAGTAAACCTCGCATTTAGAACTCCTTCGAGAGTACTGAATATGGAATTAATTGCTATAAACATAATCCAAGTTTATGTTGAACTGAAAAATGCATTTACAAGACACGGTTTCCGTATATTTTCCGTCTTGTTTGGAACAACGCAAAATTAGTCGCATTCGTCTTGTTGTGTCGGCCGTGTTGAATTGGCTAGGGCTTGGGTGTCTACATCGTCAGTTTCGTAAGGTGCAACTTTGATGTTTTATACAGATGATAATTGTTTGTCTCGGTCTAAGATCGATTGATCTTTCACTGAAGCAGAACTTTTTTTTACTAGTTCACGAAATGAGATAAATCGATCGTACAAACATACAAAAAAATCTATTTCTTATTACTGTAAAAATAGACAAAACATAGATCTTTTGCGGGGGATAAATTCCTTTAACCCATTCCAACTCAACAAAATTTTAGACTGGTCCAAATTGAAAGAAGCTGCAGACGATATTTTCAAGTTAGTGGAATATAAATTTTCTTTGTCTTTTTGGATAGAAAACATTGTGGATAATGAAGAAATTGCTTGATACAAGCAATTTCTTCATTTTCCACAATGTTTTCAAAAGCTTTTTTGTTGAGGGGCGTAAAAAGGAGGGCTTGTGTGGGAATGGGTAAAGCGCGTTCTTTCGCAGTGAACTATATGACAACCTGATGACTTTATATTTGTCTTTGGTCCCGCGTAGAACGTTCAGTTGCCCCAGAAACATAAATATACATGTTATTCTATGTCTCTGGTTGCCCGTAATGAATAAAAGAAGAGCTAAATCTACCAAATAGTGATATGAAATTATTTAGTGATGGAAAAGCATTTAGGAATTGCAGTCTTTTTTTTTTCTTTACTAAGCGACGAGGCAAGGGGCGCCCGAAAGAGGTCACTATTAAAAGGCCTTTAAATAAAACCTGTACCTTTTACAATGAATTAAGTGAATGATTATATATAGAATTCGTGAGAACAACCGAATCATGACAGGTGTCTCTGTGCGATACCATCGTCTTCTACCAGCAGAGGCTCAAACTGATTGTCTTCTGACCGATCCACTCAATCGCCGTTCTTGAGGAGTAAGTTACAAATACTAGGTAACCCCCCCCCCCAAAGAAAGTCGATAAACATGTTATAATACAAATGCCAACACAATAATGAGGGACTACATAAATGATAGGCGTAGAGAAAGTAAAAAAAAAGACAAATATTATTTAGAATGTTCAGAGAGAGAGAGAGAGAGAGAGAGAGAGAGAGAGAGAGAGAGAGAGAGAGAGAGAGAGAGAGAGAGAGAGAGAGAGAGAGAGTGTGTGTGTGTGTGTGTGTTTGTGGGGGCGTGTGGAGTGAATTACTTATAGTCCCTTTAACCCATTACCAGACGACAAGATTTTAGACTTGTCCAAAGTGGAAGGAGTTGCAGACGACAATTTAAAGTTTATGAAATTTTGGATTTTTTCAATTTTCTGGGTAGAAAACATGTACACATTTTTTTCCAAAGTTTTATATTGAGGAGGCGTCACTGTGTGGGAATGGGTTAACTATTGGATCGGTTCATGTAGTAAAATGATCAATTAAAGATTATATATCTACATAACTAATCATTGATGTCGTAATATATCTCCTTGAAAAATCTGAATTTTCATATACTTTAAATTGTCGTCTGCAACTCCTTTCAATTTGGACCAGTCTAAAATTTTGCCATCTTGTAATGGGTTAGTAAAAACCCGATAAAATGAATAAATGAAAATATTACCATACTGTTTCAAGTAGTTATCAAACATATAACGCGGTAACGTTGTTTAGCATACAACATCTGATGACAATTCACTGTCCCGTTCAACATTCAATTTAACCATGTTTTGCACGAGATCCTGTAGGTCACATGGCCACGAGGTGTGTCGATTTAATATGCAGGTAAATAAAGAAATAAGATTTATTCTAAAAAGGGAGTTATTAAACTTTCATAAGGTAAGGTTCAGCTGTTCAGTGTTAATATCATTCATGTATAATTATGGATAGTAATTTATTCATATTTTTGTTTACGAGGATGGTTATCATGACATATTGGCTAAACATATCATCTTGGGAAGCATTAAAACCAAGGTATCCAACCACAGTGTTCCTTTATAAACACTTTCAGTTATTCGAAAAGTTGAATACAAAGCAAGATCCGCGGTATCTAGTCGAATGTTAGAGTAGAACTTGGAGTATTTATTTGTGTTTACGACTTCGAATCTATCGATCCATCTTTTGCCGAGGCGATTTGGTAAGTATTATCCACAAAAGCTTTTGGAGAAAAACAACTTAGATTTTCAATTAAGTGCGTTCCTTCATAAATACTTTTTATTACCTTTTTTTGGAAAAATCGGGGGCATGTTGTTTTACGTTGCCTGTCTGTCCGTGCGACTGTCTGTCTGAGTGCAAAATACGTAAAATTTACAAATACTAAGACTATTCAAGATATGGTGCTGATATTTGGCATGATAATAAATTTCATAGATACATATCTGTAGATACCAAATGACATGGTCAATGTCATTTGTAAAGGTCATAATTATGCAAAGACTAAAAAAAGCCAACCTTAATAATTACAATAGGGTTGTCTATTCAAGATAAAAGGCTCATATTTGGCATGATGGTAGATCTAATCGTTACGCATCTGCAGATGTCATAATCGAGGTGATGTGACAAGGCCAATGTCATTTGTAAAGGTCAAACATGTACAAAAACTGATTGCTTTCAGCGTACTTAAGATACAACGCTTATCATGCGGTTAAAAATGATGGGCATATTATATATCCATATCGGTCCAAAATGGGACCCATATAGCTTGCTCCCGTGTGTTCCATATATATAACTCCATCCAATCTGGATGTCGGTTGATAGCTCATGTTGGACCCATAGAGGATGTAATATTGGTCATGTATGGGTCTCATATATTTTGCTGACTGGGGAACCGTTTCGTCGAAAACCAAAATTGTAAAGAGTCACTTATTTGAATGTGAACTTCATCGAAAATAACATGTTAAGAAATCAAAGAAATGATCCCTGGAAACTTAGAACGGAAGTGAACATCGGTTGGTATTTTTTATAGCAGTTTTTAGAGTTTGGCGACCTAATCGTCGTAACTACAGCTTGAGTAACGAGCTTTTCAAGCTGTAGTTACTACGATTATGTCGCCAAATTAACTAATTATTTATTCTGCATTGTAATGACTAAAATAATGCCGTTCGGTATCTTAACCCTTGTCATGCCAAAACCCGAATATTCCAGTTTTGGCAGGAGGTGTAGACTAAGATCAGACTGCACTTATGTGCAGGCTGATTTTAGTCTATACCTCCTGATTTTACTTCTAAAAAGAATATTGATTTTTGAACAAGTTCTATCAGTACTTTCAGCCCTTTTATTTGACAGCAACCCAGAAAGGTAATTTATTCAGCATGACAAGGGTTAAGTCGAGCTTCCTATCGGAATCAATGGGCGGGGCAAGCCCGGAATCAATGGGCGGGGCAAGCCCTGCATCAATTATCTTGTCATTTGCAGTGATCACAACATTGAAAGTTGTAAATCAAAAGGCCAGGTATTGCCACTATAATTAATCAACCACCACGCTGTAATTCGTCTCAAAATCATAATGTGGGGAATTGTGATTGATTGAAGAATAATTGCTGGAATTATCATCACCGATATTCATTTCAATTAATTACATCTTTCGCCCTGGAGCAGAAAATTTTATTAACCTTTCTGGGTGAATTTTATTTTTTACGGTTTTTACGGTTTAAAATCAAAGTACTGAAAGTACTGTAAGCTAGAAAAGCATGGTTGAATTTAGAAAATCTTTCCCTTGTTGGGTAGAAAACATTGTGGACATTGAAGAAATTGCTTGTTACAAACGATTTCTTCATTGTCCACAATGTTTTCCAAAGTTGTTGTTTTTTCCTTGAGATGCTTAAAAATGGAATTGAATGGAAATAGGTTAAATAATACGCTTTTGACAGAGTTCTCTACAATTTGAAAAGAGTTTGCAATATTCCTGAAATACATAAGAACTATTTTCATGGCGTAGGCATTTAACGGATTTAGTGGTTAAGCCTCCAGTGACAGTTTGCACTCGTTGAACTTTGAGACGACCTCAAAATTTTGTCTGTTAACTTAAGCTATCAAAGCTGACGCTTTGCTAGCTAAAAAGATCCGAACTTTCTATAACGGCTGGCTGGTAAAATACTCATTCTGACGAATTCAATTTGTGATCATGAGCGTGGTTATTTTTGTTGAATCAAATCTTTGAAAATATTCATTGAATATCAATTTTTGTGACGCTTGTAAATGATTGTTAGTTGATTTTCCGCTTTTTTTGTACATGTTATTTTGATAGAAATCCACAATAGAATCTTTCGGGCTAAAATTTTGTTTTTGTTTAGTATGTTTCCAAAAACAAAACTCTTTTAAAGTCACAACATTGGCGCCAGTGTCTTAGTTATCGGCTTCTCATTTTCATGTCAAGAAATTATAAAAATCGAAGTGGTTTTATACCTGATATATTCAGAATTTTAACCCATTCCCATACACAAAATTTTAGACTGGTCCGAATTGAAAGTAACTGCAGACGAAAATTTCAAATTGATGGAATTCATTTGCTTTTATTTTTGTCTTTTTGGATAAAAAATATTTTGTATAATGAAGACATTTCTTGATACAAGCAATTTCTTCATTTTTCACAATGTTTTCCAAAGTTTTTTTCTTGAGGGGCGTAAAAAGGTGGTATTGTATGGGAATGGGTTTAATAAATATGAACTAAGTGACTGCCCTTTTCTCTTATGCTAGAAACTCACATTTTCCAGAAAAAAACTGCTTGGAAGAGAATCGTGCATAATGCTAGTGAAAAACTTTGAATTATGATTGGTTAATAGAGAGAACAAGATCAGGTGATGACTTCCATAGATTCATTTGTGTTCATTATCATAAATAGAGAACCATGTCTGCTCTAGCAATATGCAAATGTTAACATAGATATAGCTAAAGCATTGACTTGTGTACGAATTCTAGTAAGCAACAAGTATGTGAGAAATTTGGTCATTCAATGTGTGCATTGTCGTCTGCTTACTAAAGATATTAACCGATTTAATTGTTGAATACCGAACAAGTGCACATATGCGCCTCTCGTTTGTAAGAGATATCATGCTTACTTGTTCAAATGACATAATTGTAACGAAGATTTTACCCATTCCCACTCATTGACGCCCCCAAGAAAAAAATGCTTCGAAAACATTGTGGAAAATGAAGAAATTGCTTGTCACAAATTTCTCATTTTACACGTTTTCTACCCAGAAAGTTGAAAAAATCTAAAAATTCAGAAACTTTAAATTTTCGTCTGCATCTGCTTTCAATTTGGACTGGTCTAAAATTTTTCCGTCTGGTAATGGATTACGGGTTCCTTTTGTTGCGATATTTCTTCCCAACGAGAGCAATAGAGCCTTTCAGGAATGCGATGTGACTTAAAAACCAAGAGTTGATGTCTTAAGACGCCAAGCATTTCTCTCGACAGTTTTCCGGTTCGCTTTTCGTCAAGGGATCTTTAAAATCCTTTCACCGTCTCAATGACATCCATTAGACGGATTTTAAAGTCTAAATATGTAATATTGGCACTATCGTGTCGTTTGGATCTACAGCACGAAAATGTCTTTGACAATTTATCAAATTTAATGTTTTACGTTAGATCACAGCCATGAACCGACTCTTTATCGTCTGTGACTTCGGTTCAATGTAATATACAGTAGAGGTTGAGTTTGTATCTGATGAAAGAATATACAACGATATATCACAGTTAAACAAAATCATAATCATTAAGGAAAACTAAAAACTTGAAATGTGCATTTACAAAGCAGCACCCCAAGAAACAAATAAGCAAACAAATTAAATTAATGATACATAACGCAACTTGATCGAAGATGGGTATTGGTGACCTTATACACAGTACTATGGGGACCTTAAATACCTCTGTTAAATACGAGACTTAGTCAGATGACATGTGATTTATCACAACAATAAACTTGCAGACAAATCTTTTTGTTTTTGTTCAGTTATGTATCGTCGCTGCCGTAGCGTTTGCCGATATGCGCGGCGTCCTCAGAGGACGGTTTGTTGTTATGGGGGATAGTGCAAACTGGTGAAAGCCCCTCCTGGTTCTTTAATTTGCTCGGTGGATAGCAACGTCACACGGGGCCTCGGTTTTATATGTTAATCGTAAGACAATTAGTTCCCGCGATCTTGAGGTCTGAAATCGAGTGCTCCACCAAGTGATCTAATGGAGTTGACAATATTTTCTTGCAAGGCACCTCCCGTTAATTACAAGAAAACCATGATATTTTTACCGACAAATATGTATGCATGTCCGGTTTAGCTGACAAAAACATAGCCGAAAAAACATACTTTTACCGTACCACATGTAGGCCTTTACATGACTGATCAAATATCAGATTGACAGTGCCTGTAGTCAGAGTGGCCGCCGTCATAGCGCGGTTGGTAGCGCACCCGACTCCTTCAATTATAGGATGTCATGGGTTCGTCTATCACCAATGGGTGGATAGTCGTAAACCTAAGTTGGATAGCAGCTGGAGGCTAGGAAAGAATGAAATGGTCGAACTGGTGAGAGATATACTAGGAATCCATCGTTAAGTGATCCAGCCATCGCGATATGACTGAAAATTTGTTAAAAGCGGCGTTAAACCCAATTTAAACAAACTGTAGTCAGAGTACCAGAAGTTAAGATGTCCCTTTTACGTGACAGGTCACATATCATATGGGAATATAATCATATAGTCAGAAAAACAAACAAGCAAAAAAACCCTAAATGTGTGCATTTCCCATTTGGCGTGGCAAACATATATCAGACTGACAATATCAGAAAACCATATTTTACCTTCCTACATGTATACATATCCCATTTCACGTGACAAATATATATCAGACTGATAATGCCTATAACCAGAAAACCATATTTTACCTTCCTACATGTATACATATCCCATTTCACGTGACAAATATATATCAGACTGATAATGCCTATAACCAGAAAACCATATTTTACCTTCCTACATGTATACATATCCCATTTTACTGCGATCATGCATCAGATTGACAATATCTACAATTGAAAAACATTAATATATCGAAATACTCGACATATAAATCGTCCCAGCATTGACCCTGTCACAGACTACTTGTTAACCCTACAGCTACAGAACACCACTTTATTTTGGTTTCAGAAAATTGTATACAGTTTTTCTTTGACCGCATCGCCCAACAGGCTGGCCCCAATTTTATGGATCAAAGTTTTTACAAAAAATGAGGGCACATGTCGCTGTTTAATGAACTTTACATGAACCAAGTCTTTAGTTTTTAATGAAACATGCAACATTTTCTCAGATAATCAACCAATTAACCATTTCCAACACAAACGCGCTTTTTGAACGCCCCCAAGATAAAAGAGTTTCGGAAACTGTATAGAAATGAAGAAATTGCTTGTAACAAGTAATTTCTTCATTTTCAACAATGTTTTCTACCCCAAAAGACAATACACTACAAATTTCATTATTTTTACATTGTCGTCTACCACTTCTTTCAATTTGGAACGGCCGCCGTCATAGCGCAGTTGGTAGCGCGTCGGATTGTCAATCTAGAGGTCCCGGGTTCGATCCCCGACGGCGGCACTCTTTCTTTCCGACTATATGTCTCCCACCAATGGGTTGATAATCGTACACCTATGTGGGATAGCAGCTGGAGGCTAGGAAGGGACGTGATGGCGATACTGGTATGAGAAATACCAGGAATCCATTGTTAGGTGCTTCAGCCGCCGCGATATAACTGAAAGATTGTTGAAAGCGGCGTAAAATCCCATTCAAACAAATCAATGTGGAACAGTCTATAATTTTTGTCGTCTGGTAAAGACGATTATTCTAATAAGTCATCTATTTCTCACGCACCTTTATGAACGGCTGCATTGTTAGACCCCAGTCTGTTTGTCGGTGCTACACTCGACTAAAAATACTCGCATAAATTAGATTAAATTCATTTTCCTTTACATGGTCATCCTTTTAAGGCAAACCGTGTTTCATTAGGCACATGTTTTTAGCTCACCTGAGTAAAAAAGTTCTTAAGGTGAGGTATTGTGTTCACACTCTATCCTTCGTATGTCGTCCGTCAACAATGTCTTTAAACGAAATCTCCTCCCAAACAACTGGGACAATTTAACCCAATTTGGTATAGATGTTACCAGTGTGGCCCCCTTTAAAAATAGTTAAAAAAATTGAAATCTGTTGAAATCTGCTGAAAACTCCGGTTGCCATGGCAACAAAAGTGAAATTTAACACAAACACACACACACACACAAAACAACAACAACAACAACAACAAAACTTTAACAAGGTACTCCTTTTGATCCATCAGGCCTAGAGTCTACATGAAACATCAATAAATTGACCTCTATCAAAATAGCTTAAATCATAATTCTCGGGTCCCCAGGGACAGAGCCTCAAGGGGGGGGTCCTATTTTTAAACGACATCTCCCGAACCACTGGGCCAGTTTCAACCAAATTTTGCTGAAATTCTCATTAGATGCCCCTTTTATAACTAGCTAAAAGGATAAAAACCTGTGTAGCACTGGTTGCCTTGGCAAAAAATGTGAAATCGTGAAAAAGATCTTAAAAAATCTTCTCCTTCTGACCCAGAACTTTGTATCTTACATGAAACATGAAATATGGCAGAAATGTTCCTTAGGCGGTCCTTTATCACAATAGCTAAGATAGTAGAAATTGGGCGAAAACTCTGGTTACCCTGGTGACAAAAGTGAAATTTAAAAAATCTGTAATTCTCTTCTCTTCCTAGGCCAGAAGGCGTAGAGCTGTGATATTTTAGCTAGAGAGTGGGGTGGTGTTATATAGAAATAAAGAAGGGTTTTTGAATGTCATCTACTCCTAAATATTTGTGCCAATTTCAACCAAAGTTTGCAGAAAAGTTCCGTATGTGGTCTTTATTTGGTTCACAAAAGCTGAATGAACATTGCTAAAATCATGACTTTTAGATCCCCAGGTACAAAGCCTATATATATATATAAAGTATTCCTAGTCTTAACATTAAATTTCACTGTTAAAAGAAAATGTGATAACCGCAGGGCCAACGGTCCTCTTGCTTTCATACGATACCCCTTGTATCATTATTTGGTTCCACAAAGATGCATCCCTATTCTAACTAAGAAACAAAGTATGAAAACTTAAATAAAAAACACCTCTGAAACCAGAAAGCATTGGTATTTGGTTTATAGAATCTCCTTGTGAATCTCAACAAAGATTGTTCACGTGACGCCTTTTTTTTTTCGGGGGTGGGGGTGGGGGGTGGGGGTCATAATCGGGACCTCACTCGGGCGCACCCTTTTTTAACGTAAAAACAAATAAGGATGAGTTTTAAAATAATTTTTCTTTGTAACCAGAAAGCCTAGAGCATTGGTACTTTGAATGTGAGATCCTAAAAGAGAATCTCTAGAAAGTTATATTAATGTGATGCCCCTTAGGGCACGTTTCGGCTATACCAGGGCGCACCATATTTTAACATAGAAACAAATTAGGAATTTTTTTTAAATTTTTCTTTCTGAAACAAGAAAGCCAAGACTTTGGGATCCCCCTTTAGCCTGACGCGCCACATATATACTACTTTGCCGTATTAACTTGGGAGCATCAATATACCAAACCAGATCACAAGCTTTTTGCTTGAAGGCGTAATCATTCCATTGAATGTTTGTTTGTTTGTTTGAATGGGGTTTTACGCCGCTTTCAACAATCTCTCAGTTATATCGCGGCGGCTGAAGCACCTAACAATGGATTCCTGGTATTTCTCACACCAGTACCGCCATCACACCCCTTCCTAGCCTCCAGCTGCTATCCCACATAAGCCTACGATTATCGACCCATTTGTGGGAGACAAATAGTCGGAAAGGATGAGTGCCGCCGTCGGGGATCGAACCCGGGACCTCGAGATTGTCAGTCCGACGCGCTACCAACTGCGCTATGACGGCGGCTTTCCATTGAATGTAATCCCTAAAGTGATTTGGTGGGGGAACACAATATATTCGATGATTGGAGAATTGTTTTTTGTCAGAATAATTTGCCAAATTTGGACGATGTTCATTCAATATTTAAGATATTTTAAATCGGCTATGTGTGTGTGTGTGTGTGTGTGTGTGTGTGTGTGTGTGTGTGTGTGTGTTTATAGCTCTACTATCGACTAATCGGTCATCGACCTTTTCAGCGTTGTATCCATGTTCCTTAACCCATTCCCAGACGGAAAAAATTTAGACTGGTTCAATTTCAAAGGAGTTGCAGAAGACATTTTAAAGTTTATGAAATTTTTAGATTTTTTGGGTAGAAAACATTGTGTAAAATGAAGAAATTGCTTGTTACAAGCAATTTCTTCATTTTACACAATGTTTTCCCAAATGTTTTTCTCTAGGGGCGTCCAAAGGCGTCACTATGTGGGAATGGGTTAAGATACTCCGTTTATTTGCGGATGTTCATTGTGGCTTGATCTAACCATTTCCCATACAATGACGCCACCAAGAAAAAAATTTTGGACAACATTGTGGAAAATGAAGAAATTGCTGGTCAGAATCAATTTCTTCATCATCCAAAAATTTCCAAAATTTCACCAATCAAAATTTGTATCTTTGAATTTGGACCAGTTAAAATTTTCGTAGTTTTAGATTTGTTTAAGTTCCAAGTAACACCCAAACATCAACAGAATAATTCGAAAAATACAGTCATTGTTGGTCAGCCAACCGAGACTGACTGTGGGGAAGCTTGTTCTTACATGTATTAACCAATGAAATCCTTGTATAAACATAATTTTATGTAAACATATGATGCACGTGACTTTCAGTCTTAAGTGACTCTTTTGTAGGTGGTGTCAAGGGTGGGATGTTTGCCATTGAAAGACGCTGACTTAAAATTATGTGTAGAAACGGGAAGATGGAACAAACCTGCCAGTACTCCTTTAAACGAACGTACGTGTTCTTTTTGCAATAATCTAGAAGACGAGTATCACCTTTTAATTGAATGTGAATACTATGACTCACGAAATGAAACTTTGCCATTTGAAAAGACCAAACATGTTTAAATGTATAGAGCTTTTAATGTCAATCAACAAAAATATGATCCGAAAGCTAGGGTTCTTTGTTCATAAATCAATTGAAAGAAGAAATAGCATTTTTATGTCCCCGCATCAAAAGATCCATGGCATATTTTTTTTACCGTTGTCCGTCTGTCTGTCTGTCCGTCATTCAGTCTTTCCGTCTGTCTGTCGGTCTGCAAAACTTAACCAAAAAAGTTTCATATCCAATTACTACCAGCCTATTCAAAATACAATGCTCATATTTGGCATGATGATACATCTCCATAATACGCATCTCTTCATGTCAAGGTCAAGGTCATGTGATAAGGTCAAGGTCACATACCAAGGTCAAACGTCCTGTTGCGGGGGCATGTTGTTTCACAAACACATCTTGTATATAATAGAAATTAGCGTTTGCTTTCAACAGTTGCCTATAACAATAAACAACGTATATGTACAACAAAACGTTTGATGAATCGCTATTTCGTGTGTTTTGTTTAAGAATTAACTGCAATTATAAACTGCACTAACGAATAGGTTATACGTTTATAACACGATTTATTATATAGATATTCAAACCTCCCCAATATTCTTATCACTAAACGCATTTCGATTCACAATAGGAGAAGACCAGACGCAATTTTAACATAATACAGGTATACATATACTGTTTGGCTTCAAGTTCGCGAAAGTACAGTTTTGTTACTTATATGTTCATTAAAAGTTTTTACGAAAAATATGTGATCGGCAAATCTATTCATTTGGTATGAACACACTTTATATTCTTTTCTACGTTGTTCTCGAGTACCCTGACGCTAGCTTGATATAAGGTGTGATCGTCGGAATTGGAAATATGCAGTAGACAGATTGCTTTTCAACACGATTATCTTATCTTTATATGTATTGTTTCTTTAAGTCAACAGTTCTTTTTGCCGAGTTTTGTTTCGGGTAAGATGCGCAATGTGGATATAGTTCGAGACGAACTTATGTATGTATGATTCTTATCGTCCACGTATTATTTTTATATGTTATAATTGAGAAATCCTTCAAAGGCTTTCATATTTGATGAATAAACTATTTTCTACTTCATTATCATTTAATTGCAGTTACTGGTGTATACTATACAGTTCGAAGAAAGTGCAAGCGACGATGGTCAAACGCGAAACACGACGTTCTGTACAAGCGTACACCCAATTCTGCACATACGTACACCCGGTTCTGTACACAAGCACAGAGTTACAGTAAGCACATTAAATATCAGAAATAACCCCCTATATCACATGAGTAGTCCCTGATAAAGGATTCCATTTTTCAACTAACCTCACAACGGCATGGCTTGTAATCCAGGAAACCTGCCAAAATGAAGTTACTTTAGGACGTTGGAATATTCAAATGTTTCTATAACGTCATACTTGTCCAATTATTTCTAACCCCGCCCCCCCTCAGGATAGGGTTTTAGAAAAAAATTAGAAAAATAAAGAAATCTCTTGTTACAAGCAATTTATTCATTATCCATAAAGATTTTTTTGTTTACCCCAAAATATAGATTTTGAAAATTTCATTTGCTAAATTTGTCGCTTTCAGAAAAAGCGTAATTTATTATCCGCCGCCGTTTCGGCGAAGGGGATATATAAAGTAATGGTCTCCGTCCGTCATTCCGTCACTAAGCTTGTCCGGAGCATAGCTCCTAAAGTACACATGCTATAAACTTGAAATTTCATAGGTGAATAGATCTGATTGAGGAGAAGTGCAGTGTACAAGAATCACAACTCTTGCTTGAATAATTTTGGAGTTATTGCACTTTGTTATATAAAAGACTAAGATTTTGTCAGGAGCATATCTCCTAAAGTATAATTTGAAGTAATTGCCCTTTGTTGTTTTAAAGACTAAGATTTTGTCCGGAGAATATCTCTGAAAGTATAATAGCTATTGTCGAACTCATTGAGAAGAAATGCAGTGCACAAGAAGCCTAAATCTAACTGGCTTCAGTTTACTATCAAGCCTTTACGGCGGGGGATGGCCATGTCCGACATGGCTCTTGTTCAAATAGTAAGCGAAGGACATTATATCACAAATCTTGGCATTTTTTCCTTGGCTGTCTTTTAGCGTTTAAATCATACATATTCAGGTTCGGGAAAAAAAGATAAATTTATTGCTATTTTTCAGGAGGAATGGTGAAAGGGTTATTACTCTTCTAGAAGGGTTTCCATTCTTTTAAGAGAATAATTCTATATGTGGCTTAATTCGATATTTGGGGGGGGAATCCCGGACCCCGGAGACAGCGTCCTTCCAACACGATAACTTTGATAAATGACAAGCTTTCAGTTTTACTGTTTACATTAGTCGTATAACATGAGGAGATGACATTTTGTAGGCACTATGCGACCAAAACGTCGTATCTATAGATGGAATAAGCTGCAGTTACGGCGATTTGTTAACCCATTCACGATCTTTCAACCGTGTTCTGTACGAAAAATCAAGACCTGCCTCGCGAAAAGAAAATTGAATTTGCTGACAAAGGTCGGAATTGTTTTTGTACATTATTTTCTTGGTCTGAAATCGACGGATCGAGAAGGTCAATAGAAAAAATCGATCGAACAATTCACTCATTCATTTTAGCTATAGTGATGGCTTGTTTCCCGCCCGGCGTCCATTAAGTCGTCCGTCCGTCAGGTCTTCCCTCCGTTCACTTTTCCTTGTTAGCACCCTAGAGTCAATAGTTTTCAACAAATTCCTTTCAAACTTTCACAAAAGATTGTACCATCATAAGCATTCTTCCTTTCGAACTTAGGTCTGATCCGTCAAGAAAAATGGTAAATGGGTCCTTAAAAAATTGTATTTAAAAATGTATTAAAAATCCTCTTTAACACTCTATAGTCCACATTTTTCCTTCAGATTATCTTCAATCTTTTACATAATGATTGTTCCATCATATAAAGCGTTCCTTTCGAAATTTGGCCTGATCCATCTAAAAACAAAGGAAAAGGGGCTTTATGAAAATTTAATTGAAATCTATGAAAAATCCTCGTTAAAATTCTTAGAGTCCATAGTTTCCATAGGATTATCTTCAAACTTTCACAGAATGATTGTACTATCATAAGGATTGTACCTTTCGAGAGTGGCTCTGAACCGTCAAGAAACACAGGAAAAGGGGCCTCATGAAAATTTAATTAAAAATCTTCGTTAACACTCTAGGGACCTCAGTTTTCATCGGAAGCAGTGGAAGCGCTTAGGACTCGTATTCATGGGCTCCCGGGTTCGACCCCCTGTCGCGGCGAATATCTTTTCCGACATTTGTCTCCCACCAAAGGTTTGGTAATCGTAAACCCAAGTGGAATGAGCACCTGGAGGCCCGGAAAGGGTATACTGGTAGTAAAGGTGCGAGAAACACCAGGAATCCATGGTTAGGTGCTCAAGCCCTCGCGATATGACTGAAATACTGTTAAAAGTGGCGTCAAACTCTATTCAATCAACCAATCAATTACTCTCTTAAATTGTTTACAGAATGATTGCGCCATGATTAGGATTGTTTTTTTTTAACCCTTTCCTGTAAATTCCCTGGTTTTGACGCCCCTGTTTTTCATATCTTAGAAAACATTATGGAAAAAGAAAAATTGCTTATTACAAGCAATTTCTTCTTTTTCCACAATATTTTCTACCCTACTGATTAATTATTTTTCAAATAAAAATCAATTTTGAATTTCAGCAGGTCTAAAAGTTTGCAATACAGGAAAGAGTTAAATGGGTCTTATCTGTCGAGTATTACGGGAAAAGGGGTATTATGAAAATTCATTTACAAAATCCTCGTTAACACGATAAAGTCAACAGTTTTCATCGTATTCTCTTCAAACTTTCACAGATTGATAATACCATCATAACGGTCGTTGATGTTAGCATCTTGTCTTATCCATTAAGTTTCTCGGGAAAAAGGGCCTTACGAAAATTTAATTAAAAAATTCTTGTGCTACTATAAAGTTAACAGTTTTCATCAGATTTTCTTCGAACTTTCACATAATGATTGTACCATCATTAGGAGTGTTCCTTTACAAATTGGGTTAATTATGTTTCATTTGAAAAAGGGGCATTACAAAAATTTCATCAAAAAATTCTCGTTAACAAAAAAGTGCTACCGTTTTCATCGGATTCCCTTCAAACTTAAACATGAATGATTGTACCATCAATAGGATTATTCATTTTGAATTTTTGTCTGATATGTCAAGCATCACGGGAAAAGGGGCTGTATGAAATTTTTACTAAAAACTCTCGTTAACACAATTAAGTCCTATTTCTTTATCAGGTTGTCTTCAAACTTCAATACAACGATTGTACCATCACTTGGATTGTTTCTTTCTAAATTCAGTCTGATCTGTTAAATTTCACAGCAAAATGGGCATTATGATTTTTTTATTTAAAAATTGTCGTTAACACAATAAAGACCCCAGTCTCTTTCAGTTTATCTTCAAACTTTTTGAATGACTGTGCCATCGTTAAGATTGTTCTTTTGTTAAATTGAGGCTTATCTGTTAAGTTTCTCGGTAAAATGGGCCATATGAAAATTTATTACAAAAAAATTCTTGTTAACACAATTCAGTCTACATATTATATTGATTCTCTTTAAACGTTCACAGAATGATTGTACCTTCATAAGAATTATTCCTTTTGAAATTTGGTTTGTTCTGTATATTATCACGGGGAAATTGGACATAATAAAAATCTCATAAAGTCTTCATTAACACAATAAAGTCCAGATATTTCACAAATTGATTGTATCATAATTATGATCGTTGATTGAGACATTTGATTTGATCCGTGAAGTTTTACACGAAAAGAGGCCTTACGAAAATTTATTTCATTATTCTCGTCAACACAATTAAGTCCCCAGATTTAATCGGATTCACTTTAAACTTTCGCAGAAGTAGTGTACCATCATAAGGATGGTTCTTTTTGAAATTGGGTCTAAACCCCGAAGTATCATTGGAAAAGGTACCTTATGAATTTTTTATTACAAAAACTTCGATAATACAATAAAGTGTATAGTTTTCATCCAATTCTATTTAAACTTTCAAAGATTTTTTAAAAAAACGGGTAAGGTCAACAAAACATCACAAAAAGGGGCCTTAAGGGGCTTGATTGTACATGTATATATCCTCGTTAACACAATAAAGTCAACAGTTTTTATCGGATTCTCTTCAAAGATGCATGGAATAATTGTAGCATCAGAAACAAAGGTAAAGGGGTCTACAGATTATCACTCAAAACATTCTCGTTTATGGATGAAGTTCAGTTATTATCGATAAAATTTCACAGGACAGTTGTATGGTCGTAAGGAAGGTTCCTTTCGATAAGAAGTGGATCCATCGGAAAACAAAGGAAAAATGAGGCTTACGGATTTCCACTCAAATTATTCTCGTTTAAATGATAAAGTCCAAAATGATTATCGAATTCGAAAATTCCACAGGATAATTGTAGGGTCACAAGGAAACTTTAATTTTGGGAATGAACTTGATCCGTCATAAAATACGGGAAAGGAGGCCTTATGAATTTGCACTCAAATTATTCTCAATTAAGCGTTAAAGTTAGTATTAATAATCTGATTCTCTAGCATCTTTCACAGGATGGTTGTTGGGTCATAAGCAAGGTTCTTCTCCGAAATCGAGTAGATCCGTCTGAAAACACCTTTTTTTCACTGGAATTATTCAAGTTTAAGCAATTAGGTCCATACTCATCATCTGATTCTCTTGAAACTTTCACAGGATGATTGTAGGATCATAAGGAAGGTTACTTTCGGATATAGAATGGATCCATTGGTAAACGCTGGAAAATAGGGCTTCTGTTTTTTTTTCAAGCAAACTACTCTCGTCTATGTTATAAAGACCACATGTATCATTCAATCTGCTCGGGACTTTTTACTGTTAATCCCATTCAATTAACCAATCTTGGAACTTTTACACTTTATTGTAGAGTCATAAGGATGGTTCCTTCTGAAAATAGATAGAAAACACAGGAAAATGTGACTTAAGAATTGTTGCTCAAAATAATGAAGAGGATAAGTCCAATTTGTTATTTTAATTTCATGTATTCTTCTTAAAGCAATTAACTTCCTTGGATATTTGGTTAAATTAAGGGAAACTTGATAGCCAGTAGAAAATCTCAGGTCCTCATAGGCCTCTTTTTGTTTCAATCCTTATTTGTCTTGTGGTTGTCTTTGGATCTTTCTGTATGTTTTATGTTATACTGTCCTTAAATTTCTTGTGCGCTAAATGACCACGGCTGTCGATGCGCCGTATAAAACACAATCAATCAATCAAATTATCCATTAAGACCGAAAATAAACTTATGTTCAAATGGTTGGATTGGCGGCTTAAACGTCGAAGAAACAGCAATGACATTTAGGTTGCCACCAACATTTTACTTTTATTATGCTCCCTGAGGGGAGAGCATATAGCCGCAACTTCATCTGACTGTCCGTCCGTCTGTCCGACCATCCCTCCAGAGCGATGCACCTATGATATTATTCTGATGTATTTTCCTGGTTTTTAGACCCCTACCGCTGAAAGCCGAAGGGGACTATAGGTTTGCGCTCCGTCCGTCTGTCCCTCTGTCCGTCCGTCTGTCAGTCCGGACATTAGTTTTCCGGACTTTTTTTCGTAACCCTGGGAGATATTGAGCTGATTTTTGGTATGTGAGTCGAAATCAATGAGTTACAGAACAAGTTCGAGTTTGGTTCTGGTCCATTGATTTTGTGGAAGATACGGATGCTGGACTTAGAAAATTACCAGGAAATTAAGTTTTCCGGACTTTTTATCTTAACCCTCAAAGATATTGAGCTAACTTTTGGTATGTTAGTCCACATCAATGAGTTACAGAACGAGTTAAGTTTGGTTTAGGTCCATTGACTTTTGAGGAAGATGCTGGACTTAGAAATTACCAAGAAATTTCAGTTTTCCGGACTTTTTTTCTAAACCCTTAGAGATATTGAGCTGATTTTTGGTATATGAGTCCACATTAATGAGTTACAGAACAAGTTCAAATTTGGTTCCGGTCCATTGATTTTTGTGGAAGATACGGATGCTGGACTTAGAAAATTACGAGGAAATTCCAGTTTTCCGGACTTTTTTCCCAACCCTTCAGAGATATTGGGCTTATTTTTGGTATGAGAGTCCGCGTCAGCGATTTACAGAACAAGTTTGAGTTTGGTTCCGGTTCTTTAATTTTGTAGGAAGATATGGGTGCTGGACTTAAACAAGAGGGCCGTTGGCCCTGGGGCGCTCACCTGAGATAAAGGCTCTTTTTCTTTCAACAGTCTAATTTCATGTTAAGTTTGGGATTATGAAACAAGTGGGCCACAATTACATATAAAGACTATGAACCTGGGGATTCAAAAGTCTAAATTACAAATTCCAAGGCTTTAGTGCTGATTTGAAAAAAGGAAAGAACTTTTTCCATAGGTTATAATTTCAGAAATAAGAAAGAAGTCTGTGAACTGATGCTTCATGCCATTAATCCCCCCCCCCCCGGGTCCATCCCTGGAGACCCGAGGATCATGATTTTAGCTATTTTGTAATAGATCAATATACTGATGCTTCATGCAAAATATCAAGGCTCTACGCCTTCTGGGTCAGGAGGAGAAGATTTCACGGATTTCAATTCTTTTAGCTAATTTTAAGGGGGACCACCTAAGGAACATTTTTGCACTACGTGCTCAGGTGAGCTAAAAATTACCACGAAATTTCAGTTTTCCGGACTTTTTTTCTTAACCCTCAGAGATATTGAGTTGATTTTTGGTATGTGAGTCGAAATCAATGAGTTACAGAACAAGTTCGAGTTTGGTTCTGGTCCATTGATTTTGTGGAAGATACGGATGCTGGACTTAGAAAATTACCAGGAAATTAAGTTTTCCGGACTTTTTTTCTTAACCCTCAAAGATATTGAGCTAACTTTTGGTATGTTAGTCCACATCAATGAGTTACAGAACGAGTTTAAGTTTGGTTTAGGTCCATTGATTTTTGAGGAAGATACGAATGCTGGACTTAAAAATTTACCATGAAATTTCAGTTTTCTGGATTTTTTCCTATACACTTTGTGATATGAAGGTGTTTTTTTTGTTATGTGAGTCAATATTGATAACCGAAAAGCATTCACAATCCTAGACAGATTTTTGAAAGCTTTTGTTCAAAGTTTACTGGGGCCTTAGGGTCTTAATTCTCTTGGAACAGATGACTTCATGAAGTATAATTTAGCTAACAACAAAAAGAGACGCCTATTTTTTATGTTTGTGTGTATGTGTGTTTGTTTAAGAATTGCTCATAAAATCTGATACAACTGTAATATTTTGGCGGGGTAGTAAACCCTTTTACCACCAAAAAAATATACCGCTCTAGGGATATATATAAAACCGGTAGGGGACTTGGTATTGCCATGCAGTACTTCAGAATGTTTGTTGGATTTGAGGCCTCATAAACGAAAAATGGGACTTATGGTAAAATATAGATTTTCTATAATTCTCCTAGTCTAATGGTCAGAATTTAAGAAAATTTCCACCAATGGAATAATCGTCAACCTAAGTGGGATAGCAGATGGAGGCTAGGAAAGGATGTAGTGGTGGTACTGGTGTGAGAATACCAGGAATCCATTGTTAGGTCTCCATCCCCCGTGATATGACTGAAATAATGTTAAAGGCGGCGTTAAACCCCAATCAATTCAATTCAATTGAATGAAATTTCATATTTGAGTAGCAAATCAGATGCTTGACCATGAACTATTTCAAATTTGCGGAAATAAGATGTGTCGTGGAAAAAGGGGGCTTAACGTTTGATAGTTTTACGTTAGCTCTCCATTTCTCTGCAACAAACTTACATAGGCCATGACTTAAGAGATATAGCCTTCATATTTCACATGTGCATTGTTTATGACAAAACCTTTCTGTTGGCATTAAGGTCAAGGTCATCTGTGAAGGTCAATGTCATTTCTGAAGGTCAAAATTTCAAATTTTTAGCTCTACTGGCCGAAGGCCACTAGAGCTATAGCGATGGCTTTTTCCCGTCCGGCGTCCGTGCGTCCGTCCGTTAAACTTTTCCTCGTTTACGCGATAAAGTCCACAGTTTTCATCGGATTCTCTTCAAACTTTCACAGAATGATTGTACCATCATAAGGATCGTTCCTTTCGAAATTGGGTCTGATCCGTCAAGAAACACGGGAAAAGGGGCCTAATTAAAACTTAATTAAAAAATCTTCGTTTACGCGATAGAGTCCACAGTTTTCATCGGATTCTCTTCAAACTTTCACAGAATGATTGTACCATCATAAGGATCGTTCCTTTCGAAAATGGGTATGATCCGTCAAGAAACACGGGAAAAGGGGCCTTATGAAAATTCATTAAAAATTCAATTAAAAATCCTCGTTTACGCGATAGAGCCCACAGTTTTCATCGGATTCTCTTCAAACTTTCACAGAATGATTGTACCAACATAAGGATCGTTCCTTTCGAAAATGGGTATGATCCGTTAAGAAACACGGGAAAAGGGGCCTTATAAAAATTCATAAAAAAATTCAATTAAAAATCCTCGTTTACGCGATAGAGTCCACAGTTTTCATCAGATTCTCTTCAAACTTTCACAGAATGATTTTACCAACATAAGGATCGTTCCTTTGGAAATTTTGTATGATCCATCAAGAAACATGGGAAAAGGGGCCTTATGAAAATTTAATTAAAAATTCAATTAAAAATCCTCGTTTACGTGATAGAGTCCACAGTTTTCATTGGATTCTCTTCAAACTTTTACAGAACGATTGTACCATCATAAGGATCTTTCCTTTCGAAATTGGGTATGATCCGTCAAGAAACATGGGAAAAGGGGCCTTATGAAATTTCAATTAAAAAATCTTTGTTTACGCGATAGATTCCATAGTTTTCATCGGATTCTCTTCAAACTTTCACAGAATGATTGTACTATCATAAGGATTATTCCTTTTGAAATTTGGTATGATCCTTAAAGAAACACAGGAAAAAGGGGCCTTATGAAATGTTTAATAAAAAATTCTCATTAATAATCTAGAGCCAACAATTTTCATCGGATTCTCTTCAAACTTTCACAGAATGATTGTACCGTCATAAGGTTTGTACCTTTTGGAATTGGATATGATTCCTCAAGAAACATAGGAAAAAGGGCCTTATTAAAATTTAATTCAAAGATCTTTGTTAACACTCTAGAGTCCACAGTTTTCATCTGATTGACTTCAAACTTTCACAGAATGATTGTACCATCATAAGAATTGTTCCTTTCAAAATTTGGTATGATTAGTCAAGGACCACGGGAAAAAGGGGCCCGATAAAAACTGGATTGAAAAAGTCCTCATTAACACAATAGAGTCCATAGTTTTCAACAAATTCTCTTCAAACATTCCCAGAATGATTATTACATTAAATTGATTTTTCCTTTCGGAAGAAGGTTTGATCCATCAAGTTTCATGGGAAAAGGGGCCAAATGAAAATTTAATGAAAAAAATCTTAGTTAACGCGTAATGGCCCTAGATTTCACCTGATTGACTTCAAACTTTCACATAATGATTGTACCATCATAAGGATTGTTCCTTTCAAATTGGGTCTGATCCATTGAGAAACATAGGAAAAGGGGCCTTAGGAAAATTCAATTAAAAAATCTTAATTAATGCTTGTAAGTCCACAGATGAGATGGGGTTGTCTTTATACTCAAACAGAATAATTATACTTTTGTAAGAAGAGTTCCCTTTGGAATTGGTTCAGATCCATCAAGTAACATGGGAAAAGGGGCTATATGAAAATTCAATTAATAAAACCCTGTTAACACAATAAAGCCCACAGCTTTGATCAGATTTTGTGAAACTTTCACAGAATGATTGGAAGGTCATAACTATCATTCTTTTCATAACAGGGTTTGAACTGTCAAGAAGCACAGAAAAAAGGGGCCTTATGAAAATTTCATTTATAAATCCTTGTTACTAAGTCCAGAGCTTTAATCGGCTTTTCTTCAAACATTCACAGAATAATTGTACAATAATAATGATTGTTGATGTTTGCATTAGACCTGATCCGTCAAGTATCACAGGAAAAGGAGCATTATGAAATTTAATTTTAAAATCATTGTACCACAATAAAGTCAGCAGTTTTCATCATATTCTGTTAAAACTTTCACAGAATGATTATTCCATCATGAGGATTCTTTCTTTTCAAATTAGGCGTGATCTGTCTAGTATCATGGGAAAAGGGGCCTTTAGAGAATTTTATCTATAAACCTTGTAACCAAGTCCAGAGCTTTCATTGGATTTTATTCAAACCTTCACACTCCCGACGGCGGCACTCATTCTTTCCGACTATTTGTCTCTCACCAACGGGTCGATAATCGTAGACCTATGTGGGATAGCAGCTGGAGGCTAGGAAAGGATGTAATGGTAGTACTGGTGTGAGAAATACCAGGATTCCATTGTTAGGTGCTCCAGCCGCCGCGATATAACTGAAAGATTGTTGAAAGCGGCGTAAAACCTCATTCAAACAAAATCAAACCTTCACAGAATCATTGTACAATAATCACGATTGTTGATGCTGACATGAGACCTGATCCTTCAAGTATCACAGGAAAAGGAGCCTTATGAAAATTTTATTTTAAAAATTTGACACCAAGATAAAGTCGGCAGTTTTCATCAGATTCTGTTCAAACTTTCACAGAATGTTTGTACCATCATAAGGATTGTTTCTTTCCAAATTGGGCCTGATCTGTCTAGTATCATAGGAAAAGGGGCTGTATGAAAAATTATTACCAAATCCTCATAAACACAACAATGCCCTCAGTCTTTATCAGAATCTCTTCAAACTTTGATAGAATGGTCGTACCATCATTTGGATTGTTCCTTTGTAAATTAGGTCTGATTGGTAAAGTGACACAAGAAAAGGGACCTTATAAAAATTTTATTACAAAACATCATTATTACAATAAAGTCCTCAGTCTTTATCATTTTCTTCAAACTATCATTAGGATTGTTCCTTTGTACATTGGGTCTGATTTGTTAAGTTTCATGGAAAAAGGGGCCTTATGAAAATTTTGTTACAAAAATTCTTGACACAATTCAGTCCACTGTTTTCATTGATTCTCTTGAACTTTTAAAGAATGATTCTACCTTCATTAGAATTGTTCCTTTTGAAATTTGGTTTGTTCTTTAAAGTATCATGAGAAAAGGGGCCCTATGAAGATTTCACTATAAACTCATTAACACAATAAATTAACAGATTGATTGTACCATCATTCAAATTGTTGATTTTGACAGTGGATCTGACTATAGCAAGTGTCACATAAAAAGGGGCCTTATGAAAAACTCTCTTAAATATTCTGGTTAACACAATGATGTCCCTTGATTTCACCGGATTCACTTCAAAATTTCACAGAATGATTGTACAAATACTTAGATGGTTCTTTTCATAACTGGGTACAATCCATCAAGTATCATGTAAAAAGGGGACATATGATTTTTTTTTAATATTCTAGTAAACATAATGAATTCCCAATATTTCATCGGATTCACTTTTAACTTTCATAGAATGATAAAACCAACAGTAAAATATCACGGGAAAAGGGGCCTTATGACAACTTGAATTTAATATCTTTGTTAACACAATAAAGTCAACAGTTTTATTGAATTCTCTTCAAAGATGCATGGAATAATTGTGGCATTCGAAACACAGGAAAAGGGGCCTTACAGATTATCATTCAAAAAATTCTTGTGTATGTGATGAAGATCACAATCATTATCAAGTTGTCTTTTAAATTTCACAGGGTTGTAAGGAAAGTTCCTTTTGGAATGAAATTGATCCATCAGAAAACACAGGAAAAGGGGCCTTATTGATTTTCATTCAAAACAATCCTGTTTATGTGATAAAGTCCACAATTATTGTCAGATTCTGATGAAATATTCACAGAATGATTGTAGGGTCATAAGGTAACTTTCTTTTGGAAATGGAGTGGATCCGTCATGAAACATGGGAAAAGGGGCCTTGAGGATTGTTGCTTAAAATGATAAAGGGGATAAAGCTCCTTTTTTTTCTTTATGCATTCTTCTTTGAGCAATTAACTTCCTTAAATATCAGATTTCTTTAACGGAAAACTTGATAACCAGTAGAGCGTCTCAGGCCCTCATTGGCCTCTTGTTTAACTTACTTTGTCCATAAGTTTACAGTGGTAAGTGATAAAGCCTTCATATTTCACATGTGCATTGCTTATGACATCACCTTTCTGTTGGTACTAAGTTCATGGTCATCTTACAAGGTCAAGGCCATTTCTCAAGAGCAAAATTTTTACAATCTTAACTATAATATTGTCCGTAAGTTTACAATGGTAAGTGATATAGCCTTCATATTTTACATGTGCATTGCTTACAACATGACCTTTCAGTTGGTACTATGTTCAAGGTCATTGGCTAAGGTAAAGGTCATTTCTCAAGGTCAAAATTTCGAAAAAATTAACTTTAAACATTGTCCATACTTTTAAAATGGTAAGTGATACAGCCTTCATATTTCTAGTGTTTATTACTTGTGACAAGACTTTTCAGCAGATACCAAAATCAAGGTCATTGGTGAAGGTCAAGGTCAAATTGTCATGGTCATTAATTTTCAAATATACTTCCTTTACCAATTGCCAAAATTTCTTGTTACTTTACAAAAATGTTGTTTATTAAGTGCCCTAGGTAATGTTTATTTCAATTTTTGACTCAATGAACCTTACCATGCTAAAAGGGGGCTCTGTATATTTCCTACTCAAAATAAATCAGTCTATTGTTTCTGTAAGACTACTCAAGTTAGAGACTTCATTTTTTGTATGTAGACATTTTCCTTGATCAATCCATTAAATCAATCAATCAACCCTGCGGAAATCATTTTCAATGGGGAATGTTTCAGAGGATCACAGCATACCATAGACTCTTTAAATAGTCATTTCATCAGTCAATGTAGCAAATATTGTAAAAAAAAAAACAGTCACAATTCAATGAAGCCAAATTTTCCTACTTGCAATCACATTTACAAATATTTGAAAATGAAGTTCTTTAAATAAATTTTATCACACCTTTTGAAGTATGTGAAATGTGTAATCTTGACAAAAATAAATCATCTGGAATTGATGGTATCAGTGCCCCTATTTTGAAATCTTGTGGCGATCATATAATTTTACCATTAACTTCTATTAACAACAGTATTGCAAAGGGCTTTTTTCATAACCCTATAAAGGAAGCGTATGTTCCTCCATTGAATAAGAGCTCAGATAAGAAAAATCAAAATAATTATAGGCCAATATCTATATTGCCGACTATTTTAAAAATCTTTGAGCGCCATTTATCGAAACAGTTATCATTCCCGAATAAAAATAGTGTACTAACTAAGCACCAGTCAGGTTTTAGAGAAAAACATTCTTGTCAAACTGTCCTAATGCGACTGATTGATGAATGGTCAAAAGAAATTGGTTCTATAGGAAAAAATTATTGGTTTGATTTTCAATGGCCTAAAGAAGGCATTTGATCTTGTAGATCATAAAATCATACCAGTTAAGGTTACACAACTATTGAGCCCAGGTCAGCTAAAATGCATTTCAAAGTTTGGCTCTTTACAGTTAAGGATTCCCTCAAGTAGTGAACATATACTGAGCAAAAAAACCCCCAAAATTTGCAACCATTGAAATTTCCCGTATTTTTGTTCTTCAGTATAAAAAACATTCTAAGTTATATGATAGCAAACAGGAACCATGAGGCAGTAGAAATATTTGAAATTATGAAAGCATGTGCTTTCTATTAGCATGTAGATTTTGAAAAAAAGGAAAACAGCTTTTGCAAAAGCATACCTTAAACCTCGCTGTCATTTGGTACAAATTTGCCCTCACTTGGTGTACAAGTTTAAGCTAATGAGAAAATCAAATTGAATTGTAGGCCTGACACTATTGCAGAAATGCTACGACTTTCAAATATGCAACGTCGAGAAGCCATTGGAAGGCTTTTTGGCTAGTCAGACTGTGACTGCTGTTGTCAGAGAAATGAATCTGCTCACGACAAACAATAATTGTTTGAGAATTCGTGTACATCAAACCGGTCTGTTGCTGACCGGTCGAGACCCCGAGCCACATGAGTGATGTCACTGCGGGATGATCCTGAAATATGACTGTGACATCTCTGAAACAGATTTATGTCAGCGACACCCACTAGTAGAGAGATATTTGGTGATAGGGTTTGAACCCCAAACTTTAGGAACGCCTTGCAAGCAGTTGGACTTCGAGCTCAGAGGCCACATAATATAGATTGATTCTCACACCTATTCATGAGCGCAGCAGGTTGGCAATGGGCACACGGCACCTACAGCTCTATCAAAGGCATTGAAACTTGACTTTCTTAGTGACAAATTCATATTGCAGTTTGCTGATGGCAAGGTATATGTGTATCTCAGGTCTAGAGAATATTATGCTCCAGCATATGTCAGAGAGGTGGGCAGATTTGACGGTGGGAGTCTTATAGTATGTGGATGTTTTTATGCTCAAAGACCTTCTGTCCTTGTTGTTCAAGGCAACTGTATCGATTATCAGTACAGGGATTATATTTCCAACCCTTTTTGGTTCTCTTTTCGAATTGACATGGTTCAGGTCTCGGAAAAATAATGCTGGGCCAAATATAGCATTTCTAACAAAAGACTCCCTGAGAAATGTCAGTATTGTTGTTACAGAATGGTTTTCATATAGCCCCGCACTTAAATCAATTGAGCATATCTGGCTGAGTTAGTCCGCAGTGTCCGTCAGCAAGTCAATCCACCTCAGATGTTAGGGGATCTTGAATCTACCCTTGTTAAATAATGGTGACGTCTTTCAAATGTGGTATTCACAAATGTTGTAAGATCCAGGAAGAGGGTATTATGTTGCTGCTAGAGGTGGACACAATCAATAGTGAAAACGTAAGTTTATCTTTGATTATCATGTGATTTTTGAGGGTGCCCGAACTTTTTTATCTCACCTGAGGACAGTGCCTAAGTGAGTTACTGTGATCACCTTTTGTCTGGCATACGTGTGTCAAAATTTCCTTTAAACAACATCTCCCTATTAAGGGGTAAATTTCAACAAAATCTAGCGAAAATGTTCCTTAAGTGACCCTGATAGCTATAAGAATTGAAATTGCTTGGAAACTCTGGTTGCCATAGCAACAATAGTGGAATTAAAAAAAATGGTTAAAGCTCTTCACCTCACATAGGTGTAGAGCCTTGATGTTTGGCATAAACATCAGTGTATTGGCCTCTTTCAAAATCATAATCCTTGAGTCCCGGGGGTAAAAGAATTAAAATCTCTCGAAAACTCTGGTTGCAATGGCAATAATGTGAAACTTTGAAAAAAATAAAAAAAAAATCTCCTCCTGACCCAGATGGTGTAGAGCCTTGACATTTGCATAAAACATCAGTATATTAACCTATAAAAAAATACTAAAATTACTGCCCTCATATACCCAGGGGTGGATCCCGGGGGTGGGGGTTGATGAATTAAACATCAATTTTTAAAACCACATCCACCCATAATCTATTGGGCCAATTACAACTGAATTTAGCATGAAGCATAAATATATTGACCTGTCATCACCCTCATGCCCCTAGGGGTTAGGGAGAAGGAAGAAATAAAGATTTTTTAACAAAACCTCTTCTCAATATCTCTACTTGGTCATATTTACATGCAACCAAAATTAATGTAAAAGAAAATGAAAAAATATCTTCTCCAGACCAAGCTGGCCTTGAATTTTTATTTTGCATGAATTATCAGTCAGTTCATTGACTTCTTTCAAGTTTCTACAATTATCAACCTTGCATCAAGAGGGGATGAAAAAGTGTTCTCCTAACATATAATTCCTGGAACCTTGAAATTTGTCAGTAAGAATCTGCTTACGAAATACTATGAACAATGCTAAAATCTTTTGGATTCCCAGGTACAGAGCCAATATATACATAAAGTATGGTTAGGCCCACTTGTATCATAATCCTAACCTTAACATTAAATTCATCTGTTGAAAGAAAAGAGCATTTATCTGAGGTGAGCGTACCAGGGCTAATGGCCCTCGTGTTTACCGTTTCCAGTGAGAAATATCTATATTTTTACAAATAGCAAGATGTTATGTGGTCTTAATACACAAGCAAAAGGATCTTCTTCCCTAAAGCTCTCTCCTGAGTCAATGACAGCAAAAGTAAAAATGCTCAAGAGAGCCATTATGCCCAAAAATGACCCATTATAAAACCTTGTCTTGTACATCAAGAACAAACTCTCCTACAAAATTCAAGGTATAAGAAACATTTACATTGGAAATAGATTTCTTTAGACAAGACCTAGGCACCTCATTTTTGACCTTGATTGACCCAAATTCTAACTTGACCAAGTTATTTCGGACACAATTATCCAGACCAAATGTCAATTCATTTTAGAAAAATATGTGGCCTTGAGAGTACAAACAAGGTACTTTTACTATTTGACATAGAGACTTAGTTTTAGACCAGAACTGGCCAAAATTATTCAAACATGGCTGAGGTTTATGGAAACATATATTCTGACCAAATATCAAGTCATTCGAGCCAAAAATGTGGCCATTAGGGTGCAAAAAAAGTATTTCAAAGATTTGACCTAATTACATAGTTATTGACCCCAATTGACTCAAATTCAAACTAAAGATAAACAGATAAACATTCTGAAAAAGTTTGAAGACATTTGAGCCAAAATATGTCCTCTAGATTGAAAACAAGATAACTGTTGACACACAACGGACAACAGATAAAGCATGATCACTTAAGTTCTCACTGATCACATCATGCTCAGGTGAGCTAAGAATCCTTGTGGTATATTTCATATCAAAGTTTTGTCCCAAAAATTCAGACTTGGAAGTTTTCATTTTTGCTCACTATTCATTTCAAGTTTCAAATGAATGCCTTCAGCAAATACCCGATATTAACAAGATGTGTTTGTGAAACACAATGCCCCAGAAACAGGACTAAAGGTTTGACCTTGGTATGTGACCTTGACCTTATCACATGACCTTGACCTTGACATTAGGAGATACGTTTTATGTTAAGTTTTGCAGACAGATGGACAATGGTAAAACAATATGCCCCCGATCTTTCGTTGCGGGGGCATAAAAATGTCAAAGTTTTTGCATGTCAAAGATGCAGAATATAACAAGGCAATACCCTAGGTTTACTCCAAAATGGGCCCAGCTAAAGATCAATCTAATAGTTGAAAAGATACTGTATTAAAAGATAAGTGCAGGTTGTATTTTAAATTTTAAACCCATCTGGCTATTTGTAGAGTTATACAAATTTGTTAGTGGTAGGGTGTTATATTGATAAACGTCAAAAAATGTTAAGGAACCCTCAAAATTAGATTTACTTGATGATCAAATGATAACACCTATGTTTTCAATGTCAATTTTGTCCACCTCTTGTATTTCTAACAGCAACACAATGCCTCCTCATGGGTCTTAGAACATTTGTGAACACTGCCTGAGGAAGAGTTCTCCATTGTTCAACAAGGGTACGTTCAAGATCCCCTAACGTTTGAGGTGGATTGAGTTGCTGACGGACACGGCGGCCTAAATCGTCCTAGATATGATCAATCAGATTGATGTCAGGGCTGCACGGTGCAGTCCAAGACTTTAATATAGGCATTCTCAGAAAGTCTTGCATTAGAAATTCTGTGTTTGGCCTAGTATTATTTTGCTGAGACATAACTGGACCTTGTCAATGCATAAAGAGGACCAAGGGTTGCAAAGTATGATCCCTGAACTGATAAGCGGTAAAGTTGCATTGAACAACAAGGAGAGAACATCCTTGAGCACAAAATCACCCCAATACCACGAGACTCCTGCTACCATGACATTCTCTAGACCTGCAGTATACATATATCTTGCCATCAGAAAGCTGCAATGTGATTCACAATTTGTCACTAAGACAACAAAGTCCCAATGGCTTTGCTTAAACTGTAGGTTTTAGAAAAATATGTGGCCTTGAGAGTACAAACAAGGTACTTTTACTATTTGACATAGAGACTTAGTTTTAGACCAGAACTGGCCAAAATTATTCAAACATGGCTGAGGTTTATGGAAACATATATTCTGACCAAATATCAAGTCATTCGAGCCAAAAATGTGGCCATTAGGGTGCAAAAAAAGTATTTCAAAGATTTGACCTAATTACATAGTTATTGACCCCAATTGACTCAAATTCAAACTAAAGATAAACAGATAAACATTCTGAAAAAGTTTGAAGACATTTGAGCCAAAATATGTCCTCTAGATTGAAAACAAGATAACTGTTGACACACAACGGACAACAGATAAAGCATGATCACTTAAGTTCTCACTGATCACATCATGCTCAGGTGAGCTAAGAATCCTTGTGGTATATTTCATATCAAAGTTTTGTCCCAAAAATTCAGACTTGGAAGTTTTCATTTTTGCTCACTATTCATTTCAAGTTTCAAATGAATGCCTTCAGCAAATACCCGATATTAACAAGATGTGTTTGTGAAACACAATGCCCCAGAAACAGGACTAAAGGTTTGACCTTGGTATGTGACCTTGACCTTATCACATGACCTTGACCTTGACATTAGGAGATACGTTTTATGTTAAGTTTTGCAGACAGATGGACAATGGTAAAACAATATGCCCCCGATCTTTCGTTGCGGGGGCATAAAAATGTCAAAGTTTTTGCATGTCAAAGATGCAGAATATAACAAGGCAATACCCTAGGTTTACTCCAAAATGGGCCCAGCTAAAGATCAATCTAATAGTTGAAAAGATACTGTATTAAAAGATAAGTGCAGGTTGTATTTTAAATTTTAAACCCATCTGGCTATTTGTAGAGTTATACAAATTTGTTAGTGGTAGGGTGTTATATTGATAAACGTCAAAAAATGTTAAGGAACCCTCAAAATTAGATTTACTTGATGATCAAATGATAACACCTATGTTTTCAATGTCAATTTTGTCCACCTCTTGTATTTCTAACAGCAACACAATGCCTCCTCATGGGTCTTAGAACATTTGTGAACACTGCCTGAGGAAGAGTTCTCCATTGTTCAACAAGGGTACGTTCAAGATCCCCTAACGTTTGAGGTGGATTGAGTTGCTGACGGACACGGCGGCCTAAATCGTCCTAGATATGATCAATCAGATTGATGTCAGGGCTGCACGGTGCAGTCCAAGACTTTAATATAGGCATTCTCAGAAAGTCTTGCATTAGAAATTCTGTGTTTGGCCTAGTATTATTTTGCTGAGACATAACTGGACCTTGTCAATGCATAAAGAGGACCAAGGGTTGCAAAGTATGATCCCTGAACTGATAAGTGGTAAAGTTGCATTGAACAACAAGGAGAGAACATCCTTGAGCACAAAATCACCCCAATACCACGAGACTCCTGCTACCATGACATTCTCTAGACCTGCAGTATACATATATCTTGCCATCAGAAAGCTGCAATGTGATTCACAATTTGTCACTAAGACAACAAAGTCCCAATGGCTTTGCTTAAACTGTAGGTGCCGTGTGCCTATTGCCAACCTGTTGCGCTTATGATTAGTGTAAGAATCAGTCCATTATATGGCCTTCTGCTTGCAAACGGTTCCTAATAGTTTGAGCTGTAATCCTACCACCAAATATCTCTACTAGTGGCTGTTACTGACATAAATCTGTTTCAGAGATGCTTCAGTCGTATTTCACGATCATTCCGATGTGACGTCACTTGTACTGCTCGGGTCTCGGCCCTTCAGTAACTGACTCAGTTTGGTGTACACGATATCTCAAAGCAATTATTGTTTGCTATGGGCAACTCATAGATTTGGCAACAGTAGTCATAGACTGACCAGCCAAAAGCTGTCCAATGGCTTCTAGTAATTGCTTGTTTGAAAGTCATGGCATTTCTACAATAGTGTCAAAGCCAAAGATTCAATCAAATTTTTCTATTTGGGTTTAGCTTGTACACTAAGTTAAGACAAATTTGTATCAAATGGCAGCAAGGTTCATAGTATGCATGGGCAATAGCTGTTTTCCCTTTTTCATATTCTACATGCTAAAGGAAAGCACATGTTATAATAAAAGTGTTACTCTAACCCCCTTTATATTTTGGCAAAAGCACAAACTGAAAAAGCATAATTTCTTTCAATTTTATTTGCATGTTTTCTCTCGCTCTTTACAAAAACAACATTCATCAACTGGTTTTTTAAAAAAAGCTGATTTATTTACATTTACACATAAAAGAGCGTTTAAGACTAGAGACATGATTTAATGAAGAAAAATAAATACACAAACATTATGTTGACCTATTTACAATTTATTTTTTAGGAATAAATGTCCCATGTAAAAAGAATTCTGTACACGAAGTAATAAAGGTTCGATTTCTGGAATTTCCAAGACGCTACCCGTTAACCCATTACCAGACAAAAGTTTAGGCTGTTGCAAATATGAAGTAGTTACAGATGTCAATCTTAAGTTGATGAAATTCTAACAAGAGGACCATGATGGTCCTAAATCGCTCACCTGAAACATTTGCTGTAAAAAAATGCAACTGGATCCAAATAATATAAACAAAAATTATCATAAAGGCCTTATGACCCAACAGGCCTTATGACCTAAAAGGCCCTATGACCTAACAGTTATTCAGACCAAGATTCATGACCTATAGGTGTAAACGCTTAAATTTTTGATGCCGTATGACGGACGACAGACATTCAACGACCACAAAAGCTCACCATGAGCACTTTGTGCTCAGTTGAGCTAAAAATCTAAAAGTCTTATGGGGTAGAAAACTTTGGATTATGATGAAATTGCTTGTTACAAGCATTTTCCTCAATTTTCACAATGTTTGCAAATGTTTTTTCCTTCGGGCTTCAAAAAGGGTCATTGTGTGGGTATGGGTTAACTATAAGTCATAACTAAGCTGTATTTACAAGGTTAAGATACCTCACCTGTGACAGTTCAGGGAAATTAATTGGCAGTCATTTCATTTGTTAATCCCACATAATCTCATTTTTAGAGAAAAGACACATTGTGGAAAATGTAGAAATTCTTGTTACAATTAATGTCTGTATTTTCCACCCCAAAAGAGAACGATTTTCAAAATTTCATCCACTGAAAATTGCTGTCTTCAACTTGATTGAATATAAACCAGTCTAAAACCTGTTCCGGAGATTTACAACTATTATCCATAGGCACCAAGTGAAGTCTAAGATCAGTCTGTGCATCTGCACAGTCAGATATGAGTCTTCACTTGGTGTTCTACAGTTAGATACTAACTCTAAGTTTCTTTGTGCTATCAACAAATATTCGAAATGCTCCAAGTGGCTAAACATATATTCCAAGTGAATGTGTTAAGTACAAAATTACATTTTTTTTGTACAACGCTGACCTGGCCATGGCAAAACCTTGGGTTTGCTCCAAAACAGCCGAGCTAAAAGCTGTAGTGTGAATAATTTGTCATTGGGTATGCAAAATATCGTAACTACAGCTTGAATAAAGCTGTAGTTACTATATATTGCATGCCCAGCAAAGAAAGTACACTAATGTAATATCCTGTATGTCACATGATCTGCTTTTCAAGAAAATGTTTAAAAGTACATTGTGAGTTTCTAAATAATCTTTATATAAGAAATTAACCCTTTACAAGATGACAAAATTTTACACTTGAGAGATGAAGAGAATATTTTTTGTTTTCATGGAGGTATGAACCGAAAACTAATCACACTGTATGAATACGCGAAGCGATTCATACATTGTGTGATTACTTTTTTCGGTTCGTACCTCCATGAAAACAAAAAAATTCTTTTCATTTCTTATAATTTAATAGCATCGAGCGAAAAAACCAAAAGCTGTACAAATTTTGATACCTTTTTGAATGGAACTATTTTATGCGGAAGCATACAAAATGGCTGCGTGCTCAAAATTTTGTTCATGGAGGTATGAATCAAATTTTTCGACCAATCAGAACGCTCGTTTTTGATAGACGAAACTAACAATTAAATTATTGGCAATTAACACAAGAAATTGCAGACAATATTCTGATATGCATTTAATACTGGAAATTGCTTGTTAAAATTAATTTGTGTAAGCATAAATGTGGTTTGGTCTTGGTTATTCATTTAAATAAAAATTTGAAATTCGATTATCCCATTTCATACATTCTGTTGCAATAATTGCAGATACAGTTTGACACATTATTAGGCATCTTGACTTTAAAAAATAGTTTTGGAAAATGTAATGGGGAAAATTGATAGTGACAAGCATTTTCTCCTTTTCCCAAAATATCTACACAATATGATGCATACTTTTCACATTTAAACACATTACCAGACGATAAAATCTTAGATTGGTCCAAATTCAAAGTAGCAGAATTCCAAAAATCAACGTTGTGGAAAATAAAGAAATTGCTTTTTACAAACAATTTATTTTCCACAATGTTTTCCAAAGCTTTGTTTGAATGGGATTTAAAGCCGCTTTTAACAAGCTGGAGCACGTAATAATAGATTCCTGGTATATCTCAAACCAGTACCACCATTAAATCCTTTCATAGCCTCCAGCTGCTATCGCACATTGGTTTCGATTATCCATCCATTGGTGAGAGACCAGTATCTTGAGGGGCATCAAAAAGCGCAAATGTGTAGAAATGGGTTAACCTGGACCTTGGTTTCAAGCAATTTCTTCTTTTCCCACAGTGTTTTCTCAAGTATGATGTTTGTTACAAGCAATGTTTCTTAAGTGTGATACAAGCAATTTCTTTTTCCACAAGTTTCCTAAGTATTAAATCACACCCAAATAGAGGAATGGGTTACTAACCTCCACCCATATAGGCCTTCCTCCTACATTATCCATTCCCACACATGTCACACTTTTACAACTCGAAGAAAAGGTAAATGAAAGAATTGCCATTAGGAAGCAACTTTTTCACTCTCCATATTTTCTACCTTGGGAAAATTAATTTTTCTAAAGTTGCAACTTTTGTGAATTAGGACCAGTCTAAAGATTTGACATCTGGTAATAGGTTAACTGAAATATCACTTGAAATTGAAAATTTATCAATAGAATGAAACGATTGGTATTTAAATGCTTAAACCATTCCAACATAACAATGTTTTTCTACGTCCCAAAAAGAAAAGGCTTTGGAAAATATTGTGGACAATGAAGAAATTGCCTGTTACAAGCGATTTCTTTTTTCCTAAATTTCTCCAGTATATCAGACGTAAAAATTATTGATTGTACCGTAAAGGGTTGAGTGATCATCACACAACCCCGTTTTTTGACACCCTGAAGAAATATGGTTGTGGAAAACATGGTGGAAAAGGACAAATTGTAGCAAGGAATTCATCCTATTCTCACAATGCTTTTTTTCCTCATTTGGCATATATTTTCAAGATTTAATTCCTTTTACTAAATGTGTGCACAAGTCCAAAATTTTGTCATCTTGTAATGGGATAACCAATTGCCACACGAAAGAAATTTAGACTGGTCCAACTTGAAAGAAGTTGCAGACAACAATATCAAGACTGTCAAATTTAAAATCTGTCTTTTTTGGTAGTAACTATACAATGTATCGACACAATTAACCCTCCTAAGTTAAGCAAAGTTAGGTTGGTTGTTTAATTACCTGAATCAACTTGTCAGTACATTCCAAAAATTAGCCATTCTGCATGATGGAAAATATTGTAGAAAAAGAAGAAATTGCTTGTTAAAAGCAATTTCTTCTTTTTCCACAAGGTTTTCTCAAGTAAAAGAATATAGGGACTAAAAAATCAGGAAATATACAGAAAAGGGTTAAAACATAGAATATGTCCCTCAGTCAATTGGAGTAGAATTTAACCCATTCCCACACAATGACGAGTTCTGGTGCCCCCCCCCCCCCCCAAGGAAGAAAGTTTATGGAAAATGAAAAAATAGCTTGTTTGAAGCTTTTTCTTCATTATCCACAATGTTTTCTTCCCAATAATGCAAAGAAATCCAGAATTTTATCATATGCAACCTTCAACTAAGACCTTGACCCAAGTAGAACTTTCAGATGAGACAACAGTATTCCATTTCATTAATAGTAAGAATAACATATTAAAACACATCTATTAAGACGAATATGCTTCCCATTTTTTACATTACTGTAGCATGTGAGGGTTTAGGTTGCAAACCAACAATTTGTTGTTGGACATGCAAAATGTCATAACTACAGCTTGAATAAAGCTTTAGTTATGACATTTTGCAAATTATTTTTTGATTTATGTTTCTATCCATAAGCAGTCTTACATAGTTTTATATGGTGTCTGCCTTGTTATAAGTCAATGGGCATGGCCAGCAGTTTTGCTGTCTGACCTTCGTCTGTGACCTTGCAGAAAAAAATCACTTCAATGTCATAAGTACATGTATATGTCTTGATGGATGAACACATGCATACTACAATAAAAACAGGCAATAACTAGAGCTGTCACCCTCAAGGGCTGACGAGAATACCCCACACACTGCTAAAAAGGCTTTTCTATTGAGTGGAATTTGAAGCTGTTTAATCACATGCATGTCATGGTGGATGAACATTACCAACCCTCCACCTCTTTCTGATTTTGTGTTTGTTGCAAGAGTTGACTGATTAGGAAAGGTTGGTCAATATGAGCCTATGTTAAAGAAAACTGTGTGAGGAGATGATGACACAAAATTATATCCACGAAAAGTCAATATGAGCCTATGTTAAATTTTTGACCCCCAGGGGGTGGGGTCAAATTTGACCTCAGGAAATAAACCGTTCAATATTTTGTAAAGGTCAACGAGATGATATTACTTACCAAATTTGGTAACTCCCCTTATGGTTACTGAGTTTTGCAATTTTAAATTTTGACTACTTCCCCCCCCCCTTAAAAAGTTCAAAATGGCATAACTCTGAAACTAACGACTGGATCAAGATGAAAATTGCAGGTGCACAACTTCATATGATAGGAAACAACCTGATAAAATTTCAGCAAAATTGGTCAAAAAATGTGGGAGGAGAAGAGGACACAAAATTATGTCCACGGACGGACGGACGGACAACCTGATTCCAGTATACCCCCCCATAACTTCGTTGTGGGGGGTATAATTAACAGTTCCAATCTGTCCATCAATTTTTTGGTTGACCAATAAAATCATTCAAAAGTGAACTTTGAACTCTAACATTAGTTAACATTTCATGAAAAGCATCTTTGAAGGTTTGGGCGGACTTAAACATAACTACAGTGTATTCATGCTGACAACATCAACTGACCAATTGCATCTGTCATCAACTGACCAATTGCATCTGTCAACAAAATATTGATAAACCAATCCATTCATTTACATCGGAAGTGAACCTTGGACTTCGACATTTATGTAAAGCAATGTTGTTGATTTTGCAACCTTAACATGGTAACTACAGTTTATTCAAGCTCTAGTGACATTGCTTAGATTGCAAACCATTGATTTGTCTGTCATTTTATGTCCCTGACCAAATATTTAACCCTTTCCTGTTCAATCCCTGGTTTTTATATCCCTGTGATTTTATACTCGAGAAAAAATTGTGGAAAAAGAAGAAATTGCTTGCAACAAGCAATTTCTTCTTTTTCAACAATATTTTCTACCACATAGGATGGTTTCATTTCAATTAGCATCCAATTTTCATTGTCGTCTCCAACTTCTTTCAATTTGGACAAGTCTAAATTTCGAAAATCAGGAAAGGGTTGACTACCTATTGAAAAGTCAGAGGTCAGAAGGTATGGCTTGCAACTTGTCAAATGATGGATCACTAGCCATTCTCACTTTAACACTTTACCAGATGACAAAATTTCAGACCAATTTTTAGCAAATGAAATTTTGGAATCATTTGTCTTTTGTGTTAGAAAACATTGTGGATAATGTAAAAATTGCTTATTCCAAGCAATTTCTTCATTTTCCACAATGTTTTCCAAAGCTTTTTCCTTGAGGGACATAAAAAAGTGGGATTGTTTGGGAATGGGTTAAAAGGCATCCCAACATGGCAGATTGTCAGAGAAATAAAATTTGTTTGTTTACCACTAAGGACGAGACAGAAAGTAAATTATCAATAGGTGACCTAATAACATTAACCCATTGCCCATTACCAGACATAAATTCAAAGTATATGCAATTTTATATTTTTTCAACTTTCTGGGTAGAAAATATTATGTAAAATGCAGAAATTGCTTGTTACAAGCATTTTTTTTCCATTTTCCACAATGTTTTCCCAATTGTTTTTCTTGGGTGGCATCAAAAAGAATTATTGTATGGGATTGGATTAAATAAGCTGTTATGATGATGTCATAGGCCAATAACATGTCAGAGGTAAACATGGAAGCTCCAGATTTCATTGGTCAATAATTTTTATTGACCATGTTGAACAGTAAAAAAAAGCCAGTCTTCAATATAGAGATGAATCTGTGAGATGTATCAGGTTAACACTACAACACTACAACACTACGACACTATGGATCTGGGTTCGGATCTCCTGCAGAATCGGGTGGTTTCAATATTTTAAAAGTAACCAAGTACTCGGGGTAGGCCTGAAAAATAAAGCATAATCACTGGTTAGATAGGAAACAAGAACTGTCAGCTCACAGACATTCTTAAGCCATTACTAGACAAAATATTAAACTCGTCCGATTTCAAAGATTTTGAGGACAAATTTTGATTTGTTTTCCTTTTGGGGTAGAAAAATATTGTGGATAATGAAGAAATTTATTGTCACAAGCAATTTCCTTATTTTCCTTAATGTTTTCAACTCCTTTTTTACTTAGGGGCTTCAAAAAGTGTCATTATGTGGGAGTGGGTCAATTGCTCTCCATCCTTGATAGAAAAAGCTTTTTTTCTATTTGATATATAATTTGTTAGCTTTGTCTATCAAGACAAGCATTCCTATTGGCCAAAAAAATCATTTTTACCTGAATAAACAAAATTTTGAGCATGCAGCTACAATGTATGCTAGTACAGAAAATAGTTCCAAAACAAGAGGACTATTAAGGTCCTATAATGCTCACCTGAGTATGATGGCTCAAGGCTTTATGATATATACAAAATGTCAAAGCCTTACAGTGTTGGAGAAGATTTTCTCTTTTAATCCTATGTACATCCAAGATCCCACAACATAGGACTAATTTTCACAGTTGACTCATTCTTTGACTTATCTTGGTAGAGGGTAAGTAAGCAATTGTACATACTGAATATCAAGGCTATATGATTTGGAAGAAGAAAGTTTTTAAATACCTTCTAAAATTCCTCTGTAAATCTGAGATAGCACAATATATGACTACTTTTTAGAGTAGAGCCATTCTTTGATATATTTTGGTAGAATGTCATTAGTTGGTAGTATATGCAAAATATTCGGTTTTGAGGAAGGTTTTCTTGGTGATTTTTACAACAGGGTTAAAGGCACATGGTCACAGAGTCAAGGTAATTGCCTCATCCCCTGATGAATAAATGTGTGAAATGTGACCAAGATACATAAAGTTAAAGTTTTGAGTTACTTTATTTAAGGGGTTTAGGGTCAAACACATAGTTAAGGTTACGGGATGAAGATCATTGTCTCGAACATATATCCATCTCCCGATGAAGGCAGGTGTAAAATATTAGCACCCTATGATAAAAAATGAACGAGATAGAGAAAGTTAAAGTGTTGATAAAGGGTTAAAGGTCAAGGTCATTGTCTCAAATTTTTAAGTCAACAACCTAAGGAGTGAATGGATGAAATATGGACCCCAAAGCACTAGCTCTAAAGAGGTATAAAAAGTTTAACCAAGTGAGGATACTCTCACCAATATCCAAGGGTATGCCAATACCTCTTCCCAAACTTCTGTATCGGGCAAGCTATAAATTGCTAACAGACAGATGACTGAGGCCATAAAACAGTAAGACCTTTTTGGTGTAATAAAAAGAATTAAGTGGTTTAAAAGGAAGAAAATATCATGTGAACTGGCTAAGTGTAGGACCCCTGTGTGATGCATCATACAAAGTTCCAAGTCTCTGGGATTCATATTTGCTTAGAAAAGTGCAACAAAATATCTTGGCTATTGACAGAGGGTTGGACAGAATTTAAACCAATATACCCCTTCCTACGTCTAAGCAGGGGTACAACTGCGAAGGCTAGTGTTTTCTCCACAAGATGAATATTCAATCAGCAGAATCAATCACTATAAGGCCCCTTAAGTCAGCGTCATACTCATGGCCAGCCATTTCACCTATTACCACACAGCAAAATTTAAGACATGTCCAAATTCAAAGTTGCAGAAGACAACTCCAAGTTGAGAGATTTTTGAGTATCTCTATTTTTGGGGTAGAAAATAAGGTTTAAAATGAAGAAATTGCTATGAACAAGCAATTTCTTCATTTTCAACCTTATTTCCTTAACCCTTTCCTGTTCAATCCCAGGTTTTTATAATTGATAAAGCAATGTAGAAAAAGAAGTAATTGCTTATAAAAAGCAATCTCTTCTTTTTCCACAATATTTTCTACCCTACAGAGTGGTTATTCTAAATTTTTGTCTGCTTTCATCACTGTAAATTTTCATCTGCAAAACCATTGAATTTGTACAAGTCTAATGTGTTCAGTCATTCCTTTTTGGGAAAGAAGAGAGTGATTGTGTGGTAATGGGTAAAGAAAATACCAAGTATACAATTATTGATTGAATGAATTCGGTTAAAGCCACTTTTAATAGTATTTCAGTCATGTCGTGGTGGCTGAAGCACCTAACAATGGATTCCTGGTATTTCTCACACCAATACTAACACTACACCCGTTCCTAGCCTCCCACTTAGGTTTACAATTATCCACCCATCAGTGAGAGACAATTCAAAAAGGATATGTGCGGCCGCCGAGGATCGAACCCATGACATCCCATTATTAAAGATTCTGAAGGAGTCTGATGTGCTAACGACTGCGATATGACTGCAGCTAAGTACACAATTAATTTCAGTACCTGTTCTCCCCTGTAGACCACATACTCTGGGTAACTGAGTCCCCCACTACTCGGACGTCCTATCACAGAATGATGGCCCGGTGGGGCATGGGCCATTCTTATTGCACTAAACTGTAGAAAAGATTTTCCCAAACACACTCGACACAGCAACAGTTGCCTGAAACACATCAATTGATGCTTGAATAACATATTAAGTCAGTGTAAATTCTAGATAAAAAGACCTTTCTTATTGCAAGATAATGCTTGAAAAGAAAAGAAGGGTTGTAAAACAAAATTTCTTCTTTTACCAGTGTTTTCAAGTCACTTCTCCCATCCGGCTACTTATTCCACTTTAACACCTTTATTAGCATTCCCCTCTTTTACTTTTGTCAAATATTAGAGAGAATATTGGTCAAGGTGGAGTTGGTACTTCCAACTTAAGGAAAAACTACCACAATGGCAAAATTTTAGACTGGTCAAATTCAAAAGAATTGCAGATTGTAGTTTATAGAATTTCAAAAATATTCTGGAGTAGAAAACGTGATGGTTATGAAGAAATTGTCCTATTGTATTGAGAGAAGAATGTAAAATGTCCAAATGAATGTAGGAAATATAAGAAATGACTTACCTGGTACAAATATAACATGATCGGTCTTTGTGGGCCGGACAACCTGTTCCACCTCCTATACCATACACATACTGGTTAGACTTTGAGGAATTCTCCGCGAAATATATACCTGTAATCACACAAAAGTACCATCATAGTGGTATCACTATAAAACATTAACAAATCTAGATTTGAAAAATACAGCCAATTATCATACAACATAATTAGACTTGGAGGAATTCTACGCAAAATATATACCTGTAATTACACAAAAGTACCATTATAGTGGTATCATTAAAAAACATAAACAAATCTAGATTTGAAAAAATTTAGCCAATTACCATACAATATAATTTCAAACTTGGTCTAAATTGAAAGAGGTTGCAGACAAAATGTGGGATTGTGTGGTAATGGATTAACCCAATCAGCTTTTTGCCAGTAGACCTTAGATCTCCATTCTTTGTACTAAGAAAGATGCAGTTTTCAACAGATAAATCATTGTTCTTTTTATCAGTTTTTAATATATTCTTATATCATCTAGACATACCAATAAAATACGATTTGGAAACAATTATTTTTGTTGAATTCGTGCAATGGCATAAAATGATAAAATAGTTATAAACTAATTCTTTTCACTTGAATAAATGCAACAAGAAATAACTTATTCCCACACAGTGACACTTTTTGACACCCCTGAAGAAAGGCAGTTGGGAAAATGAAGAAATTGCTGGAACAAGCAATTTCTTCATTTAGCGCAATATCTTCTGCCCAGAAAGTTGAAAAAGAATCTGAAATTCATAAATTGTTGTCTTCAACTCCTTTCCATTTGGACCATTCTAAAATGTCTGGTAATGGGTTGACAGTATTCACTCACCAGCTCCAAACATCCCTCCAATATAGGCATGTCGCTCATCAAACCCCTTCTGGACGATTGTCTGGATGAAGGGTGAACCATGGAACAACAATCTCTCGTTATCGTGACCATGATTTTCCTCCGCAACTTCTTTTTTCCGGTGTGTGTACTTGTCCAATAAACGTTTGTTGCGCACTTTTGAAATCTGTACAAAAAAGATGCGGCAATGAGAGGACATATCCATACAGAATATTAAAGATCTGCAACAAGTTATTTCTTTTTTTTTCCAAAATGCTTTCTACTAAACAAGAGGGCCAGAATGGCCCTAAATCGCTCACCTGACTAATGTAAGATGATTCAAAATTGAAATTGGCCCAATGGTTACTGAGGAGAAGATGTTTAAAGATTTCAAAGTCAAAAACTGCCCTACCCTTCCAAGCCCTTATTTGGTCATCAATCAAAATTCTAGAACAACTTTTGAAAAGGGTCACTCAAGGAACACTCATACCAAATTTGGTTGAAATTGGCCCAATAGTTACTGAGGAGAAGATGTTTAAAGATTTCGAAGTCAAAAAAGTGCCTGACCCTGCCACGCCCATATTTGGGCATAAATCAAAATTCCAGGAACAACTTTTGAAAAGGGTCACCAAAGGAACATTCATGCAAAGTTTGGTTGAAATTGACCCAACTGTTACTGAGGATAAGATGTTTAAAGATTTCAAAGTTAAAAAAACTGCCACGCCCATATTTGGGCATAAATCAAAATTCTGCGAACAACTTTTGAAAAGGGTCACCCAAGGAACATTCATACCAAATTTGGTTGTAATTGGCCCAATAGTTACTGAGGAGAAGATGTTTAAAGATTTCTAAGTCAAAAACTGCCACGCCCATATTTGGGCGTGAAACGAAATTCTGCCGAACAACTTTTGAAAAGGGTCACCCAAGGAACATTCATACCAAGTTTGGTTGAAATTGGCCCAATGGTTCCTGAGGTGTAGATGTTTAAAGATTTCAAAGTCAAAAACTGCCACGCCCGGCCACGCCTATATTTGGGCATAAATCAAAATTCTGCGAACAACTTTTAAAAAGGGTCATCCAAGGAACATTCATGCCAAGTTTGGATGAAATTGGCCCAATAGTTACTGAGGAGAAGATGTTTAAAGATTTCTAAGTCAAAAACTGCCACGCCCTGCCACGCCCATATTTGGGCGTAAATCAAAATTCCACGAACAACTTTTGAAAAGGGTCACCCAAGGAACATTCATGCCAAGTTTGGTTGAAATTGGCCCAATGGTTACTGAGGAGAAGATGTTTAAAGATTTCTAAGTCAAAAACTGCCACGCCCTGCCACGCCCATATTTGGGCGTAAATCAAAATTCCACGAACAACTTTTGAAAAGGGTCACCAAAGGAACATTCATGCCAAATTTGGTTGAAATTGGCCCAATGGTTACTGAGGAGAAGATGTTTAAAGATTCCTAAGTCAAAAACTACCACGCCCTGCCACGCCCATATTTGGGCATAAATCAAAATTCCACGAACAACTTTTGAAAAGGGTGACCCAAGGAACATTCATACCAAATTTGGTTGAAATTGGCCCAATGGTTACTGAGGAGAAGATGTTTAAAGATTTCTAAGTCAAAAACTGCCACGCCCTGCCACGCCCATATTTGGGGGTCAATCAAAAATCCGCGAACAACTTTTGAGAAGGGTCACCCAAGGAACATTCCAACCAAGTTTGGTTGAATTCCGCCCAGTGGTTACTGAGGAGAAGATGTTTAAAGAATTGTTGACGACTTCCGACACACGACGGACAAAAGGTGATACCAAAAGCTCACCTTGAGCACGTTGTGCTCAGGTGAGCTAAAAAGATAGAAATTTAAAATATCAAAAACATTAAATTATCATCTGTGACTCCTTTCTATTTAGACCAGTCTTAATTTGTTATCTGGTAACTATTTGATAAATGGAATATCATGGTGCAGTATTGATCAAAACCATGTAAACAACCTAATGAAAAGATCAAAATGGTGATATTTCTTATTCATTCTTACTTTCAGGATGTTATACTGGTTGAAATGTCCTCCAGCCCGGTCCTTATGTTCCCGAATGGTACTCTGCATTTGTTCCTCTACGGACTGGTACTCCGAATCTTCTGGCTGAAGGTCTATCAGTACGGTACCTTGACTGGACTGGAATGAGTTACTGCCCCCTACAATAAACAGATACATGGACATTTAATATCCAAGTATTGCCACATGAGGAAATTGATCTAACCTGAATTTGCTTGTTTCTATGATGTTTAACCCTTTCCTGTACAATCCCTTGTTTTTACGTCCCTGTGATTTTATACTTGAGAAAACATTGTGGAAAAAGAAGAAATTGCTTGTGACAAGCAATTTCTTCTTTTCCCACGATATTTTCTAACCAATAGGTTGGTTACTTTTCAAATTGGTCCCACTTTTGATTGTCGTCTGCAACTTCTTTCAAATTGGAAAAAAATTTGAAAAAAGGGAAAGGGTTAACACATTACCAGACAACAAAGTTTGAACTTGTCAAAATTCAGAAGTTGACGATGAAAAATTTTGGTTTATTGAATTTTAAAAAATCTTTGTCTAGTAAGAAGCAATTTCTTAGATTATTTTCACAATGTTTTCCAAAGCTTTTTTCTGGAGGGCGTGAAAGAGCATCATAGTTAACCCATTAGCATATAGCAAAATTTTAGATGGTTCCAAATCTAAAGAAGTTGCATATGACAACTCAAGTTAAAGAAACTTAAATATCTCTGAAATCTTTGTGGATAATGAAGAAATTGCCTGTAATAGGTTATTTGAGCCGAAGTTCAAGGGAAGATCATGCTTCTCCTAGAGGGAGAAATGCCATTTCATAAATGCATCTTGAAAAATTCAACATGTGATCAATATATGTATAAAGTTTCAGTTTACTGTAGGAAACCTGTAGGAGTTTGTCAACAAAATGTAATGAATTATTATGTACACAGACTGGTGGACAGAAAAACTGGCTAATTCTAGTTTTCCCTCATTCAATTTTAGGGGGCAAAACAAAACATTCCTTACTTTATTAGTCCCCCATAGTGTTCTACTTATTTCTCGTAACAGAACATTGCAAAACACCTACAAGTAGCCTTATTATGTACCTACTGTTCTTAGTCATAATTTTGTCTAATCTAAACTTCTGTTTCGATATACAGATTTAAGGACAATTTCCACATAAATACCATATTCATTTGGAAATAATCTTCCAATTAACTAAATACCAGTAGTGAAAACGCAGACAGGTCTAATTTCAAAAAGGTTGCATTTCAAATATTGACAATATCAATAAACCTTTGTCTTTGTAAGAAATCTCTTCATTATCTACATTTCCCCCCGAAAAAAAATTGTGGATAGTGAAAAAACTTCATTAACCCATTACCACACCAAAATATTTCAGACTTGTTGAGAAAAGTTGCAGATGATAATTTCAAGTCAATGAAATTATAAACATTTTTTTATTAATGGTTAAAAAACATTGTGGATAATAAAAAATTGCTTGTAATAAGCAATTTCTTGTAAGCTTGTTGCAAGCAATTTCTTCATTTTCCACAATGTTTTGAAAGTATTTTTCTTCAGGGTAGTCAAAAAGCATCACTGTGGGGGAATTGGATAAAAGTGGTGATAGATTCAGAGGAAATCTTGAACATTACATGTTCAGCCATAAATAGAAACTTTGAGACTCACCCCCTATTCTTCTTGGTGTCTTTATTTCTGTGTCTTCATTCAGATCTGTAGAAATAAAACACTGATTAAAGATAGAAATTTAAATCCAAGTCAACTCTGTTTCATGCTCTAATTTGTTGCTAAAGATTTTGACCTTGTAGATTGACCTTAATAAGATTCAATGTACCTTGAACTTGCTTCAAACATGATGGTATGAAATGGTATGTGGAACGGATGCCAATATCATTCACCCTTTAAGTGACCTTGATCCTTTCAATTGGTACAAACCATAGACTCAAACTAAAAGTTATACAAATAAGAAATATCAAAGCATTTTTACTTACCATTCTAGTAATATAAAAGATTTCTATTGTACTTTTAGAAATATGTTACATTAGGGATAACAAGATCACGGCAAGAAGATATCATGCTCTGCAGCACGTGCTTGGTAGTGAATGATTCAAAACCAATAAGATTTATTTGTGAAGCACCATGCCTAGTAACAGCCTTTTTTGGAAATGTGACATTGATAAATGACCTTGACCTCGATGAATGACATTTAGCTTACAACCAATTGGTGCCTTTCAATGCAAAGAACCAATGTCCCATGTAAGAGAAACAGCAACTTGTTAAGAGTTTGCCGAAAGTTGAACTTGGTAAGAGATGACATTACAACCAACTGATGCCTATCCAGAAAGCTGAAAAAACTAAAATTACAAAAAAATTTAATGGTTGTCGGCAACTCTTTTCAATTTGGACCAGTCTTAAATTTTCTTGTGTGGTTATGGGTTAACAGAGATATGACCAAGATTAAGGTCTGTTACTCCAACACCAAAGATGCCAAAGTGATGACAATATCTGTACTTTTCGGTCAAAATCAGCTTTGTTCAAAATGAATGTCTTCAGAAGTATCATTGATCTTAAAAATTGTCCACACTTTTGCACAATGACCTTGACAACAAAGCAAATAATGTCATGGCTAGGTAATACCTTGGATTTTCTTTGAAAGCAGTAGAGTTAAAAATGCATTTTTTTCTCTTGCCAGGGCAAATATAATATAATGTTGAAGATTTTTCATGAAGCTTTTGATTCAAAGGCTATAGAAATAACCTATCTCTCATAATAATATCCGATTTTCTTTCAGTAGAAAAAGCAAACCATCAGTGGATGATCTAAATATTATCAATGCAGATTGACCAAAGCTGTAGTTACATATCTGGTCACCCACCAACAAATATCAAGCAATTATCTTCAGTTTCGTTACCTTGGATATGACATTGGTTAACAATCCCACATTTTAAGGTTGTGTTGGAAAATACGGACATGAAAGGAAATCAAGAAATTGCATGTAACAAACTGATTCTCCTTTTTCTCATAATATTCTCTACCTACGTGGTATCAATTTTTCATTTCATACACTTTTTGAATTGTGGTCCACAGAGGCTCTAATTTTGACCAGTCTAAAAAAAAATGTTTAGAAAGGCGTAAAAGTGTGTCATGCCAATATCTACACTGACAACACCAGGCTATGGCAAGCATATTTAGTTCAGAAGCAGTCATGCTCAGTACATGCTTGCACTCTCTAAAGTGGCCTTTATTTGAGCAACATTTAAGGATCACTTGTACACTTTCAGGAGATAACTTTGTTGTTATACAGCTGAAAGATTGTTCAAAACAAATAAAATCAAATTATATCTTGAATTGAAGACGCTATAAATCTACTTGTAAGAATAGTAAGTACAAACTATAATGGTCATTTATTGAAAATGCTTGACTTTTTAATTTGATCCTTCGCTAACACAGAATCCTCAACTGTATAACAAAAGATAGAAGAAAAGGACACAAAATATTCTGAACTTTTAATAACAATCTTTGGTTCTAAAAACAAATTTATAATCAATTTGTTGGCAATTATAACAAGACATGTAACCATGATTAAAACTCAGCTAATTTTGACATAACAAGAAATATACGAGTCAAAACTCCCTAAGTATAGCCCCACCAAGTAATGTCCCAAGATAAAACAAGAGGGCTGTTGGCCCTGGGGCGCTCACCGAAGATAAAGGCTTTTTTTCTTTCAAAAGTCAAATTTTATTTCAAGGTTAGGATTATGATACAAGATGGCTTGACCATACTTTATACATATACAGGCTCTGTACCTGGGGATTCAAAAGTCTTAATAACAAATTCCAAGGCTTTAGGACTAATATGAAAGGAGGAGAATACTTTTCCTACCTCTGAAACCATGGGTAATAATTTTAGAAATATGAAAGAAGTCAATGAACCGATGCTCCATGCTAAATATCTAGGCTGAAGGCCAACTGGGTCAGGACTGCAGAAGATTTTCAAAGATTTAACTTTCATTGCCATCGCGATTCAGTTCTTTCACTAGATTTTTTTTCATTTTAGCTATTTTGAAGGTGGACCACATTAGGAATATTTCCTAAATTTGGTTGAAATTGTTCCATTTGTTTGGGAGATGTCATTCAAAAATAGTTCTTCATTCAAATACAGGCCCCTATCCCCCTGGAGCTCCGCACCTGGGAACCATAGGGTAATGATTTCAGCAATTTTGAAAGAAGTCAATATACTGATGATTCATGCAAAATACCAAGGCTCTATGCCTTTTGGGTCAGGAGGAGAAGATTTTTAAAGATTAGTTTAAAATTTCACTTTTCAATGGATTCAAACTCTTTCAGCTATTTTTATACAGGGCCACATGAGGAAAGTTTCTGCCAAATTTGGTCCAGATTGGCCAAAAGGTTTGGGGGGAGATGTCGTTTAAAAATTGTTCTTTATTTCTACATCAATACCAACCCCCCTGGGGCCCTGCCGCTGGTTATGAGAGTCAATTGGCATTGATACATGCCAAATATGAAATCTCCAGGCCTTATGGTTTGAGAGAAGAACATTTTCAACAATTTTCTAATTTTTTCCTATGTATTTTGAAAGAAAATGACCTGACAATCATTTTTGTGAAGTTTGGTTGAATTCCATGGTTAGTTTAGGCGGAGAAGATTTTTGTACTTGTGAACTGACGGACGCTGGATGGTGACCAATCCCAATAGCTCATCCAGAGCACTTTGTGCTCAGGTGAGCTAAAAATAAACCACTATACTAGACAATATCTAAAGATAGCGATGTCCAAAAATAAACTTAGTCATCAAACAGGTAGTTCTTGACATGTAGACCTAACTTCGGTAAACTTCATCTACTACCACTATTTTAACATCCATGCCAATTTTCAAGAGAATACAATTGATGAATGCTGAGAAGAATGAAAATATATCACTTTACCAGGCAATGTTTGAGAATAAACAAAGTCATCAAACAGTAAGTTGATAAATTGTTTACCTATTTTCGGTAAGCTCCATGTAGGACCAGTGGAATAAGCTGCATGCCAAGTTTCAAGTGTATGCAACTTAAAGTAACTGAGAAAAATAATAAAAGAAGTTGATTACCGACTGAAACACTGTAAGACAGATTGAAGGACAGATAGAGATAAACCAGTTTAAACCCCCTCCCCCCTTTCTTTGAAGTAGGGTATTAAACATAGATTTCAATATTTAAGTAAACATCTCCAGTTATAATAATAAAAATGTTAAGATTTTTCAGGATAAAGACTGACACCAACAACAAAGTAGACACCAATGCTATAGCAAATACTTCTGGTTTTCTCTGAAAACAACGGAACCAAGCTAAGACAAAATATATTAACACAAGCATTAAAATGGAAAAAAGAAACAAATCAAAAAGTTCCTTGAAAAGTTTAAAAATAAATACAGCAATTTTCAGAAAGAGTAAAAATTCACATAATAGATTCTTGTGGAAGACTAATGTCCTTTTGTTCGGACTATTCAGTTTTACGTGAAATGTGGTTTTGAACATTGGAACTATAGACCCATGGTTTGAGAGCCCTTGGTTAGAGTGGGTAATGACAATTTTACTCATTCCCACACAGTTTTTTAGCCCCTCATGAAAAAAGCTTTGAAAAATTAGGTTGAAAAGGAAGAAAATGCTGCAAGTTATTTCTTCATTATTCACAATGTTTTCTATCCATACAAATTTTATAGAAATTTAATCAATTAAAGATGTTTGACTACCACTTATTTATATTTTGCTCAGTCTAAAATTTTGTCATTTGAGAATGGATTAAATAGTTATTTCTATTCCAGACACTGAAAAACTGTCACTGATCTTGTTAAGTGGCATTGACCTTGTACTATGTGGATGCATATAAACTAAAGATAACTTCATGTCAAATATGACACAACATGACATCTTGGAGTACTAGAGAATTTATCCTGGTTAGGTTTCTAACAAATCATCAGCTTTGACACACAGACAGACAGTTGGCACTGAATTTCAACAAAAAATTTCATATTTCTGCTCTGTTGATCTAAAAAGAGCTGTCAGTGGACAGCAATGCTAAGCTATTCTGGCTAGTCTGAATGCTGGATAGTCGAATATTTTGAGTGCTGGATAATAACAGCAATTCAATGTTGATATTGGGTATAATTCCACTAACTTAATGTCAGAATAATGAGTATTTGATAACCCATTCCAATACAAATCTGCTTTTTAATGTCAATGGACAACAGCGCTCGACTTTTCTTAGTATAGTAACAACAATTCAATGTCGACATTAGGTATAATACCTAAGTAGTAATAGAGATAAACAAGAGCACTGCCTACGGGTGCCTATGCTTGGCTGTTGGGTGCTGGATAGTGGACAAAATGCATCTAGAGTTATCCCCCTTGATAGTATAGGTTGTTCTTTTGATATTGATATGATAGTGAACGAGTGTGCCAAATTTCAAGTGAATGCCTTTCGTAGAACCAGAGATATCACAAAATGCCAAAGTTTCCGCACGACAACAACAACGACACAAAGGCTATTGCATTACCTCAGGTTTTCTCCGAAAACAGCTGAGCTAAAAATGTTTCAATTAACATTTAAAGCAAAACAAGAATTACTAAGTCCAAAAGGGTTAAAATTCCACTAAAATGATTATCTGAGTAATGAATTTTTGCCTGGAAGATTATATGCTGGTTAAAAAGAAAGTTTCTTAGCAATAGCATTGGTAGAAAGAGACTTATTAAAGATATATGGCAGTTTCACATAAGGTTTAACCAAGAATTTTAAGTCCAAAAAGGGTTGAAATTCCACTAAAATGAATGTCAGTGTATTGAATCTGTGTCTACAGGCTGATATCATTGCCACAAAACCATGTGCAAGGTTTCAGAGCAATAGCATTAGTAGAAACCGAGATATAACACTTACACATAAAGTTTAACCATCGTTACAAGCTATTTCTTCATTATCCACAATGATTCCTTCCCATATAGACAAATACTTTTGAAATTTCATCAACTTAAAATTGTCTGCAACTTCTTTTGATATGGACCAGTCTACAATTTTGTCATGAGGTAATGGGTTAAATCACAGTGCTGAACATATGTCTAAAGAAAACAAGACAGAAATGTTAAGAACTCTACTTAAGTGAAAATCAGAGTAATGAATATATGCTGGAGAGTTGTAATATAAATCTAAATTATCAAGAGATAGGAGACTTTAACCAAAGCATTACACCAATATCTAGGTCACTGTCGTACCCTCCCCTGAATAAGCTTTAATTGCAGAGTTTAAGTCACTAAACAAACAAAAATACAAAACATAAATGTCCGAGTTCAAAGTTCACTTCCAGTCTAAATGAATGATTTGATTTGTCAATTGTTTTGTGATTGACCACTGTAATGGGTCAGCTGTTAAAAATAATACAAACAGAAACAGTTACACAACATACACGTAATATAACACGACAGTTACGATGATAAACCTGGTCAAATAATTAAAAGTTGTAGTTATAGCCTATTACAAGACAACAAGATTTTGGCTTGGAAGTTAGACACTTAAAATTGTGCTAAAATTGAGACATCAGTGCCAAATGGGTTGGAAAACTTTGTTAGAAAAGGAGAAATTGCTTATAACAAGCGATTTCTCCTTTTCCCACCTAGTTTTCCATAATTGTTTATCTTGAGAGTATATAAAAGGGTCATTATGTGGTAATGGGTTTAAGATGGTCTGACTAGATATATAGTCCTGGTTTTATCGAATAGACAGACGTAATGGAACAAAAATTGTAATATGCCATTGTCCTTGGTCTTTGACAAGTGTTTCGTAGATAATTAGAAATATTTGGCCAGCCAAGCAAATAGGTCACCAAGTATCAACCCAGATCAGAATGCACTGAATGCCCAGGGTTGAAACCGACTTGTGCATATAAACCAAAGGAGGAATAATCATTCTACCTTTTATTCAAGTTTTATAACACAATCCCTTACTGACCCGTGCTGAATAAGATCTTTTTTTTTTTTCAAATACTTGTTTTACAGAATACCCAGATGGTTCCATTTTGTGTGACAGGTCAAATATTTTAGACAGGATAACTGTATAGAATAGACCCTTTCAGCAGTCTGTAAACATGTGTCACACTGTTGTTCTTTTTAGGAACTGATTGTTTTTCATCACAAACTTTCTAGGGGAGAGAACTTCACCACAACTATTGGAAGAGTTTACAAAACACCTAGAACATGTAATGTTACCTTTTCCCGACAGGAGTCTCTCAACACCTTTCAGAATCTTATGCCGATGTCCGTATGCATTGATTCCAATGTCTTTTAACTCATCGTGTCCCATTTCAACTAGAATGTCCATAGTTATCTGCTCTTGCTCGAAAATGTCTCTTAACTGATCAAGTCCGATATTCGAAAGGAATGCAGTTATACTCATAGTCTCTAATGATCTTTCTCCCTCCGCCATCGTTCTTTCTATACACCCGTCACCCCCTTGCGGTGATGTGGGGGCACCGCCCACAGCTCCAGGTAACACATCGCCACTTAACAAGCTGTAGATAGAAAATAAGGACATTAGATCAACAGTCCCCTCTTTAAATATACCTACAAATTGGGATTATGTTTAGGCCCGGCAACAGCTCAAGGTAACACATCGCCACTTAACAAGCTGTAGATAGAAAACGTTATGTTTTAGGCCCTGGCCACTGCTGCAGATAACATATTCTTTCTGGTAGCGGCACATATTCTTTCCGACATTTGTCTCTCTCCAATGGGTGGATAATCGTAAACCCAAGTGGGATAGCAGCAGGAGGCTAGGAAAGGATGTAGTGGTAATACTGGTGTAAGAAATATCAGGAATCCATTGTTAGGTGTTCCATCCGCGGCGATATGACTGAAATACTGTTAAAAGTGGCGTCAAACTCAATTCAATCAATCAATCCAGATAACACATCATCACTTATTTTGTCTGTTAACTAATAGCTAGATGACAAATTTTTCGACATGTCTAAACTGGAAGGAGTTTCAAAAGAAAATGAAAAAGTTGATGAAATTTTAGATTTTTTCAACTGTCACGGTAGGAAACATTGTGGAAAATGAAGAATTAGCTTGGTTCAAGTAATTTCTTCATTTTCAACAATGTTTTCCCAATTATTTTTCAAGAGGGGAGTCAGAAAGCATTATTGTGTGAGCATGTGCCTGTACGGACAGAAACTTAACAGCGTATGCAGAAACAGCAGTAAATAATTACCTGTTGGACGAGGAGCTTGTACTACTACTGTTACTGGATACTGGATGATTAGTTTTGGTAACTGTTGGTGGCGGCGTTATCACCGGCATGGCGTCCTGTAGTAACGCTCGCACATCTTCAGCCTGCATGAAAATTAACAAAGATATTCTAAATTATACTGTGTCCAACATCCAACTAGAATTAGTGGATAGGGGCTAGGTGAAGATTCTAACTTGTGACCTTACGCCACTCTAAAGGCTTGATGACCTGATACAAAAAGACTTTCATTCATTGAATAGTGCAATCAGTACAAAAAGGGACCACCCGGCAGCAGATTTAAAGTGAGTTTGTATGAACACCACTCCCCTTTGTAGCCTTATTATTTCATTTAGTCATAATATGAAAATGAACCTTGCCTTTGGCAAGCTTAAACCTCATTAACTTAAATCCTGGATCTGCCATTGCTCTCCACTAAACTAAACGGGAATCATTGAAAACACACAGACAGAAAACTAGGGAAAGCCTTGTTTTTAATCTGTTTTTATAAATGACTTATTCAATAGTAAATTTCGTGATTCAGAAATCTCTCAAAAAATCCATCTGGTTATGAATAATTTGTTAAATATATTTAGTATTTTCTGATCCCTAATGAATATCGACTATCTCTACAACTACCGGTATTTGCAATGATAATCCAAACTTACTGTAGTGAGATCTAGAGGTGTATGTCCCTCCTGGTTCTTCATAGTAGGGTCTGCACCATGGGCAAGCTGAATACAAATGTACAAAATATCATTATGGTACAAGTACAGTCCACACTTGTTATTTCAAAATTGGAGTAATCAAATTGCATAGATTATCTTTGGGTTTTTGGAGGTAGATTTCATCAAAGTAAAGGGAAAGTACATCTTATTCTTAAACCAGGCTTTACTGAGTTTCATCATTCTTAGAATGAATGATGAGTAAAATGAAAGTAATGAAACATACATGAACATGGTATCTTGGAGTAATTCAGAAAGTTATTTCAAGAGTGAGATTAACAAATTCTTTCCAGCTGTAAGTAACATAACAGTATTACTGTCTGCAACATGACTGCATTATATTAAAAACTAAACAAGCATACCAGTAAGGCACATAATTGTGTCCTTCCTTTCTGGGCAGCCTCGTGTAATGGTGTAAATCCCCATCTGTCTACAGCATTCACACATGTATTATGCTTAATGAGTAGAGCAGCTATATCCACATGCTGAAACAAAGAATATCAAATAATGTATGAATTACACAAAGTGGTAAATTGGCAGATTGTTGCAGTCAATCAAAGGATTCATTGACCAATCAAATAAATCATGTAGACCAGAAGTGAACTTTGAACTCCGACATTGGTCAACATTAATGAAAATCATTTTTGTTGGTGTCGCGACTAGATGTTTAGGTTGCCAATCAACTTTATTTACTTTTTTGTCCCAAATTACTGACCATACATTTTTCAAAATAACGCTGTTTAATAGCCAAGTCAGACTTCCTGTTTGAGCTAAGTGGGCGGGGCCAGCAATCCATCAATTAGGATAGTTAAGCCATTCCCACACAATGACGCTTTTGGACGCCCCACAAGAAAAATAATTGAGAAAACATTGTGTAAAATGAAAAAATTGCTTGTTACAAGCAATTTCTTCATTTTACACAATGTTTTCTACCAAAAAGATTAAAAAAATTATAAAATTTCATAAACTTTAAATTTTCGTCAGCAACTCCCTTCAATTTGGACCAGTCCAAAACTTTGTTGTGTGGGAATGGGTTAAGGAATGAGTTTATTTCCAAGTATTCACAAATAATTCAAACCCAATCACAATCAGAAGAGAAAACTACAGACTGGTCCAAAGACCAAACAGGGGCTTCAAACCGATTGCTAACACATTACCAGACAACAAAATTTCAGACTTGTCTGAATTTAAAGTGGTTGCAGATGACATTCAATAATCTGCAACTTTTGTCTTGATTTAGTTGGAATGAATAAAACACCCTCACTTGTTTGTTGGAGAATTGTAGTGTGTAAAACATCTGATAACAGCTACAGATAGAGGGGGGGGGGGGGGGGGGGCAATTGTTTTTTAGAGATGAAGAGAATATTTTTTGTTTTCATGGAGGTATGAACTGAAAAAACTAATCACACTGTATGAATACACGAAGCAGATTCATACATAAGAGTTTTTTCTGTTCATACCTCCATGAAAACAAAAATTATTCTCTTCATTTCTTATAATTTAATAGCATCAAGCGAAAAATGCAACAACTTTACAAATTTTGATACCTTTTTGTATGGAATTATTTTGTGCGGAAGCTCAAAATTTTGTTCATGGAGGTACGAATTAAATTTTTCGACCAATCAGATAGCTCATTTTTGATAAAGGAAACTAAGAATTAAATTATTTTAGATTGAAATATTTCACCAATACTGCCATAAACTCTTATGTTGTAGGAACTCATTTGAATCTTCTCAATGAGAAATGAGTACCGACAACATAGGGTTTTGTTGAGAAATAAGGACTTTAGAGTACTGTTTCCCCTTCTTATCTAGACCTCTGATCTGAATCTGACTAAGCAAAACCATCTAGCTACTCAACAGTTGTTCCCTTGAACATGGGCATAACATCAGAGGGCAACCAAAACTCTGTAACTACAGCTTATGCAAGCTGCAGTTACTAGGCTAGGTTTTGGTTAACTCAGATAATATGCTCAAGTATGCTGAAGTAACTGTCATCAATGAAAAGAAATATTACAAACTGACAGTATCAAATAGTAACAATTTTTTCAGGTTCTATCCAAAGATGGGTTGATAAATATAGGTTTGATTCAGCTATTTCTTATCTTTTCCAACAATGGCAAACGCTCCTTATTGAAAATGTGTTGGATGAAAATTTTGATTGCAAAGCAATTAGTTCTGTTATGAATCAATATGTTTGTGTTGTAGTGTAATAATTTAATTTTTAGTTTCTTCTATCAAAACAGGCGTTCTGATTGGTCGAAAAAAAAAAAAAAAAAAAAAATCAAAACTCCATGAACAAAATCTTTAGCATACGGTGATTTTGTATGCTTCTACACAAAATAGTACCATACAAAAAGGTATCAAAATCTGTAAAGCTTTTGGTTTTTTCCCTAGATGCTATTAAATTATAAGAAATGATGAGAATATTTTTTGTTTTCACGGAGGTATGAACTGAAAAACCTTATCACACTTATGTATGAATCCGCTTCGCATATTCATACAGTGTGATTAGGTTTTTCAGTTCATACCTCCATGAAAACAAAAAAATATTCTCTTCATCTTTTAAATAAATGATTAGTTCTATCAACCTACCCCATAAGATGAAGCATTGTGTAAAGGTATGAGCCCTCCTTTATCTTGGGCATTCACATCTGCTCCATTCTCCAGAAGAAACTCCGCTACTTCAACATTATTGTAGCCAGCTGAAAAAAAATGATCAAATTTCCTTTATCATTTATTTGTGTTTCAACATTTTTAGACTTTTTCAGTCCAAATTCAAAGGACTAGAAGAAGATATTGAAAGTAAAGTACAATTCAAAAAGTAACCACCCAATATATATAGAAAATATCGTAGGAAAGGAAGAAATTGCTTGTCCCATGCAATTTCTTTTTCACAATTTTTCTCAAGTTTGATATCAAAAGGGCATAAAAAAGGGATTGTACAAGAAAGGGTTAAGTAATAATGGAGAATTCTTGCGAGACAACAGATCACTACCGCCAATGAAACAAAACAACAACAAAGATCAGACAAGTTAGTCTTTTAGACTAGAAATGGGTTTTGACCTCAGACATTTACACCCAGCATTTTTGTTGCTTTGGCATCTTCAATAGTTACTACTACTTATTCAAGCTGTAGTTATGACATTTAACCCATTCCCACACAGTGACACCTTTTGACACCCCTAAAGAAAAACAGCTTTGGAAAACATTGAGGAAAATGAAGAAATTGCTTGCAACAAGCAATTTCTTCATTTTCCACAATGTTTTCTACCATGAAATTGTCGTCTACAACTACTTTGGATTTGGACCAGTCTAAAATTTTGCTGTGCGGTTATGGGTTAAGTCACCTATCAATAATTTGACTTTTGTTTCATACCCCTGACAATTTACTATGCATACAAATGTTGTTTTATATTCAATTCAAACTGCCGTGTCTATGGTAATTGGATGGGCTAGTAATAAACCACTACTTGAAATTTTTCCCGATTAATGTGTGAAACTATCACATCCTTTCAAGTATAACCAGTGTTCGGTGTTAGACACAAGCGTCTTATCCCACCTTGGCTTACTACTTGCCGCTCATTAGACCTAGTTATACTTGAGGGGTGTGATAGTTTCACACATCTATCAAGAAAAATTTCAAATTAAATCTGACCCTGTGTTATCATATTTTCATAAAAAAAAATTACCTGCAAGATGGAGTGGTGTTGAATTTCTCCCCTGCATATCTCTACAGTTTATATTTTCTGCTGCGGCCAGTTTTTGAACTCTAGCCAGGTTTCCTTTCTTGGCCGCCTCCAACAGTGCTGCATCACCTGAATTCATACAAAGAGGATATTTACTACTGAACGGCAATATTTTAGACTGGTCCAAATCGAAAGGAGTTGAAAATGATAATTGAAAGTTTATGAAATCTTAGAATTTTTTAACTTTCTGGGTAAAAAAACATAGTGTTAGATGATGAAATTGCTTGTTACAAGTAATTTCTTCATTTCACACATTGTTTTTTAGAGATGAAATTTTCTTTTGTTTTCATGGAGGTATGAAACTAAAACTAATCACATTGTATCAATACACAAAGCTCATATCTGCAAAAAAACAAGATGAGTTTGTGAAACACTATGCCCCCAGAACAGGAATTCTTTAGAAACGAGTGATTTTTATTTTTTTTCTTTGTTTTAGGGAAAAGTGTTAAAATTTTGACCTTGACCTTGATGAAATGACCTTCCCCAGTTGCGCCTTGTTGAGACCTATCTACATACCAAATATTAGCATTGTAACTTAATCAGGGTTGAAGTTATAGGAAAATGTTTAGTTGGCAGGTTAAGTTTTGCAGACAGACAGACGGACAGACAGACGGACACCGGTAAAACAATATGCCCCCGATCTTATCGATGCAGGGGGCATAAAAAAACTTTTATAAAACTGCAAAGGGCTTAAAGCATTGGAGGACCGGAGGCCATTAGAGGGTAAGAATTTCTTTTGAAGATTAATATTGTAATCACTTCCAACTAAAATGTGGAAAAGCAAGTGGCATAGACTAAGATCTGACCTGAAATATGTGCAGGCTGAGCTCTGTCTATGCCTCCAGCAAAAAGCTTAATATATTCCATTATCATGTAAAATGTTAAATTGAAATCAAGATATGAACCAGACTGACTCGTTAAGGAAAATCTAGTGTCAGCATTTAATCAAAGGTTTAAATAAATACCTCTACAGACACCTCAACTACTTGAAAACAATATGGCAGTCAATATTACAGACATAAGGTAAATTCATCTGCTCCGATTTATGTCACAGCACTTTACTCTTCACTCCGAAACTTATGTAAAACCATTTTTCTGTGGGTTATTTATGTCCCAGACCAGACATCAGCAGTTTTTCCTCAGTAAAATACCATTGACCATATATTGCAAACAAAATTAATACGGTTTGATATCTCCAAACAAGTCCATCAATAAAAGTAACTTACACAACACACTCTTTGCCATACGCCCCTGGATTCTTAAATTACCATAGACAAGACCTTACCTCTAAGAAGGTCTGCCACATCTTGGTCTCCCTCCTTCACCAAATCTAACGGTGTATTTCCATCACGATTCTTCTTATTAGCATCGGCTCCATGCTGTTAAACATACATTATACCATAAAATTTTGCACAGGAGAAAATAATTCAGAATGGAAAACTTATAATAAATTCACAAGAAGAATATCACCTTCATATTGACATCATAGTTTTTGTAAATAAATTTTCAAAATTTAGATTTATCCAAGTTCAAAGTGGTAACATTATAAAACATTTCAAAAAGTAGCCTTCCTACATGATAGAAAATATTGTGGAAAAAGAAATTGCTTGTTACAAGCAAATAACAAGCAATTTCTTCTTTTTCCACAATCTTTACTCAAGTATATCACAGGGATTTCACAGGAAAGGGTTAAAGTCATTTCTCACGTCTAATACATGTATATTTCTTTATTCTTCTAGAATTCACCAAGTTAGAGAATTTTCTCAACAATGGCAAATATGACCCACATAAAACAATTTTATAAACCATAGTGTTTTAACAAAGCCATTCTTTGAAAACTCGAGTTCTATCTTCATACTTACTCCTCAACCAACGAACAGATTTTGACACAGATGAAATACTATAGGGATAGGCTTGTGGGAAAGTAAGAAATAGCTAGTTACAAGCTGTTCTCCTTTCTCATAATTTTTCTACCTTAAATGGCACTTATTTTTCAATTAGAACATGATTTTAACCATTGCCTTCAACTGTTAATTCTAAAACTCTAAACTTTTAATCTGATAATTGTTTATGACAATTTAGACATCAGAGGTTAATATGTTTTTTCTATTAAATACATAACTAGAGTTTTGATTGGCCAAGATGTATGCCTCATCCAATTAGAGCCCTTGTCAAGAATTTCCAATTGTATTTGCAAAATTGAAACCTTAGTAGAGGACAAACAGGTAAGGCTATGTATAAATATTTTCTGTCAAAAGAAAGGTTATTGTAATTTTACCTTTAAAAGTAGTTTACAAATCTCAAATTTTCCTTTAGCTGCTGCCTCGTGTAGGGGTGTAAATTTCCACAAGTCTGCCACATTCACACAGGCACCATGCTATAATAGAGAAATAATGTTTATCAGTTTTGGAAATAAGTCTCTATTTATTTAGATGAAAAGAATAATTCACACAACAAACAGGTGAGAAAAGATATTTCTACTCCCTTTGAAGCATACAGCCCTGAGCTATTTGGAAGGTAACAGGTTTCCAAAGTTATCAGAAATATTAGCATTTCTACTTGTAATAGAGAAAAATTTAGCCAAATTATCTTAAAACCATTCATATAACTTTTACTAGAATTATGCTGTAATCTGTAAGCATTTCTTGCTAGGAAAGAACATCTAATTAAGAGCAAAGTATGAAAACAAGATGTACAATGTGTGAAAACTAATGCCCCCAAATCAGTAGACTTTTTAGAAGTTTGACCTTGAGTTTAGATGTTCGATTCATGAAAAGTAGCCTCATACTGAATGAAATTGGAATTTCTCTTAGCCCTTGTCATGCTGTAAAAATTACCTTGCTGAATTGCTGTAAAATCAAAGGACTGAAAGCACTGATAGACCATGCTGTTCAAAAATCAACATTTCTTTTAGAAATCAATTTCATGAACAACTCTGGCAGGAAAAGTACAAGCAGGGGGTGTATCCCAAGATCAGACTGCACTCATGTGCAGGCTGAACTTAGTCTACACCTCCTGCCAAAACCGGAACAGCATGACAAGGTTTAAACCATTCAAATTGACAGCTAAATTTCATTCAGATTTGTTAGTTGGCCCTCAGTTCAATGTAAAAGATGATAATCTATTCAAACATGGACATATTACCTACTTCTAAACCCTAGTCATGCAGAATGAAACTCTTTTCAGATTTATATCAAAAATAAAGGACTGGAAGCAATGGAAGCACTAGTTAACCCTTTCCCATACAATCCCATGTTTTTACGTCCCTGTGATTTTATGTTTGAGAAAACATTGTGGGAAAAGAAGAAATTGCTTGTGACAAGCAATTTCTTCTTTTCCCTCAATTTTTTCTAACCTGTAAGTTGGTTATTTTTCAAATTTCACCCACTTTCAATTGTCCTCTGCAACTTCTTTAAAATTGGACCAGTCTAAAATTTTGAAAAACAGGAAAGGGTTAAGATTATTTCATCAATTACATTCATTTCTTAAAAATTATTTTTGCTATTGATTCTGGCTTGTAAGGGCAAACAGGTGGTATAGACTAACATCAGACTGCATGTAAGCCTCCTGCCAAAAAAGAAAATATTCCGGGTTCAGCATGACAATGGTTAAGAACCTACCTTAATTAATAACTCTGTCACTTCAAAATGTCCATATGAACAGGCATTATGTAATGGAACTAAACCACTGCAACAGAAATATGATTATACATAAACAATTATCTGTATCACATTAATGATAGTATGGTATTTAAAAGTATTTCAGATAAATTTCAGTGGCTGATACACCTTACAACCGCTTCCTGTTGTTTCTCACATCAGTACAATCTCAAGATTTGACTCAAGCTAACCAGTTCCTGGTTAACCACTGAGCAAATTGGGCTTGGCTAGAATGATACTAAAAGCACTCTAATGATTTTTTTACCTGCTCAAGAAGATACATTAGGAAAGCATTTGGGGAAATAAGAAACTGCTTTTTACAAGCAATTTCTTCATTATCCACAGTGTTTTCTACCCAAAATTACAAAGATTTCTAAAATTCCATTAACTTTACTTTGATGCCAGCAACTTCTTTTTAAATTCGATCAATCAATTCAATCTTTCAATTGGTTAATAAAGAAATTACTTGTAACACACACTTTCTTTATTTTCCACAATGTCTTCCAAAACTCTGTCCTTTGGGTGCATAAAAAGTGGGACTGTGTGGGAATTGGTTAAAACTATAAGCTCCTTTCCCATACAAACTAGCAATTCACTCTTGGCTGAGTGGTAAGGATGGTTAACTCATTTCTTAGGCACTGGGTAAGAAAGAACAATTTTCAACATTTGCCTCCCACCAATAGGGTTGATAATCATAAACCTAATTTGGATAACAGCTGGAGGCTAGGAAAGGATGTAGTGGTAGTACTGGTATGAGAAATACCAGGAGTCTATTGTTAGGTGCTCCAGCCACCCTGATATGACTGATATATTGTTTAAAGTGGCATTAACCCCATTAAATCAATCCTTATAAAAATTCAGAGAAGTAAAGGCATTTCTATTTTGATTTAACAATGCCTTAACCCCAAATTCCCTGCACATTCCAGCCTTTTTTACACCAAATAGAATTAATTGTGGAAAATACTGTCAAGAAGAAATTGTTATGAAATTCTCCTTTTCTTAACAATTTTCTGCCCTTATTACAATTATTTTAAAATTCAAACATTATTTAGTTTATCATCTGGAGCTGATATTAAATTGAACAACACTAAAATTTTGTTGTCTTGTAACTGGTCAACTCATTCCCAAACAATCCAGGTAATTTAAGCACATCTAGGAAAACATTGTGGAAAATGAAGAAATCGCTTGTTAAAAGCCATATCTTCATTATCCAAATTTTTTCTACCCAGTGAACAAAGACTTTTTAAAATTCTATCAACTTCAAATTGTTGTCTGCAATTTCTTTGAATATGGACAAGTCTAAATTTTTGTAGAGTGGAAGTGGTTTAAGGGCGAGAGCTAGACAGTATTAATCCTTTCCCTTTTTTTTTTTTTTAATTTTAGACTGACCCAGATGAAAAGAGAGTTACAGACAGCATTGTTAAATGTATGTTTTCTTAAGTATAAAATCACATTTACATAAAATTCTGTTTTTACATTCCATCACACATGCTTAAACTTACCCTTCGTTTTTAGCATGGACATCTGCTCCATGTCGTAACAAGTATGGACACTAATCAAAGTCTATCAAGCACACCTGGACTTACCTTTTATCTTTAGCGTGGACGTCTGCTCCATGTTGTAACAATTGTAAGGACACTAATTAAAGTCTATTGCGCACACCTAGACTTACCCTTTATCTTTAGCGTGAACGTCTGCTCCATGTTGTAACAGGTAGTCCACAACCGTAACCCTATTATAACCAGCAGCAAAATGTAAAGGTGTTGAATGTCTTCCATCTAAATCACGACAGTTGACTGCATGTGGATGAGCTGCGATCAGTTTCTAAAATGGACGTGACTGTAGAGTTAGCATTTACAGATTCCAAGTACAAAGTCTTTATTTAACAAGAGCACTGCAAGTGGATGTCAATGCTCGGCTGTTAGAGTGGATACAATATGTTAGCCAAAAAGGGGCATAATTACAGTTACCCCCTTGTTGGTCCAAATTGCTCTTTTGGAACATAATTAATTGACCTCCAACCAAGTAGGTTGACTGCAACATCATACTACATGTATGTTAGTTGCAAAATGTAAGATCAGGGGTATAAAACCAAAGGTAAATTGTTTGTTGATGAACAAATAGTCCTAACTACAGCATGAATATGCTACAGTTACAATGTTTAATCTAGCAAACTCTACAAAACAGCACCAACAAAAATGTTGCAAGCCAAAATTCATTTCCAGTCTAAAGGACTAGTTTGATTGGTCAATTAATTTTTTGGTTGATAGAGGTGATCCCTAGATGACCAGAAATTCCCCTTTTGAACAGCAGGCCATATACATAACAAATAGAAAGTTTGTTTATTTTGCTTGATCCCAATCCTGTCCTAATTTTTCAAACTGATTGATGAGCAAAGGCACTCCATTAACCCTCTCATGTATAATCCCTGATTATTACGCCCCTGTGAATTTATAATTGAGAAAACATTGTAGAAAAAGAAGAAATTGCTTGTAACAAGCAATTTCTTCTTTTTCTACAATATTTTCTACCATACTGAATGGTTAATTTTCAAATTAAATCCCTTTTACATTTTGTCTTAAAAGCTTTTGAATTAGGAAAGGTCTAAAATTTTGCAAAAAATACAGGAAAGGGTTACTTGATAGTTTACAAAGCTAGCAGCTGGTAAGCCTTACCTTAACCACCTCCATATCCCCAGCTTTAGCAGCCTCGAGAAGTTGAAGGTCAATGTCTGTACCAACTTGAGGTACAGGATCCTCTGTGGATAGAAATTATCATATATTGATCATACACACAAAATTTGGAAAAATAAATGTAAACAAAGTAGAAGACTCTAATCATCCTGTTCATTTAGTGTCTTGTCGGAATCTTTACTATATAATAAACATTTAAGATAGGAACTGATTTCATGTTTTCTCTACAATCAGTGAATGTATTATGGGGAATGTGTATGTTCAGGCTGCACTGTCTTTACTTTACCAAGGAAGAAAGCCAGACATTCTCAAATATCTGAAATTAAACCTATATAAAGTAATGTAATACTCCACAGTTTACAATCCTAATGTTGTATATTCTAATAAGGATCACCTCAATTTCAATGAGTACCAAAAGCACAGGATTTGAGGAAGAAATAGCACATTGAGATCAAACTTCAAAAGCATGATAACCATTTAGCTTTTGGGGCAATAAATTACAGACATCTTCCCACACAACAAAATTTAAGACAGGTCCAAATAGAAAGAAGCTGCAGATGCTGATTTTAAGTGGATGGAGTTTCATTTTTTTGTGTTTTTGGATAGAAAACATAATGGATAATGAAGAAATTTCTTGGTTACAAGCCATTTCTTAATTTTCCAGAATGTTTCCAAAGCCTTTTCTTGAGGGACGTAAAATGAGGGATTGTGTAGAAATGGGTAAACATAGACTGAATTCCAAACTAGTTCTGTATGTTTTCCTGTGTATAACATGATACAACAAAACAAAACCTTATACCTCTCAACATTTTCTGTATATTTTCTGTGGCCAGCTCAGCCGCTGTATATCCCTGTAGGGACCTAATACTGATATCTACACCATATTGCATCAACAGACGACATGCCTGTATATTCCCTTGTTGGGCAACTCGATGTAACGCAGTCTGACCCAAACCATCCAACGCATTAACCTGCAATGAAAATAGATTAAAATTACTATAGGCAAATTGCTGCTACCAATATCATTACTGACTGAACAATCAGATTATTACATCTGTCTGGCACCACAATGCTGATCTTACAATCTTAAATTAACCCATTCCCACATAACAAATGCTACACAGGTTAAATTTAAAAGAAGCTGTAGACTACAATTTAAAGTTGATGGAATTTTTTCATAAAAGAAATGTTTTCCATAGCTTTTTTCTTGAGGAGAGCCCATGTGGGAATGGGTTAAACCATTTTGTAGGTGGGATACCAAATTTTGTAACTGTACCTTATTCAAAGTGTAATTACAACAAGATTATCAAATAATTCAATTTTTTTCTCTAAGTATTAATAAAACCTTGTTATGTTTACATAGCTTTCCTAAACATATATTGAGAACAAAAAAAAAAAGCTTTCAAGAGCATTTATCAAGAGAAATATTGCAAGTCTTAAGTGTCTTACCTTAGCACCATTTTTGAGCAAAACATCCATCACATCATAGTGGGCTTTATCTGCCGCTATGTGTAGTGGGGTTAAATATCTGAAATTGAGAAATAACCTAAATTGGGGTTAAATATTAGAGAAACAAGATGTGTTTGTGAAACACTTTGCCCCCGAAACGGGAATTCTTAAGAAACGGGTAAAGGTTTAAAATTTTGACCTTGACCTTGATGAAATGACCTTCCCCAGTTGCGCCTTGTTAAGACCCATCTACATACCAAATATTAGCATTGTAACTTAATCAGGGTTGAAGTTATAGGAAAATGTTTAGTTGGAGGGTAAGTTTTGCAGACAGACAGACAGACGGACAGACAGACGGACACCGGTAAAACAATATGCCCCCGATCTTATCGATGTGGGGGCATAAAAAGCTATTGTCTAATTTTCTTGGATGTAAAACAGACAAGTGTCACAAGAAAAGGGTAGATCAGAGAAAAGTATGCTTTGCAAATCTTGAAATTGTAAGCACAGAGCCACTTCATTAAAATGAACCAAATGTTCTTTGTCTTTTAAGTGACCCAGAATAATTGTTTGTTTCAGAGTGATATTGATTTATCTTTCACTCTGTTCAACAGTTGAAACCAATCAAAGATTGGATAAAATAAACCTATAACAGTGATCTCATCATCATGATACTTTTAATAATCAGTGAATGAAATCAAATAGCAATCAACTAAAAAACTTGATAATTCACTGAAAATTATGTTTGAAACATACTTACTCTTTATTTTTATCATTGAGGTTGGCGCCTTTTCTTATCAAAGCATCAACAACTTGCTTCCTTTTTGGAAACGGGGAGGCTGCAGCACAATGCTGAAAAAGTAAAAAGACCGCTTGTTGTGAAAGTTTTCGATGAAACCCATTATTTTTGGTACTCATTTGATTGATTGATTTATTGAATGGGGTTTAATGCCACTTTTAACAGTATTTCAGTTATACCGCGGCAGCTGGAACACCTAACAATGGATTCCTGGTATTTCTTGCATCAGTACTACCACTACATTCTTTCCTAGCCTCAAGCTGCTATCCCACTTAGGTTTAGGATTATACACCCATTGGTGAAAAACAAATGTCAGAAAGGATATGTGCCGCCGGGGATCGAACAGATGACATCCAATGACTGAAAGATTAGGAGTCTGGCGCACTACTAACTGCGCTATGACGGCAGCTGGTACTCATTTGAATCATTTTGGATGATTCAAAAGAGTACCAACAACATAGGGGTTGTTGAACAATCAAAGGCATGTTACTTTTTTACCCTTGTCTTGCTGCATAAAGTTCATTTCAGAACACTGCATTAAAATCAAAGGGCTGATAGCACCCTGAAGCCTTACTGTGGATCATTTTTTTCTTTTTAACTCTGGTTTAATCTATATCCACACAATAATGCTATCAGACACCTCCAAGAAAAAACTTTGGAAAACATCATGGAAATTGCTTTTTAAAGTTCAAAATTAAAGCATTTGTTTAAATAACATGCTTGTTATATGGGATTAAGGGAGGTTTGAGTTATACTTCTAAGATTGAATTGCACTGACTTATGAGATTGGATTAATTGATTGTATTGGAGTTTATTGCTACTTTCAACATTATTCAGATATATCACTTTAGCTGCTGCACCTTTCCATGGATTCCTGCTATTTCTACGACCAGAACAATAACATTCTATATCTGATGTTTGCGATTGAACCCAATCTTAAAATGTAGCAATGTAACTCACCAGAGCTGTGTCCCCTGAGTATGGATGCTTGAAGCTGACAACCTCCAAGTATTTTTTTACTCGACCCAAATCTGTCTGTCTAGCTCCCTCTAGTAATGAATGACCCTTGAATTCATCTGTAATAACAAACACCAAAACTTGATAACGGGGTAAGAGAATGAATAATGTTAAACTGCACTCGACAGCAGCGGTAATTCAGTGCCTATGTACAGAATTACCCATTACCAGACAACAAAATTTTAGATTTTTCCTGATATAAAAAAGCTGCTAACGAATCGAAATACTATACATAATCACTCTTTCAAAATTTGAAAATTAGAGTGATTATGTTGAGAGTTTAAACAGTTCCCTGAGGAACATTATTGTGATATTGCACTTAAGAATACCTTTGTCTCTTTGAGTAGAAAAAATATTGTGCAAAGTCAAGACCTGTCTTTTCTTGGCAGTTTCTTCATTTTCTACCCTGTTTTCAATACCTTTTTTCGGGTCATTAAATGAATATTTTGTCATATGTAAATAAAATCTTATTATTAGCACAACAGTACATAAAGTATGAGTGATGGATTATCAAGTACTAGAAATGACAAATCGTTAAGTTTGCTAATCTTTGATCATCGTTTATAACCATTCCAACACAATCCCCAACTTTTTACCACCCTAAAAATATTCAATTAGAGGCTGCATTTTTGGAAAGAAAAATTGCTTTTTAAAGGGAATTTATTCTTTTTGAACAAGGCTTTCTACCAAATAGAGGCACTTTCATTTCTTTCACCTTGAACTAGTCGAAAATAATGTGAGTACAAACACAACATTCCATCTGAGCAACCAGATTCTCAATTTTAGTGCATTACTTACAAATTTTCCAATTGATGAGAAAAAAATGCCCAATGTCAAGATGACTTTTGTCAAATTTCGGAAAGAATGTTGGCTCAGCTAAGGTTCAAACTCATGCCCTGAGGATTGAGAATACAGCTCCTTACTGACATAACTAATAAGGGCTAAACCTTACCTCTTCAAATTAAAAAGTTATGGCAAATATAAGCTTTTAACCAATTCCCACACAATAAAATTCTAGACCAATTCAACTTCAAAGATGTTGCAGACAAACATTTTAAGTTGATGGAATCTTAAAACCTGTCTTTGAGGTAAAAAAATTGTGGATAATGAAGAAATTGCTTGTAACAAGCAATTTCTTCATTTCTACAATGTTTTCCAAAGCTTTCATTTTGAGAGGCTTTTAAAAGTGACATTGTGTGGAAATGGGTTAAAGACAGTAAAACATAGAGACATACAGCCCAATTAACTGGGCAAAAATTATTGACTCACGAATGAAATACCCCTGAACAATTGATGCAGGGTTTTGAAAGAACTTCAAACTATTGACATTTCCCATTTTGCATCATTGAAAACAACTTACGTTGAATTCTTTCTTGTAATTCCCTTGTTGGAGCTGCATCAAGGGCACTTTTAGAGTGACAATTTACAAGGGTTGGATCGGCTCCATGGGCTAATAACAAAGAACAAACTTCCACTCTAGACTTTGAGGCTGCCTCATGCAGTGGTGTAAACTGCCAGAGATCCATGGCATTCACATTAGCACCAGCCTGAAATGAAAATTTGTTTTAACCCTTTACTCGACAAAATTTTAAGACTAGTCCTAACTGAAACTAGATGAGGACATTTGCTGTTGAGCTAGCTAGGTTTTGTAGGCACCATGCCCCGAACAAGCACAATTTAATGTTTGACCTCCAACTTTGAGCTTGAACTTGAAGCTATCCAAAAAATTCTTTCAAATGGCACATCTACTCATGATGGAGAATAATTGTGCTAAATTATTTTGAAATCCACCCATAATTGTAGGAGAAATGCTCTTTAGAATCACAATTTTAGTGTTTGACCATGAGCTGTGACCTTGACATTAGAACTATCCCAAAAATATTTTCAAATGGCACATCTTCTCATAGTGGAGAATGATTGTGCCAAGTTATTTTGAAATCCATCCATAAATGTAGGAGTAATTGTCCAGACAAATACAGGCGGACTAACGCACATACACAGACTTGTCATAGATACGACCATGTCTCGCTCACTGCAAGGGGGCTTGACAAAAAGCTACAGACAATAATTCATACATGGTTTAAAATATGTGTCATGCAGGATGAATTGTGAGAAACAGAAATATTGCATGTAGCAAGCAACTTCTCCTTTTTCAAAATGTTTTCCTCACAATAACTTCTTTAAGCATTCAAACTCAAAATTGTATGATTATATGTTAATGAGGGTTTACCACCACTTTAGACTATCTTTCAGTTCTAATACACTAAGTGATATTCTTTTCATCATTTCTAAGCCATGGCTGTGTATGTTTTGTCCAAGGATATATCAACGTGACCAGCAGTACAGCTAGATTTTTATTGATTGATTGAATGGTTTTTAACGCCACTTTTAACAATATTTCAGTCCTCCTAACAATGGATTTCTGGTATTTCTCACAACAGTACTACCACTACATCCTTTCCTAGCCTCCAGCTGCTATCCCACTTAGGTTTACGATTATTCAACCATTGGTGAGAGACAAATGTCAGAAAGGATATGTGCTGTGGCCTGGGATTGAACCAATGACATCCCATGATTGAAGATTAGGAATTTTATGCGCTACCAACTGCGCTATTAGGCCGCTTAGCTGGGATTTCAAAGCCTATTGCTTGTTACAAGCAATTTCTCCTTTTACCATGATATTTTCTACCTCAATGGATGGTTTCATTTCAAATTGCATCCAATTTTGCTTTCAATTTGGACCAGTCTAAAATTTCAAGAAAGGGTTAATTAAATGTGAGGCGTTTAACATAATTTTCAAAAAAATATTTGTTTTATGACAGCAGCTGGTGAATCTGATAATGGTTTTCTCCTGTCTCATAAACCCAGACAAATATCCACCAACAAGACTCGCTCAATAATCCAAACGAAATTTTCAAAACAGTGACTCTTATTAGATGAGACATGTCTTGGCCTTTCATAGTACTTGTTTTGAAATTCAGATTAAGCTTAGTTCCAGATTAAAAATACAACCACAATATTTCAATCTAAGCACTTCTTATTGTTTGCCATTCAAGAGAGTCAAAGGATAAATATTTCAACGGCTTTTGTCAAAATGTCAAAAAGAATGTTGGCTTAGTCCATCTGGACAAGTCTAAAATTCTGTCGTCTGACAACAGTTGAACTGAGCTGACTGTACTTAGCTTCTAACATGGAGTGTGTTTCATATCAGTCACTGTCTGACTTGTTAATCTGATGTTTACAAAGTTATTATTGACTTCTTACCTTTAACAACATTTCTGTGACTTCAAAATGGCCATATGAACAAGCATTGTGTAAAGGCACCAAACCTCTGAAAATAACAAGATGTGTTTGTGAAACAAGAATGCCCCCAAAACAGCATTTTTTTCATAAGTTTGACCTTGACAGATGACCTTGACATTGTCACATGACCATGAACTTTGTACCAGAAGATGCATATTGTGGAGATGTATCATCAAGCCAAATATGAACATTGTATCTTGAATAAGCTGGTAGTAATTGGCAATGTTAAGTTTTTTGGTCAAGTTTTGCTGACAGACAGACAGTCCGACAAATGTTAAACAATATAACCCGACCTTTCAAAGTAGGGGCATAAAAAATCCAAAATCTACATTTAACCCTTTCCCATTTTTCGAAAATTCGCGAATTATTGTCACTTTAATATCTTGCGTTTTGTTTGAAATATAGGGCAACTTTGTACTTATTTCAAAACAAACTGGTCAGGCCATCAAAATCCGCATTATATGAACTTTTCCGACTGCTGGTTCCCCTATTCTCTAAGTAGAAAACAGGCCAGAAAGAAGCAATGGTTCCCGTCGAATGAAAGGGCAATCACTTCCTCCCGATGCGATTTTTGTCTACTTTGCTTGCAATCTTTTGGGTTTTTAGGGAAAAATATGCACGTAGAGTTTCTTGTTTTGTACGCTAATAATTTTAAATGCACACACAGGTAATGGCATTTATGTTTCTACATTCATATATTTTTCTGTACATTCATGCACGTCTTGGTGAAAGATTTGTATGTGAATGTAATTGTACGTAAATTACATACTGCAGTACATGAATGGGCACCCTGAAAAATCCAGTAGGATCTTACAATTGTGTAGGAAAAGCAGTGTCCAATTAAGGTCAATTTATCAGTTTTTGCAAACCACCTGTATATTTTAAATGGGTGTGATGTAAGAATTCAATGTAATGTATGATACATTGTCTAAAAACACCTTAATATATCCTTATATCATGCTGTATCCCCCTGTACACACTATAAATTTGGGAATGCTACAGCTCACTTGGCTTTAAGAATTGGTCATTCAAGTTTTAATTTGCTTTGCTTACCAATTGACCAATCACTGACCTCGGCCAATGACTACTTTGACCCTACCTATTGACTCCGATAGGAAGTTTCTCTTTGATTTTTAACAGCATAACCCTTATTTTGCAAAATTTATGGCAAGTAGCATGTTACAAATCAATAGAATGGTTGGTTGGTGACTTACACTTGTAACTACAGCTTTTAAAATGATTCACCAAAATGGTGGTTAATGTCAGAGTTCATACTGAACTTCCAGTCTAAATGAATAATTTCATTAGTTGACTGATTATTTGATTAACAATCGTGAAAGGTCAACAGTAGGATTCAAAAATTACTGTCTCTTGAGAACCCAGCATAGCAACTGTATACCAAAGAGGTGAATTGCAAAACTAAACTACATAGAAATGTATAGAAACTGGACACATTAACTTTCATTTGTACTTTGGGTTATTTTGACACTTTCAAAAGTAGCATTGACCCACAGAATTTCTTGGTCCCCTTTGTTTCAAAGCTAGCTTATGCACAAGCATTCAGGATTACCTACCCTTTATCCTTGGCATGAACATCCGCACCATGTTGAAGTAGTAAGTGAACTATCCTAGTTCGGTTGTATCCGGCAGCTAAATGTAGAGGTGTAGACTGCAATGCAAAAGTTATATTAGTTAATCATCTTTTTACCCAATCAAATAAAATCCTGCTTTAAGAAAATGACCTTGACCTTGGCTGTGACCTAGAAATTTGCATATAAAGAATGGCCCTGCCCTATAGCAATTATTACACATGTCACATTCAATTTAAACAAAAGTTTAATGTTTTAAGTTTTTATTTTGGATTAATTAGAATTTGAAAAATCACTTTGACCTTGACAGTAACCTTAGAATTTCTAACTGTCCTACAGCAAGCTATACACATGTAACTAGGATTCAAAATTTATGGTCAATGTTTTTATTTTGGATTAGATTTTGAAATTCACCTTGACTTTGGTTATGACCTTGAAATTAGTATCTACAGAGTTGCCAATGTACTAGAGCAATACACATGTCACTTTCAATTCAAAAGTGATGGTCAATTATGTATTAATTTTTTATATAAGATTAATTAGGTTTTAAAATCACCTTCCTTCGAAATTTGTATCTACTAAGTGTTTCAATAGCAAGCAACATGCATGTTACTAGTGTTTCAAAAGTTATGGCCAATGATGATGATTTAATTTTAAAACAACTTTGGAAAATGACCTTGACTTTGGTAGATGAAATTAAACTTGGTATCAACAGAAAAGTTTTTGTAATTACTAATTTGCCATGAAATATTTATTTGTTTGTTTGTATGGGGTTTTACGCAGCTTTTAACAATCTTTCAGTCATATCACGGCGGCTGGAGCACCTAACAATGAATTCCTGGTATTTCTCACACCAGTACTACCATTACATCCTTTCCTAGCCTCCAACTGCTATCCCACATAGGTCTACGATTATCGACCCATTGGTGAGAGACAAATAGTCGGAAAGGATGAGTGCCGCCGTCGGGAATCGAACCCGGGACCTCTAGATTGACAGTCCGACGCGCTACCAACTGCGCTATGACGGCGGCTCATGAAATATTGAAGTAAAGAATTAAACTCTAAAAAGTTTTAGATGATTCATAAGCTTTTTGGGGGCTAAAAACTAAGTGAACTGTGTTTCTTGATGTAGGGCATAGACTTTTTTCTTACCTTCCTCCCATCACTGGCATGACAGTTAACATTAAGTGTAGTGAGAAGTGACATCAATTTCTCCTCATTCCCACTTCGTGCAGCCTCCAGGAGTTCATCCTTTTTGTATTCCCCTGTCAGCACAGCTTTTGCAGTTGGGTCAGCCAGATCTAGTGGAGTTTTCCCATCTGTGTTTCGAATGTTGGGATCTCCACCATGCTGTAATAATACTGAAGAAACAAGAGTATTATTAGGATTGTCCGGTATTGCACTACTACATACGCTAGTCTGTTCGCATAAATGAGTTGTTAGTTCACCCGGGTGAATGCTAGATAATGCAGACAAATTTTGTGGGGTAGAGTCTAAGGGTTTATATGTTTGCCAACCACTGTTAGTATGGCGGTTGTTTATATCACGCTCTGGGTATATTGATGACAGTTCTGCCCAATCAATGACGGAATTAACGTTTCTATATTCTTTGCTATGCATTTTTTTCATACATGTAGAGGTCACAGCTACAGACATCTTACTCTTTTTATATGATGAGTCATATTTTTCAACAAACGGCATGGACGACTCATACTTGTCTCTGTGTTTCTGCTCACGATAATTATTTTTAGGTTTATCTATCGGCATCTGACTGACACTGGATAGTTCTTCCCAGAATTTAGATTTTTTCAATTCATATGAATATGCTTTTTTCTTTCGAAGTGATTTTCCAGAGCAGTTTGATGTGTGTTCATCCCAGTCTGCTGATTTACGCCTTCTCCTCATCTCATGTTTGTCAAGAATTCGGGGAGACGGTTCAGGATATATGGTAAAAACTTCCCAGTCATCTCCTACTTTTCTACGAATTTCCTGCTTCAACATCTGCTGAGTCGATACCTCTGACACGTCCCAGTCAGAGCATGACGCAGATGCCTCTGTATTCTGACAGCCAATAGAACCACCCTCAACAATTTCTAAACTTCGATGTTTATAACGTAATCTCATAGATTCTTCATATTCTGAGCTAGAATCAAAATCCCTTTCCCTTGAACGCTGAAGCTCAATTTTACGTCTGTAACGCATTTTCCTGGACTGTGACATTTGTCTCTTGGCCTCTGGTACATGGTGATTTGAATCATCTATAGGGGAGATGTTGACAGGGTGTAGATGACGTACATCCTTATTCTGGTAGTGTTTTGATTCTGTCGATACTGAATAAAAGTTATTGGACCATTCTAGGGAGGATGTTGATTCGTCATTCTGATCATCTCCGTCAGACATAGAGTGGTATTGAAGTCGACGATGACTCTTAGCCGGCTGATATGACGACGTATCCCACGTCCCACAATGACCTCCGACTGCGTCAGGTCGAAACTTCATCTTGTTCTGCATATATACACGCCTTTTTCGAGCATATATAATCCTCACTGAGTCAGTGTTGGAGTTTTTATCATTCAAAATACATTCACATTGCTATGTTTGAACGCCTGTCATTATGACAAACTTTACCATCAAATCCTATTTAGCTTAAAAGTCTATATACTAAAGCTGTCTTTCATAAGAAGGCACATCCAAGAGTCATTTTCTGTAGTCTGCATCACTGTAAACACTGTTTGGTTTTAAAGTCTAAATTTCTTCACTTATTTTCTAATTTTCATCAGAGGACACATAATCCCCAAACATCTGTGTTTGTACCTCAGGATAAATTTGTAAAGCAACAATCATCACACAACACAGCTCTATCACCATCCAACAAAAACTTGTAAACCAAAACAGCATCCTAGTGATTTTAGCCTAAAATACTTCCTTCTTTGTAATATTATTTTTCTTTTATATCATAAAACTCATTTTGAATAAAACACCTTCTATTAATTAATGAGATTAAAGCGCCTTCTAAAAAGTCTAGTTTAAAATTAGGGAATGGGACTAGTTTAAAAGTTATCCAGCAAAATTCTGAATAATTCACAGGTATAAGTCCACACAATAACTGTTGTCAGCTGGTAGCCCCACTTCTTGATAAAATCTGTTCAAATGTTAGCCAATTATGCAATTGGACTACACAAACAAACTGGCATGTGCACTGGTCAGTTAAATCCCTTTACACACTGACCAGTAGAAATGAGAAGCAGGTGCTAGAGGGTCAATAAAGGTTACACATTGGACACTAGACTGACCACACATTGAGAAGCATTCAAGGGTGAAAAGTCATAACATCTTTTCACTTCATTCTTGAGGGGGTTTTGTGCCAAGCCATTGTAAGTGCTTGTAGAATTATAGCTGTTTACAATGTTTTAGCAGTTATCTTAATCCGAAAATGTCTTTCTTAACCAATTACCAGACGGTTAGAAAGATGTTGCAGATAACAAATTAAAGTTTGCCCATACCCACACAAAGACGCTTTTTGACGTCCCTTAAGGAAAATACTTGAGAAAAAAATTGTGTAAAATGAAGAAATGCTTGTGACAATTTGAATAAATCTAAAAACTCATAAATTTTATATTGTTGTCTGCATCTCATCATTTAACAATCAATTTCTTAATTTTCCACAATGTTTTCCAAAGCTATATTTCTGGGAACAAGCTATGATCAATACTTTTTTTCTTATTTAAACCCATTACCAGACAACAAAATGTAGAAGGTTCCAAAATCGAAAGCAATTCAAAGTTTATCAAATTTTGATAATTTTCTGCAATCAACTACGTACAATAAAATCTGTACAAAATGAGAAATATTCTACATTGTTTAACTGATTATGGGGGCGTCAAAAAATCATTGTTAGATGGGTATCGGTTAAATATATATATACTGTGTAACCCTCATTAACCCATTACAAAACGGCAAAATTTAAGACTGGTCCAAATTGAAAGGAGTTGTACGCGACATTCCAAAGTTTGTGTTTTTATTCTAATTTTCAACTCTCTGGATAGAAAACTTTGTATAAAATGAAGACATAGCTTGTTACCAGCAATTTCTTCATTTTATACAATGTTTTCCCAACTGTTTTCCTTGAGGGGCGTGAAATAAGCGTCATTGTGTCGGAATGGGTAAAGAATATTGTGTGCAAGGATAAAATATTCCAGCATAAATGGTACAAACAGGTGGCGTGGACAAAGATCAGCCAGCACATGATCATGTGCATGCTGATCTTTCTTTTTATCTCCTGTAGGCATTATTCTGGGTTAGTATTGATAAGGGTTAAAGTACAATAAACTTGATTCAAACTTGAACAAAGATTGAATAGGATAAACAAGCAATTAAAGGTGATAAAACCAAAATCCCCTCAGGGTGCTACTGATACTGCCCTGATTTGACATTAAGGGCTGCCAAAAAGGGGGATCTCTTGTCTTTTACCTTCAAAAAAAAGTTTTAAAAGAATGAATTTAAAAAAAGTATAATTTTATTCTGAAAATTAAAGACACTTATTTTATATTTATTTTATATCTAAATGAAAAAAATAAATATTTCAATTAGAATAAAGTATTCCTGGTTATTTTCATACATCAATTTTTTTCATGATTTTTTTTTTTTTTTTTAATCAGGGAAATCAACATAACAATGACAACAGAAAATATACAGGAATATTAAATATTCATAAAATGGTTATTAATATAATATTCTAGACAAAAAAAAATAAACCAATAACCCAGAACTTACAACCACCTATTTACAATAGCCTAATCATGGCTGTCATAAAAGGGCTAAAGACAGGTCTACACCATTCATCATGAATATTGAGCCATTACAGATTAAGTGACAGGGGCCCAATAAAGGGCCAACACTGAAATTCCAACAGTTCTTTGCTCTATTATCTGGACAGCCCTTATACCTGGGGGAGAAATTCCTCAAACCAGACACTCAAATTAACATCTCAAATAATCCCAAATCACAAAACATTCAGCTTGACACTTGTAATCCTCTGTTTACATACATTTTGTAAAACTATGTGGGAAAAGGAGCATTTTCTAATTTATTTGTATCCAGCCTTTACTAGTAAACCCTTGCCATCCTATACAGAATTACTTTAAATCAAAGGACTGCATACACTGGAAGGTCTTAATGTGGGTCAATATTTCTTTTGAAAATTAATTATTTGAATGACTCTAGCTTAAGCAGACAAACAGTAGGTGTAGATCGAGATCAGACTGCACTTATGGGCAGGTTGATCTTTGTGTATACCTCCTGCCAAAACAGAAATATTCCTGGCTCAGCATGACATTGGGGTAACCATGTTAGTCAATATCTCCCTTTTACCATCCTATGATTTAGTATCTTAGAAGATGCTAGTAACAATCAATTTCTTTCTTAACCCTTTCCTGGACAAACGCAGGATTTTATGTCACAGTGATTTTATACTTGAGAAAACATTGTGGAAAAAGGAGAAATTGCTTGTAACAAGAAACTCCTTTTTCCACAATATTTTCTATCAAATAGGATGGTCATATTTCAAATTGCACGCATTTTTCATTGTCGTCTGCAACCTCTTTGAAATGGACCTTTCATAAAACAGGAAAGGGTTAATCCATTCCTACATGAAAACAAGAGGACCATGATGGTCCTAAATCGCTCCCCTGAGTACAATGGTTCATGGCTTTATGATACATACAAAATAGCAAAGCCCTCTGTCTAATTATTTTGGAGAAGACATTTAAGGACTTTCCCATTAAATCTATTGATGATCCCACCATATAGCACTAATTTCCTAAATATGATATTGCTTTGAAGTATAGACATCAATACATACCAAATATCAAAGCTCTAAGCCTAATGTTTTAGGAGAAGATTTAAAAGATATCCTTCATTCCTATCTAAAATCAGGAATTGCACAGAAAAGGGCTAATTTTCAGAGTAAAATAATTCTGTGAAGTATTAAAGTAAAGGGTTAAATGATTTATTCCAAACATCAAAGCTCTATGCCATATAGTTAGGGAGAAGAAGATTTTCAAAGATTTCCTTCTTTATTCCTATATTAAATCAGGGGTCACACAGAAAAGGGCTAATTTTCAGAGTCCAGTAATTCATTGAAGTATTTTAGTAGAAGGTCAATGGATGATACTACATAACAAATATAAAAGCTCTTGGCCTTATGGTTTGGTAGAAAACATTTTCTAAGATTTCCTTCTTTATTCCTTTGTAAAATCAGGGATCACACAGGAAAGGTCTAATTTTCAGAATCATAATTCTTTGAAGTATTTTGGTAGAGGGTCAATAGGTGATAATATATATTAAATATCAAAGTTCTATGCCTAATGGTATGGGAGAAGATTTTCCTTCTTATTCCTTTGTAAAATTAGGGTTAGCACAGAAAAGGGCTTATTTTCAGAAATATAATTCTTTGTAGTATTTTGGTAGAGGATCAATAGGTGATGATACATACCAAATATACAAGCTCTAGGCCTTATGGTGTGGGAGAATTTTCAAAGATTTCCTTCTTATTCCTTTGTAAAATCAGGGATTGCACAGAAAAGGGCTATTTTCAAAGTACAGTAATTCTTTGAAGTATTTTGGTAGAAGGTCAATAAGTGATGATATGTTTTTATTGATTGAATTTGGTTTAACGCCACTTTTAACAGTATTTCAGTCAAACTGCGACTGGTCCCCCTAACAATGGATTCCTGGTATTTCTCACACCAGTACTACCACTACATCCTTTCCTAGTCTCCAGCTGCAATCCCACTTAGCTTTACAATTATGCATCCATTGGTGAGAGACAAATGTCAGAAAGCATATAAGCCGCCGCTGGGGATTTAACCCATGCCATTCCATTACAGAAGATTAGGAGTCTGACGCACTACCGACTGTGCTATGACGGTGACGTGATCATATGTACTAAATATAAAAGCTCTAGGCCTTATGGTTTAGAAGGAGGTGATTTTTTAATAATTGTTTACAGACAGACAGACGGATGCCAGACATTTATCGATCAAAATAGCTCACCTTCAGCAAGTTGTGCTCAGGTGAGCTAAAAATTAGACTCTATCAATTCAAAGAAATTACAGTCAACAATTTATAGATTATGAAATTCTGAAATTCTTTGTCTTTTGGGATAGAAAACATAATGAAACATTAATATAATGAAGAAAAGCTTGTTTCCATAAGGGTGATTATGAGGAAATAGGTTCAACAAAATCAGTGATCTAATAGACAAGTTTTTTTTAAAAAATCTACTAACTTTAAATTGTCACAGATCTGCAGCTTTTGAGAATTCGGTCAATTCTCAAATTCAATAGTCTAGTAGAGGGTTAAAGCAGGGTAATCATCACATCAATTTTGTACAAGAGGCATATGTTTTTAGTGTGTTTTTTTAGTCCATCATGAATATCCTGAGACATCAACACAATGCAATGACCCTTTTTTGGAAATGTTTTCACAAGACACTAAACCCCTCCCCAAACAATTCTGCTTTTTTTTACGCCCCTCAAGAAAAAAAAGTCTGGGAAACCATTGTGGAAAATGAAGAAATATCGCTTGTATCAAGGATTTTTTTTTCAATTTTCACAATGTTTTCTACCGCCATAGACAAAGATTTTTAAAATTACATCAACATGGACTTATCGTTTTCAACCTCATTCAGTTTGGACCAGTGTGAAATCTTATTGTGTGGGAATGGGTTGAGGAATCGCAACAAAAAAATCAGAAGACCAATCAAATTTAGACTGGGACTAAGATTTGATCTAAAAGTTAAATAAACCAAATCCCACACAATGACACAACAAGAAATGTCTTCATTTTCCATAATGTTTCCTACACAAAAAGTTGAAATAATTTTAAAATTTGACAAGTGGATGTGTTATATTGATGCAATACAGGAGTCCCCCATCCGATTAAAAAAAGTCTTTTTTTACAGATAAATTTTTCCCCCAAAAGACCTGGTTTTGACGGCTCTAAGATTGATTGATTGAATGGGGTTTAACGCTGCTTTTAACAGTATTTCACTCATAACACAGTGGCTGGAGCACCTAACAATGGATTCCTGGTATTTCTCACACCAGTACTACCACTACATCCTTTCCTAGCCTCCTGCTGTTATTTATGATTATCTACCCATTGCTGAGAGAAAAATGCCGGAAAGAATATGTGCCACCGCGGGGGATCAAATCCATGACATCCCATGACTGAAGATAAGGAGTCTGACGTGCTATGACGGCAGCTCAACGGCTCTAGGAGTAAGCTTAGGACAAGATTAAGAGAAAAGAAGAAAATGTTGATGATAACATTTTCTCCTTTTTCTTCAGAATTTTCTGTACTTTAATGTTAATCATTTCTTTATTTAATGACATTTGTCTGGAGCGGCTATTAATTTGGCCTAGTCTAAATCTTTTGCTATATGGTAATGGGTTATCCAAACTTGATTGATTGTTTGAAAGGGGTTTAATGCCATTTTTAACAGTATACTTATGCTTTAGGTTTCCATACAAAATGTAAAGGCAAAAACAACAAAGGCAATAACTCAAAAACAAGACACTGCAGAGTAACAGTTCTTGTATATGACCCTTCTCCACATTGTGACCTGTAAGTGTATTTATTTTGAAGTTGCTAGTAGTTATTGTTAAGAAGACATGTTCTGGACAAAAATATAGAGGTAAAAACAACAAAGGGCAATAACTCAACAAGAGAACCATGACGGTCCTAGATCATTCATCTTTATGATCTAACAAGTATCCTGACCAAGTTACACGAAGATTGAGCCAAAATTAACAAAGAAATTGTCATTAAGGCCCCTTTTCCTGTGTTTTCCAAAAGTACCTTCCTTTAATCAAAAGAGTTCATCCTTGTGACTAAACAATTATTCTGGCCAATTTTCATGTAAATAGAGCAAAAAAATTGGTCTCTAGAGTGTAAACGAAGACAATGTCATTAAGGCCCCTTTTCTCGTGTTTTCCAAAAGAACCTTCCCATAATCAATAGGGATCATCATTATGCCCTAATAATTATTCTGGCCTAGTTGCATGAAGATTGAGCCTAAATTGTGGCCTCTAGACTTTAAACAAAGAAATTGTCATTAAGGCCCCTTTTTCTGTGTTTTCCAATAGAACCTTTCCATAATCAATAGGGTTAATCCTTATGACCTAACAATTATTCTGACCAAGTTTCATGAAGATTGAGCCTAAATTGTGGCCTCTAAGGTGTAAACAAAGAAATTGTCATTAAGGCCCCTTTTCCTATGTTTTCGGAAAGATTGTTCTTATAATCAATAGGATTCATGTCTATGACCTAATAATTATTCTTGCAAAGTTTCATGAAGATAGAGCAATATTTGTGGCCTCTAGAGTGTAAACAAAGAAATTGTAATTAAGGCCCCATTTCCTGTTTTTTCAAATAGAACCCTCCCATAATCAATAGGGTTCATCCTCATGACCTAACAATTATTCTGACCAAGTTTCATGAGGATTGGGTCAAAACTGTGGCCTCTAGAGTGTAAACACTTCAATTGTTGACGCTGCACGCCGCATGATGGACGACAGACATTCAACGATCACAAAAGCTCCCCATGAGCATGTTGTGCTTAAGTGAGCTAAAAAGTCTATATGTTTATAGGCAGTTACAACTGTTTTGTGCTGAACCATCGAATTGTAAACATATTCTGAAATCAAGATTGAGTTGAAACCCACTAAAATACATGAAATTAATAGAGGTGGTGACAAGAGTAGCTGCAACATCATAGCCCTCTTTCTGATAATCTGCTGGTGAGGACTACGACACCCATCTTCTTTGCTCTTTGTTGAAGTGCAAGGAATGATTCACTCCGGGCACTTTGAGGTCATTTATTGGAAGCTGTGTAAATAGTACACACTCAAGTGTGAAAAATGAACCTTAACCATTTTTCTATCCATCTAAATAAATATTCATCCGCAAAAAGTCGGATTTTTAATGCATGTAAGTCTTGAATTGCTACACCATTGGAAAATCAAAGTTTTTTAGCCATTTTGAATCAAGTATCAGCCATTTTTGCTGTTTGCGAGATCTCATGAGATTTGAAAGTCACAGAGCTACAGACAATTGTTTGGCAGATCATAATTGGCTAGCTGATGTTCCTTAACTCACTGTTGTAATAAGTTCAGAATTTTGACGGCCCCTTGTCAGCATAAATACTTCTTACTTTTTTCTGTCCATAAATGCAAAATTTCAATAACTTGACATTTCCTCCGCCGAAGATACGAAGCCACAGAAATTGCATTTTCCTTCTGCCAACTGTCTATAGAACAATATGGAGACAGAATCCCCACCATGTTTCCTCGCCCATAACTGGCTTGATCAATGGCATGATTGTCAATATCAGACCAAATACATGAAGGATAGATTTTAGAGCATGGCCCTCTAATCTTTTAAAGGATTTCAAACCAAAAGAACAAATGTCTACAGAGAAGATTTTCTTCCCCTAATATAACTATTCTTATAGAGTAATTGTTCATTTTTCATGCAAATACCTTGCAGGGTTCTCCCCAGGCCTTCATAAATTAAGTGAGGTGGCCGATACACCTTCAGATCGCCGATACGCTTAAATTTGGTCCCCGATACGGCTTAATTTCCAGCTGAAGAAAGGGTCAAGCAAACCATTAAATTGGTTGCAGAAGCGTGGACACGACAGGCTCTTTATCTATAGTGTTGTATACCACGTATTACATAACATCTCTATTGATAAGACCCTTACACTCTTACTAATTGGTGATTATTGATTTTTTCTCGCATTTCCCAATTGGTACCGCGCTCTTAGTCACCAAGGATGGTGGGTACCAATATGTAAACAGCGATTTCAAAATGGCGACCCAGTTTCTGAAAACAGTCACTTCAGCTGAGATTGGCCGAGTAAAATAAGAAGATAATGTAATTCGATGTGACAACTATCAAACTTAAGACATAATATTTTAAAATTTAATTTACTGGAGGAAAGCTGAATTGGGTCAGTTTATTTAATGCACAGATTGACGGAAACATGTAATTTTTCGCGATCTTTTTTCCTTACGAGAGAATTTGTCAAAATGATAAAGACAGACTGTGGATAGAAGCCATCCTAGTTATACTTAGCTCTTGTTTTCAACCCAGTTTATAATAACACATATATCCTTTGGATTAAGTCCATTTTTTTATCAAACATGGAGGATATTATCTCACACATTCGTTCAACCCATTTTTTTTCAATAAATTTGTTTTATGAGTTTGATCAAAAGTATTATCATAATTTCAGTATTCATGCAATGATATCTCACTCTCTCACGTTTTTTACTAAAAAAGAAATGAATTAAAATCAAAGTGCTGAGAGTACTTCAAGAAAAGAATGCCCAAAACCAATTAGTTCTTTTTTTGTTTGTTTGTTTTTTATCAAAAGCATTGTTTTAATAACAGGGCTCTGCAGACTCCCAGAATTTGGGGAGAAGTCACTTCTCACTAGTCTGAGAATTGGGAGAAGTTTTTCAAAATGGGGAGAAGTGGTGAGACTTTCAGGAGAAGTGGATCGCGTCAAAAATTAAGTTTTTGCGCGTATTCCTCATTTCTATCTGAAAATAAAATAGCTTTACAACCAAGTAGTTGCATTTTATATTATGTATCATGCAATAAACATAGAAAATACTGCTTATCCTTTCAGTCCTCAATAAAGATCTTATTCCTGTGAACAAATACTTTTGTTTTTTCCTTTTTTTAGGTTTGAGAATTCAAGAGTTTGATTCTGAATTTATTTGTTTTAATATTTCATAATAGATTCATATATGATTAAAAAAGGTCAACTAATAAAAAAATGCAAATAGTGTATAGGCAGTCTGAATGAAATGAGTAGTGTTTATATTTGAGGCAGAAAATGAGAAAAGATTTTATTGTAACAACTTGTATTTAATCAAACCATTACCAGAAGAAAAAAAATCAGACTGGTACAAATTGAAAGAAGCTAAATAAGAAATTTCACAGTGAGCTTAAATAAGAAAGAAGGTGCCAAAGAGGGCAGAAACATGTTGGGAAAGGATAAATTGCTTACTGCAAACATTTCCTCCCTTTTTCACAGTTTCCCATAAAAACATTTCAAGATGTCAAATGGGGGATTGCGTGGTAATGAGTTAAAGTCTGTGCACTTTACCTGATAACATAAAAATGGATAAAAATTGTAATTAATTGGTCAAAAAAGGTCCTCTGTGATTAGGTCAGTGATAGTGTGTAAAGGGTAAGGGTTACTGCTCAGTACACAAAACCAGACTCTGTACATGCAGAGGTTTAAAGTTAACACAGGATAATTTGCTCCATTTTATAGGATTACATGTTATTTAAAGGAATTATTACCAACACAAGTAAGTGAAATTTAGTTTTTGGATAGAATGTATCATAACAAGAATCTCAGGAAAAGATCGTAGCACCCTTTAAATTGTTTGCCATAATTTTCTTCACTTGTTACAATTAAAGCAGATAACTCAAATTGAAGGATTCTAATGAAAAATGAATTTACTCTACGTAGATTTTCGGCAGAATTATTTTTCATTAAGATTTCAAATTTTTAACAAAATCTTGACTTCTGGTAAATGACACGGAGTCCGAAAATGTTGGCCATTATTCTCATTATGTGAAAGTAAGCAACAAATCTCATAGACTGATGATAACTTAATTTACAGAAATAATTAAAACTTAAGAAGGAAAAGGATTTTAAATAGATTTCTAGTGCCGAAAGTATACACAGCATTGCCGAAACCAATCGGTGTAGGTGTGAATGAAGCAAGCATGCTGCCAGAACATACCCCTATTTCTGATAATCTGCTGGTCTCGCGACTACAGTATCGATACACGCTTGATTTACGATCAAAGGGCTTCCGACCGACAGTTGTATATTTGCACACTGTCCCATACTTTTATAGCCACTGGGCCAGATTTGGTTATCACTATCGTATCCAGGCGACTTCCCGAAAATTCCAGGCGACTTCGACTTCGCTTTGATCAGCAAATCAGGCGAAGTTTAATGAAACCAAGCGACTTTTTCGCCTGAGTTGCCCACTCTGCAGAGCCCTGAATAATTATTTAGAATCAGGAAAAGATAATGCACTCTGCAATATTTTAAAAACAAAAGCTTCTTTTGAAAACCAAAGTGCTGAAATCACTGAAAGAAGAGAAGAGTAGGGAAACTTTGTTTTATAAATTTATCAAGTTTCATGTTATAATTTGGGAATTAAGGTTTAAGTTAGACACTTCTGATAAACATGTATTACTTATTTCTGATGAACTTATTGAAATAAAAGAGCTGAAAGTAATGTTAGAAGAATAGTTCTAGTGGCAGGCAGTCAAAGGCTTCTGAATAGCAAAATAACGAACCTTTTAAATATTACACAGAGAATCCAATGGAGCTCTTTCAGTTGCAAAATTGAAGATGAAACCAGGTATTTTACAAGGAACTTATACATTTTTGAAAATACTGATAATAATTTCTCTTTCCTGAAGAAGGGCATTTTTCAATTCAACACTCCATACCTTTTTAAAGAGTCATCAAGGATATGATTCTTTGGACAGAGACTTGTTAAAATAATTTCTCTTTCCTGGAGAAGGGCAATTTTTCAATCCAAAACTCCATACTTTTTTAAAGAGTCCTCAAAGATAGATTTTTTGGACAGAGTCTTGTTAAAATGGCCAAGCATGAAAAGCTGTTCATATCCAATGGACAGGCAGTTGACACTTTTTTCTTTACTCATTCCTTTGAGACTTTATAATTTATTCTTTCATTTGATTAGTTGATACCTAATTTTTTGACTCGCTGTATTTTTGTGGCTTCTGGGTATATTCTGTCATTTTCTTTCCTTTTCACATCCCTTTTTTGACAAAATTTAGTGCTCTTTCTAACAAATAGGATGGAGAGGTAAAATAAGCTAAGTGATGTATCAACTGATTGGTGTCAAAATCAGCCGTATAGTAGAGAAATCATGTTCAAATAATGAAAAAGATGAAGTATATTATTCAAGAATAGATCTGTATAAAAAATAAGATTTCAATAAACAAGCTACAAAGCACTTTTAATAACTTTAAATATGTATAGTCATATCAAGATGTAAACAGACTGTTATGCTGCGCATTTGCCACTACGCCTTCAAAAAATTCTGGGGAGAACCCTGCCTTGCTTTTTTTAGTAGACAGATGTGTGTTCATTTTCAAGATGGCTCTCTCTCCTTCATTTTGACTGTTTTCAAAACACTTACAAATAATATTAGGTGAGTGTGAAACATTATTACGTAATCAGTTTTAGTGTTCACCAAGCTGATGGAAGTATATCCACATGTCTCAGATCTAAAGACTATCCAATTACCGGTATTGAATATTTGATGTTGCCAACATAAATCATTTTGAAATTTATTTTTGTTTACTGTTCAACAAAGCTTTTCATTGCAGACTTGTGACCCATTTTGTAATTATTCAAAGAGGGGTAAGTACAGAACTTTAATGAAGATTTTAGAATTCTTTTAGTAAAAAGGTTTGTGCCTACCTTGGAGAACCGATTATCCACTCAATTGTGTTAGACAAATTTACATTAGGATAAATGCCGTGGCCGGCACATAACTTGTGCATGTATGACATTTCCAAGAATTAAAGACACGGATCAGCCTCAAAAGCTACAATATCTGATCAGACTATCAATGTACTGCATGAAAATCATGCCTGTAAATTATCTACTTTTGATGCACTTGTCAAATTGTGGTATGTGTCTGACTCGTAAAACAAGCTTGGACTCTCTGAAATTATTTTAACCTATTCCCACACAATAAAGCCTTCTGACACCCCCAAGACAAAAAGGTTTGGGAAAGGAAAATGCAGAAATTTCTTTTTACAAGTAATTATTTCATTATCCATTATGTTTTCTACCTCAAATGACAAAAGATTTTAAAATTCTATCAACTAAAACTTGTGGTCTGCAACATCTTTGAACCAGTCTAAGATCTGTTAATGCGTTATGGGTGCTGTTAGACCCCTGAGAATTTCAATGATAAACTGCACAAAAAATCATTATTGCTTCCTTATAATCTTTACAGTAGTTTATATGTTAAATAATATTAAATGTTTACACAATTTGTTTTCCTTGATGGGCGTCAAAAAGAATCACTGTGTGAGAATGGATTAACCCATTCCCACTCCGTGAAGCTTTTAGACGCAAACAAAAAACTAGATGGTTGTCCCAGGACAACTGCTGTCGAGCCCGTAAAGTCTTGTAGGTATCATGCTTCAGGTAAGCACAATTTAAGTGTTTGAAATTGACCTTTGACCATGAACCTATCCAAAAAAATTCTTTCAAATGGCACATCTACTCATGATGGAGAACAATTGTGCCAATTTATTTTGAAATCCATCCATAGTTGTAGGAGAAATGCTCCGGACAAGCATAATTTTAGTGTTTGACCTTGAGCTGTGACTTTGAACTTGAAGCTATCCAAAAAGTTCTTTCAAATGGCACATGTACTCATGGTGGAGAATAATTGCGCTAGGTAGAGTTATTTTGAAATCAATCCATAAATGTAGGAGTAATAATCATGACGGACGGACTAACAGGCTAACTAACGGACTCACTCACATTTACTGACTTGTCATACTGACAACTTTGTCTCGCTCACCGCAAGCGGGCTCGACAATAAAGCTTTAGAGAACTTTGTGGCAAATGAAGAAATTGCTTGTATCAAGCAATTTCTTCATCAACCACAATGTTTTCTATCCAAAAAGACGAAAAAATTTAAAATCTAATCAACTTGAAATTGTTTTCTTTGAATTTGGACCAGTCTGAAATTTTGTCATTCGGAAATTGGTTAAGGGGTATGTGACTTTTAAATATCAAAGGCTAGCGCAATCTCTTAACCAATTACTACACACAAAATTTTAGACTGGTCCAAACTCAAAAGAGTTGCTGATGACAATTTAAAGTTCAGAAAATTTTAAATTCCTTCAACTTTTTGGGTTGAAAATATTGTGGAAAGCTAAGAAATTTCTTGGTTCAAGTAATTTCTTCATTTTACACACTTTTTTTCCACTTATTTTTTTGATGGGCTTCAAAAAGTGTCACTGTGTGAGAATGGATCAAATGCCAGAAATCCTATGCACAGTCTTATATTGTACTTACCAATACAGACATCAATCTTTCCTTTGATCGCTGATTCATGTAGTGGAGTGTAGTTCCAATTATCTCTCGCATTAGCATCAGCTCCATGTCTCAATAACAACTGTACAACTTCTGCATGTCCAAACGAACATGCATTATGTAGAGGTATCAATCCCCCATCATCCCGTGCGTGCACACTGGCTCCGCACTCCAACAAATGCTCAACAACATCCTTCCTCCCAAAACCTGCAAGGATATTTTAAATTATCTAAATAACCCTTATCTCATTAGTACAGGCGTAAAATTTCTGCCCAAGGTTCCTGTGGTTTCATTATCTATGGCTACCTGTTACCCATCACCAGATTACAAAATTTTAGACTGATCCAATTTGAACTAAGTTGCAGATGGCAATTAAAAAATTATTAAATTTAAGTTTTTCACCTTTTTGGGCAGAACATATTGTGCAAAGTGTAGATATTCCTTGTAACATTTTACACAATGATTTCCATATTGTTCTTCTTGAGAGGCATCCAAAAGCATCATTGTGTGGGAATAAGTTAAGAACTCGATGCTATTATATCTAATTCAAATATATAGCTGTCTATCTTTATGTAACCTGGCAACTACAGGGGTTTCGCACTGTCCGTCGACATTGTCGCCAAATGCGACAAAAATCTAATTGAAAACTTTTTTTCATTTGGTGAAAGTTCATGGCACTAAAAAAAAAACAAAACAAGAGCTTCGCAGAGCGGCGCATATACGCCCAAAGGGGCTTGTCAGTAACCCTGCTTTGTCAGCTATGTTAGCTTGAATGATAGCTCATGCATTTAATCAATAGAAAGATCTTGTTACCTGAAGAATATTGTATACACTTGTGAAACATGAAAACTTTCAAAACCATTGTAAAATTTAAAACCATTACCATGAAAAATGTAGGATAAGATGTGCATTAAAGACATAAAGTGTTTTTCGTTCAATTCAAGGGCAGGTAATTTAAAGATAACTCAAAAATGACTGGAAAGATTTGAATTTAGAAAGTCTTATGCACAACTAGATATCATAGGGAGCAACTGTGCAAAGTTTCAGCTCATTCCCATTGATAGTTTAGGAGGAGTTGCGCGCACAAAAAATTGCTAGCAGACGGACTAATATCATAGAGATACATTGTGGCCAGTTTCTGTTAAATTCTATGTAAATTGTAGGAGTTTTGTACAAAATTAAATGTAAATTGAAGCTATTTTTTTAAGTCAAGGGCAGATAATTCAGGAACAACTTGACATTTCAAACAAATTCTAGTCCAAAGGATGAGTAGATATCACACAAAGTCATTGTAGCAATTTTCAGTTCATTCCCAATCAGAATGTAGGAGAAGTTGTGCTCACAAGAAATACAGTGATTTCATTTCATACAAGGGCAGATAATTCAAGATAACTGAAGAATAACTGGAATGATTCGAATTTCAAAGGTCTTTTGCACAACAAGTCATCCTAGGGAGTAATTGTGCCAAGGTTCAGCGCATTTACATAGATAGTTTAGGAGGAGTTACACACAATAAACAGTGATTTTCATTCAATTCAAGGGCAGATAATTCAGGATAACTCAAGAACGACTGGAGCAATTTGAATTTTAAAGGTCTTAGCACAACAAGACATCATGGGGAGTAATTGTGCCAAGTTTCAGCTCATTCCCATTGATAGTTTAATAGGAGTTGCGCACACAAAAAACAGTGATTTTCTTCAATTCAAGGGCAGATAATTTAAGATAACTCAAGAATGACTGGAGCAATTTGAATTTCAAAGGTCTTAGCACAACAAGACATCATGGGGAGTAATTGTGCCAAGTTTCAGCTCATTCCCATTGATAGTTTAATAGGAGTTGCGCACACAAAAAACAGTGATTTTCTTCAATTCAAGGGCAGATAATTTAAGATAACTCAAGAATGACTGGAGCAATTTGAATTTCAAAGGTCTTATGTACAACTAGATATCATGGGGAGTAATTCTGCCAAGTTTCAGCCCATTCCCATTGATAGTTTAGGAGGAGTTGCGCACACAAAAAATTGCTAACGGATGGACATACGGACAGACAGATGGACAGATGGATGGACAACCGGGGCAATAACATAAAACCAACCTTTGGGCGTATAAAAAATGAAAAGTTTTGTTAATACATAATTCTACTTTGACTAATCTCTGGAAATCAAGTCCGAGGGTCAAGTATGTACAAATGCTCAAGGGCTTGTATATCTGGTGATTTTTGTCATAGAGTCTGATGGAAGACCAACACATTACCAAATTTAATTACAGTTCTGATTGACAGCCAATCAGATTAATAAAATGCGCTCATTGGTTGGTGAGTCGTATTGATTTTGTGTTGTGGGCGTGACTTAGTATTATGCATGAGCCGATGACGGCTATCACTTATTAGATCAGTAGACCTCCATAATCACACAGCCCGATTAGCTCAGTTGGTAGAGCACTTGACTTCAAACCTCAAGATCACGGGTTCGAGCCCTGGGCTGACCATATCTACTAACAAACTAATTGTCTTTCGGATGAGACGTTAAACCGAGGCCCCGTGTGACGGTGCTATCCACCGAGCACGTTAAAGAACCAGACGGAGCTCTCAGCAGTTTCGTCCTGTATCCTTGCACTATCCCCCGTAACAACTAACCGTCTTCTGGGGGCGTCGCTCATATGGGCATGTGCTACGGTAGCGACGATAAATAAACGGAAAAAATAAATAATAATAATAATCACACATCAATAGGCCTTCTATTAGAAGTGTAATTAAACTGGCAGCCATTTGCCTTTTCTTGAAAAGTACAGTTGCAGAATTCAGGCATATTTTCGTGTATTTCTGCTGACAGTTTCAGTCAGTTCTAAACTCGGCACCGCTACTGCCATTCCTTGCTAAATAACTGAATCAGCTTTTATTGGTAATAAGTAGGACATTCTGATGAACTGTTGATAGAAACAGTGGTAGTTTGTTAAAATTTGACATAAATTTCAAAAGTTCTACTGTCCTAAAAGCAGACAAACCATTTCTTTTTTTGTTCATTCGTATCCAAGAATGTTCATCCTTAAACCGATTGTTTTTTTAAATTACAGAAGTCTACATTATTCTATTATTAAATCAAGCATATTTTACAAGCTTTATTGCTATTTCCTTTTCTCTTTTTTTTCCCATCAAAGCACTAATTAAAGATGAGTTAAAGTCAATGTAGGTGTATTACTTAGCTACATTCATTCAAGACAAAATTACAAATGAATGGCCATGTTAAAAACCTGTTTAATATCCATATTGTCTATTTAACAACATATAAGTTAACCCATTCCCACACAATGAAATTTTAGACTAGTCCAAATTGAAAGAAGCTGCAGACGACAATTTCAAGTGGATGGAATCTGAGATTTTTTCATCATTGTATCAAGCAATTTCTTCATTATCCACAATGTTTTCCTTGTTATTTTCCTTGGGGGCTTCTAAAAGCGTCACTGAAAGGGAATGAGTTAATAAAAATAATAGTGCAGTTAAGAAATGTTCGAGTTTGGCACCAACTCCTTCTCAATTTGGCCCCAACTTTTCTCCATTTGGCACCAACTTTTTCAATTTGGCAAAAGTGATGGCGACAACTTTTTCCAAGCCAGAGCTAACCCTGAACTATACATACCATATATATTGTGTGTTTAAGCAATAAATAAATTTTAGATATTATACATGTACTAACAAACTTATAAGGTTAAAGGTCAAGATACTGATACTCTAAAACTTCTCTCATTGAAGATATTGTCATAAGGTGACTAAAACCTTGTAACTAAATTTGATTTTGAGAAATTGATTTCTAAAAGAAATATTGATTTTTGAACAACAACTTTGATCAGTGCTTTCAGCCCTTTGATTTTACTGCGATGCAGTAAGCAGGGCTCTGCAGAGTGGGCGACTCAGGCGAAAAAGTCGCCTGGTTTCATGAAACTTCGCCTGATTTGCTGACCAAAGCGAAGTCGAAGTCGCCTGGAATTTTCGGGAAGTCGCCTGGATACGATAGGTGATAACCTAATCTGGCCCAGTGGCCATAAAAGTAGGGGACAGTGTGCAATTATACAACTGTCGGTAGGAAGCCCTTTGTTCGTAATTCAAGCGTGTATCGATGGTCGCGAGGCCAGTAGATTATCAGAAAGAGGGGTATGTTCTGGCAGCTAATAGTCAACATGCTTGCTTCTTTCAAACCTACGCTGATTGGTTTGGCAATGCTTTGTATACTATCTTTATTTAAAATCCTTTCCCTTCTTAAGTTTTAATTATTTCTGTAAATTGAGTTATCATCAGTCTACGAGATTTGTTGCTTACTTTCACATAATGAGAATAATGGCCGACATTTACGGACGCCGTGTCATTTACCAGAAGTCAAGATTTTGTTAAAAATTTGAAATCTTAATGAAAAATAATTCTGCCGAAAATCTACGTAGAGTAAATTCATTTTTCATCAGAATCCTTCAATTTGAGTTATCTGCTTTAATTGTAACAAGTGAAGAAAATTATGGCAAACAATTTAAAGGCTGCTACGATCTTTTCCTGAGATTCTTGTTATGATACATTCTATCCAAAAACTAAATTTCACTTACTTGTGTTGGTAATAATTCCTTTAAATAATATGTAATCTTATAAAATGGAGCAAATTATCCTGTGTTAACTTTAAACCTCTGCATGTACAGAGGCTGGTTTTGTGTACTGAGCAGTAACCCTTACCCTTTACACTATAACTGACTCAATCACAGAGAACCTTTTTTGACCAATTAATGACAATTTTTATCCATTTATATGTTATCAGGTAAAGTGCACAGAGTTTAACTCATTACCACACAATCCCCCATTTTGACATCTTGAAATGTTTTTATGGGAAACTGTGGAAAAAGGAGGAAATGATTGCAGCAAGCAATTTATCCTTTCCCCACATGTTTCTACCCTCTTTGGCACCTTCTTTCTTATTTAAGCTCACTGTGAAATGTCTTATTTAGCTTCTTTCAATTTGTACCAGTCTTAATTTTTTCTTCTGATAATGGTTTAATTAAATACATGTTGTTACAATAAAATCTTTTCTCATTTTCTGCTTCAAATAGGAACACTACTCATTTCATTCAGAACGGCTATACACTATTTGCATTTTTTCATTAGTTGACTTTTGTTTATCATATATGAATCTATTATGAAATATTAAAAAAAAATAAATTGAGAATCAAACTCTAGAATTCTCAAACCTAAAAAAAGAAAAATACAAAAGTATTTGTTCACAGGAATAAGATCTTTATTGAGGACTGAAAGGATAAGCAGTATTTTCTATGTTTATTGCATAATACATAACATTAAGTGCAACTACTTGGTTGTAAAGCTATTTCATTTTCTGATAGAAATGAGAAATACGCGCAAAAACTTATTTTTTAACGCCATCCACTTCTCCTGAAAGTCTCACCACTTCTCCCCATTTTGAAAAACTTCTCCCAATTCTCAGACTAGTGAGAAGTGACTTCTCCCCAAATTCTGTGAGTCTGCAGAGCCCTGAGTAAGGTAATTTATACAGCAGGAAATAGACTGTAAGCCTACAAATTGGCCTACTACTACAGTAACTAGATTCCTTGGAAATTTTCTGGAAACCCAGATGATCATACAACTCACTTTTGGCCATTTTTGTTTTTTTTTAAATGTTGAATTTAAGGATGTGTTAAGTTGCTATTTATTGTTGCTTTTGTCATGGAAGCTGTGCTGTTCGGTACCAAAATATTGTAAAATCAGGTATATGAAATCTGGTACCCAGTTCAAACCAATAATCGATTTTACAAAGTGATAATGGATACCCGGAATCGGAAACCTTCAACTAGCCACTATTCTAAACTTGCCAACACTAGCATGTGCTTTTATATTTTTTCTATTAAAAATTCTATTGATGGTTACTTGTGAAATAATGGAGCCATTCAATCAATTTTACACTGTCTTTCTACCTTAATGCAAACTGTCTGCAAAGAACTCTGTGAACTTTCAGCAAAAAAGTCTTCCCATAAGGTGAGTATTGGACAAAAGAAACTTGAAAGGTCACTTCCTTTCTCCAAATCTTTCATTAAGTTGTCAGGGCTCGAGCTTCTGAACAATGAGCTGAACTGCATGGCCTTCTCTTTTTTTTGCGTCCATTGCTAGCAACAAGATTGAGGTTGTTTAGCCTTCATTTGATCATGCTCACATTTTACTTTACCCTTTTCAATATCAAGTATTTGACTATTATTTAAACTTGAACCAAGAAATAGAGAAGAGAACAAGAGCGTGTAAATATGGTCCTGAAGTTTGGAATTCCTGCATTTTTTCCCAGAATTGTTACCTTCACTCTTATCATACCTATCATGAATTTTTGTTCACGTCCTCCACCCTACCCCCCACCTTTAAAAAAAAAAGATGAAATGAAAATAGATATATGAAGCCTAAAGTACATTCTTTTCCATTCTTTACTGGTAGTCCCTCAATTTCATGTCCTATGGTTCTGGAGAAAACATTGTGGTAAAAGTGATGTTTTTTTTGAGAAATGTGTTTTTTGCATTAATTTCTCCTTTTCCCACAATGTTCCTGCTCCTTAAACACTATTACTTTCCACATTTTGTAATTGTTTTCAAATCTCTCAGATTTGGACAGATTTCTGATTTATAGAATGGGATAAAATGATTCAAATGACTGTTCAAAACGTTAGGGGTACGAAAAAATTGGGTATGGGTTATTTGAAACCAGTGTTTCAGCCAGAGCGAGTTTTTTGCACTTTTGACACAAATAAATCGTCCGTGACGCAACAAAATTACCAAGTGCTTTGTGACGCATCGTAAATTGACTTTAAAATACAAATTTTGTATGATGTATTTGATGGCATTGAACGATTTTTGAGATTAACTTGTCAAAACAAGTTTTATCTACAGGGAACGGCTTAAATTGAGTTTTGTGGAAACCTGTCAACCCTGTTGTTGTTGTTCTATTTTTACGGCTGGTTTATTTTCCTGAGCCACAAATAATTACGTTGTATATGTAAAAACGCCTGGAAAACGAATTTTTATTGGGATAATATTTTTTCATTTTAAAACTCATTCTAATGGAAGCAATCATTTTGAATTACAATTCCAGTCAAGTTATATTTAACATTAAAACTGCGCCATCATTACTTTTCCTTCTACATGCAATCCTTGGACTAAACATTTTTGTATAGGTAACTTGGACACCTTTTTAAATAGATGATGAAATTAACATAATTATGGCAGACGAACCAGAGCCAAAAAAGGCTAGCAGTTTTTTGTGTTTTTTTACTATCCCCAAATCTAATGAAAGTCCTAGTACTAGTAAAGATTTGTCAAATGTAATTATAATTTGTTTATTTCTTTTATTTCAAGTAATTTGATCATTCTGTTCCTAGATACTCTTTCAAAACAACTGTTTGAAAGTTTCATTTAGTCATTTACAAAACTTGACCCTCTCAAATTCTACATGACCCCAAGAAATGAAGACAGGGGTCACAAATGACCTTCAAAATATCGATTCTGGCAGAAACATTGTTAAACCGTCTCCAGACACATCATAGACTTCCAAGAACATACGCAATGAATATCACTTACGTAAATAAAAGTAACAGTACAAAAAGAAATGAAACTTATAGCAGAGATGCATCCTGTAAGAAATTTCCTGTTTCATTTCTACTAGTTAATGTTCACAGACATGTGTGACGTCATTGAAAAGGGAGATAACTCTCAGAAACTAGCCTGATCATTCAGGTAACTTCATTCTTTCTACGTAAAACATCATATAAAGTTACGAAATAGAATCCCTGTGTCATAAATGTATTTAGAATGCAAAATAGGTGTGCTTTTTTGTCGCTCCATTCTGTATTTGCGACAAACTAGAAGGCGGGACTAGGCATTTCAGGGGAATTACTGCCTTAGTTTGCAAAAAATTTTGTGGATGGCAATATTTCAAATATCTAGTCGGATGTCCACAGGCCTACTCTATTTTGGCCCAGCACTTTATCACACGAGTGACTTCCACAGAAATGGTCTAAGATGCTGCGATTGCTGGGTTAGTGAACCCTCTATAATCGAGTATGCTCTATGTAAATTTCCATCTACATTAGTCATCATTGAAATATTTCGACAAACTGCTTGTTGATCGACTTTTGGCCAAAATATACATCTTTTGTTTGTCAAACCCTTTTTCTTTTGACTTCAGAAAACGTGATGAATTCAGGACGTTTTTCTTGATTCTCTGACGTTAATGAATGTCCGGACCTAATTTTTTGGACGTTTTTCTGAATTTCTTGATGTAATATACGTCCATGTCCGCTTATTGAGAGCACTGTATTTATTAAAATTTTTAAGTCAAACAAGAATTTCTAAGTCAAAAAAAAGGGTTAAAATTCCATTAAAATGAATGTCTGAGTAATGAGTCAATGCCAAAAGATGATATGCTGGTCCCAAGAATTGTGCAGTTTCAGAGCAATAGCATTGCTAAAAAGAGAGTTATTAAAAATATACAACAGTAGCACATAAGGTTTAACCAGGAATTTCTTAGTCTGAAAACAGTTTAAATTCCACTGAAATGAATGTCAGAGTAATGAATCTGTGTCTAGAGGCTGGTTATTATTGTCACAAAAACCTGTGCAAAGTTTCAAAGCAAATAGAGTTATTAAAGATATACGATAGGTACACACAAGGTTTAACCAAGAATCTCTTGAGTCCTAAAAGGGTTAAAAAGCCACTACAATCAATGTACTTGTAATGAATCTTTGTCCTGAAGATGATATGATAGTCACAAAAGCATGTGAAAAGTTGCAAAGCAATAACATAGGTAGAAAGAGATTAACTTAAGATTTATGACAAGGTTTAACCAAGAATTTGCAAGTCCAATATGGGTTAAAATTCCACTTAAATGAATGACAGAGTGTGTCCAGTCTGATATTATTGTCACAAAAAACTGTGCAAAGTTTTGGGCAATAGCATTGGTAGAAAAAGAGTTATTAACGATATATGACAGTCGCAAGTAAGGTTTAACGATGAATTTTTAAGTCTAAAAAGGGTTAAAATTCCACTAAAATGAATTTCATAGTATTGAATCTGTGTCTAGAGACTGATATCATTGCTACAAAAGCATATGCAAAGTTTGAGAGCAATAGCATTAGTCAAAACTGAGATATGACATTTACACTTAAGATTTAACAAGACCCTTTCACCAACTCCAACGCCCAGGTCACCAGAATAGCCCCCCCCCTTCAAATGGTTAAGCTAAAAATGGTAGGATTCTGCAGTAAGTTGTCCTATCTATCTATCTATTTCGGGTATTACTGGCAGGTGATGCACATTCCAGATGTTATCACGTCCCTGAAAGAGAGGCAGTGGCTGAATCCCACTGCTACCCACTTTTACAGCTGGGTAGACTGGGGCTGGCTATTAAGTGTCTTGCTCGTGAACTAGTGGTGAAACGGTTTACCGGTATATCGATTAACCGCGGTCTGTTCATGTGAGAAAACCGAAACTGGTTCGAATTTTCTGTACCGGTTTTTCTGCGATCTGTCATCTTCTCATTTTAAGTAGGATAAATTAACACTATTAATCCAAACATTCGTTCTGAAATCGATCATCTTTAAAACTTACAAAAGAATTCAGAAAGCAAAAGTAGAACTTGCAGGGCTGTGCAGAGTGGGCGACTCAGGCGAAAAAGTCGCCTGGTTTCAGAAAACTTCGCCTGATTTGCTGATCAAAGCGAAGTCGAAGTCGCCTGGAATTTTCGGGAAGTCGCCTGGATACGATAGGTGATAACCTAGTGGCCCAGTGGCTATAAAAATAGGGGACAGTGTGCAATTATACAACTGTCGGTCGGAAGCCCTTTGATTGTAATTCAAGCGTGTATCAATAGTCGCGAGGCCAGCAGATTATCAGAAAGAGGGGTATGTTCTGGCAGCTAATAAATAGTCAACATGCTTGCTCCATTCACACCTACGCTGATTGGTTTCGGCAATGCTTTGTATACTATCGGCACCAGAAATCTTTATTTAAAATCCTTTCCCTTCTTAAGTTTTAATTATAAGTTTTAATTATTTCTGTAAATTGAGTTATCATCAGTCTACGAGATTTGTTGCTTACTTTCACATAATGAGAATAATGGCCGACATTAACGGACGCCGTGTCATTTACCAGAAGTCAAAATTTTAAAAATTTGAAATCTTGATGAAAAATAATTCTGCCGAAAATCTACGCAGAGTAAATTCATTTTTCATTAAAATCCTTCAATTTGAGTTATCTGCTTTAATTGTAACAAGTGAAGAAAATTATGGCAAACAATTTAAAGGCTGCTACGATCTTTTCCTGAGATTCTTGTTATGATACATTCTATCCAAAAACTAAATTTCACTTACTTGTGTTGGTAATAATTCCTTTAAATGATATGTAATCCTATAAAATGGAGCAAATTATCCTGTGTTAACTTTAAACCTCTGCATGTACACTGTCTGGTTTTGTGTACTCAGCAGTAACCCTTACCCTTTACACACTATAACTGACTTAATCACAGAGGGCCTTTTTTGACCAATTAATAACAATTTTTATCCATTTATATGTTATCAGGTAAAGTGCACAGACTTTAACTCATTACCACACAATCCCCCATTTTGACGTCTTGAAATGTTTTTATGGGAAACTGTGGAAAAAGGAGGAAATGACTGCAGCAAGCAATTTTTCCTTTCCCCACATGTTTCTATCCTCTTTGGCACCTTCTGTCTTATTTAAGCTCACTGTGAAATATCTTATTTAGCTTCTTTCAATTTGTACCAGTCTGATTTTTTTCTTCTGGTAATGGTTGTTAGAATAAAATCTTTTCTCATTTTCTGCTTCAAATAGGAACACTATTCATTTCATTCAGACCGCCTGTACACTATTTGCATTTTTTTATAGTTGACTTTTTTTTTATCATATATGAATCTATTGTGAAATATTTAAAAAAAAATAAATTCAGAATCAAACTCTTGAATTCTCAAACCTAAAAAAAGAAAAATACAAAAGTATTTGTTCACAGGAATAAGATCTTTATTGAGGACAGAAAGGATAAGCAGTATTTTCCATGTTTAATGCATAATACATAATATCAATTGCAACTACTTGGTTGTAAAGCTATTTCATTTTCTGATAGAAATGAGGAATAAGCGCAAAAACTTAATTTTTAACGTGATCCACTTCTCCTGAAAGTCTCACCACTTCTCCCCATTTTGAAAAACTTCTCCCAATTCTCAGACTAGTGAGAAGTGACTTCTCTCCAAATTCTGTGAGTCTGCAGAGCCCTGACTTGTTTCCCCAAGCGGTGTTACCGGTATATAGGTAAATAATTACCCCGTCAATTGGGACTTAATTTTTTGTTTACGGCTTCATTGCATTCCGTTGACGAATTTTGATCGCTTTTTATTCTTTTTAATAACTGCACTCTTAGTTGATTTGCATTTTGATAGATCATATGCAAGTGAGATAATTATTATTCTGTTGTACTTCCGAATTTGGGTAGTACAGTTTGTTTTAAAAACAAGTACTCAATCGTAGAAAAATGGCTGACGAAGATCGTCATTTTGCGGATGAATTTGAATTTATAAAAAAAATACGAAAGGAAAGAGCGCTGTATTGGCGCATTTTTCTCTGAAAAGGAAGCGAGAGTCCCTAGAAATCGTTGAAAATGTGGCGTACTGTGACAGATGTCACCATCGTTGTAGCGAAATTTGGAGGTGGAACCACAAATCTCAGCACTCATTTGGAAAGACATCATAAAATTTTGAAGACGAGTGCATCCAGGTCAACATGTACTACCTCAACCTTTAAGCAATCAGAACAACCCTAAGTTTATGAATTGTTCCAAAAATCGAGCCTTTATAAGCCATCCTCGGAAAGAGCTAAAATTATTAGACAGAAAATTACAAAATTTATGGTAAAAGATCTTAGACCTTTTAGTGTTGTTAGTAATGAAGGCTTTCGTGAACTTGTTCAGACTCTTGATCCTAAATATGTGCTACCTTCCAGAACTTACTTCTAACAGACAGTTATTCCAGATATGTATGAGCAAATAAAGTCACAAGTAATAGCAAGTTTGTCTATGGCTGACTTAGTCGCAATCACCGCTGATGGATAGACCAGCAGGGCCACTGAATCTTATGTGACAATAACATCATGCCATATTACTGAAGACTGGTGTCTTAAAAACTATGTGCTTCAGACTAGATCTCTGCCAATAAGTCACACTGGAAAGAATATTGCCAGTGTCATCCAGCAGGCCATTACAGAATGAGGCTTGCTTGAACACCCTCCCCTTGTGTCGGATAATGCTGCCAATATGACAGTGGCAGCAAGAGAAGTTGGCAGCAACCCTCATTTGCCATGTTATGCCCATACATTAAATCTGGCAGTTCAAAAAGCAGCAAATGTATTGTAGACAGTAATTAAGTGGTTTACTAATAAATTTCAGGACAAAAATGTTGAATTACTTAAAGAGTATATTGCAATATGTATTGCAATACGGTTTGCCCATATCACAATATATTGCAATACACTTTTTACTGTATTGTTTCACCCCTATCGTGAACACACCCCGGTGACGTTGGGGCTCGAACCCGTGACCTTCAGATCACGAGTCAAGCACCTATACCGCTCGACCATCGAGGCAGTCACCATAATGGGCTACCTTGACCTTAAGACCAACTGATGTCAATTAATGCAAATAAGAGCCATGGTTTTTGAATAACAGAAAAATGCTATGTTTATTTGTTAAGTTAACTGCTTGCAGGCAGACACAGGACTTGAAAATTCTTACAAGTTTTTACTCATCCTGCATAGTTGGAATATATAGTCTTACATTAATTTCTGTACTCAAATCTTCTGAATTCAACTCGATCTGCATGTACAAAATGAAGAAAAAAATTGTGCAGGACGAAAAGAGATGTAGACTTTTCAAGCCCTGAGACAGACAGACATCAGTAAAACAATATTGATGCAGGGGGATAAAAAGGTTGGTAAACCCAATGAGGCAGGGCTCCCTCTAGTTTTGTCAGTTAACCATGCACTATCCCCAATAACTATTATCCATCTTCTTGATTTGTCAATTATATGAGAAAAGGCTTTGGTAAAAATGATAATAATCAAATATATTAATTACAATATGTTTACACAAATTTTGCACACTGCAGTAAAACTCAAGTGCACAGGAAACGATGACACCTGTAGTCCATAGGTCTTGACAGACAAAAAAATTGCTTCTCAGTTTTACACATCTCCTTCTTTTCGTTTTAATCATTGTCGTATATCGTTTCCAGATCCTTCTTAGTTCCTTATTATATTGGTATTAATGTTACCAGATTGAACGAAATGACAGTAAGGGAGGAAAGCTAAACAGGAAAAACGGGACACAAACAAACCTGCTGCGAAATGGAGTGGCGACGACTTTCTTCCTGCTGTGTCTTTTGAATTAACATTTATTGTATTAACTAGCTTTTTCACTTTGTTCAGATCACCATTCCTACAAGCTTCAAATAATTCTCGTCCAGGATCGTTCTGAGAAGGAGAGCTTTGTTCGAGCATAACACGACGGCTACCCGCCGCCATCTTGGTAATTCCAAACTTGCGAAAAATAGACTGGAAATTTAGTCATTCATCCATACGCAATGGAAATCTTTGTTTTAACCCTTTCACACACGAAAATATTTAGACTACTCAAATTGAAAGAAGTTACAGACAACAATTTTAACTTTGTAAAATTAAATAAACAAAAGAAAAAACTATTCGTCTTTTTTAGTAGAAAGCAATACAAAAAAATCGTGTTAGATCTACAAGCAATTTTTTTTCATTTTGCACATTAAATTCCTGAACTATTTATTTAAGGGGAGAATTTGGAAAGGAATTCTAAACAGTATAGATGATGTCTTTTATTCTTACTTCTTGAAAGTTTTCCTACGAGATTTTTAGTTGCTTATCAACCAGTTAGCAAGAGGACTATGTGGTCCTGAGGCGCTCACCAGAGAATGGGCACAGGTCTGTACTCTTGTCTAGGTTTAATATTTATAAAGATTGACCATAACACACTTCTAAAAAAACAATCAATTGAAAATAGCATTATGGATCTTTGTGTGATGTAATATCAGTCAATTCCTAAGACCTGACTAAACCTGCACAAAGTAGTCACAATAGCCAATGTTCTAGTCTAGAGAGATTTTGTCTGCAGAATTGACAGTTGACCTCCAATGGAAGCAAAACTTAGATATGAAAATAGTGTATTTTGCAAAATGTATTGTCAGTAATGTGAGAAAAAAAATAAAATGGTTGATTAGCAATCTTAACATCATAGCTGCAGCTAGAAAAATCTGTAGTCATGACATTTAAATTGCCTAACCAACAAAAATGTTTAACAAAAATGTCAGAGTTCAAAGTCCCCCGTCCAAATGAATGATTTGATTGGTCAATAGACTTTTTGATTGACAGCAGTGATCAATCAATTGTAAAGATCTTCTCTCTAACTAAAACCCTTATTGGATTGACAATACAATACACAAAATCTTATAAATACACTCTGCATCATACTAAGGGGGGGGGGGGGGGGGGAGGGGGGCAATACAGGAGTTTTAAGAAAAAGAAATAATGATTATCTCTAGCAGACAAATCAGATATTATTTGAAAAAAAGAAGAAAAAGAAATATAGCGAGGTAGAATGACCATTTTGGATTCAGAATGTGTGACAAGCTTAAAATCAACATTAATTTCATAAGTCTGTAGATGCTTCTAAGATGGTCCTTTTTATGATGAGGTATAAGTTAATCCTTTCCTGTTCAAACACGGGATTTTACATTCCTATGATTTTATACTTGAGAAAGCATAGTGGAAAAAGGAGAAATTGCTTGTAACAAGCAATTTCTCCTTTTCCCACTATGTTTTCTACCACTTAGGATGGTTACATTTCAAATGGCGTCCAGTTTTCATTGTCGTCTGCAACCTTTCTCAATTTGGACCAGTCTAAAATTTCCAAAAACAGGAAAGGTAAATAGCAGTAGACAATTATGAATTGACCCGGCACCTTTTTAGAATGGCCAAAATTGAAAGAAGTTGCTTACAACAATTTCAGATTGACAGGTTTTCATTATCTCTGTCCGTCTTGGTAGAAAACATTTGAGCAATTTCTTCATTGTAAATTGATTTCAATAACTGACTTTCCGTATGGGTCATAAATAGCAGGTTAACCCTTTCCTGTACAAACCCGGGATTTTAAGTTTCTATGATTTTATACTTGAGAAAAATTTCTTCTTTTTCCACAATATTTTCTACCCTATTGCATGGTTATTTTTCGATTTCAATTCTTTTTAAATTGTTGTCTGAAAAACCTTTGAATTTGGACAGGTCTAAAATTTTGCAAAACAGGAAAGAGTTAAATTGTTGATGGTTTCAGTGGTGGTAATTTGTAGTGATATGAGAATTAGGAAACCTACAGGGAGACAAATGACTATTTATTACCTAGATAAAATTGACCCATTTAGGATTGAAGATCCTTTTATTTGAAAGGATTAGCTTTCGTTAGTGAGCTCTGCAAGTTACAAGCTAAACAAGATAATATATCGGTTAACGATGCAGTGGGCCCATAGATATAACAAGATTTTTCCCAGCATGTTTTCCAGGATGTTGACATACAACAAATGAAATCTTGAGCCTTTTTATCATATAAAAGCATACATATAAATAAAATCTTTAACTTATTCAAATAAAAAGCTCTTTTTGCAATATTTTGATTACCAGTTGATTAAAATACTGGTTTTAAATGTTTTATTTATAGATTTTCATTTAGAATTTTATAATCTTGTATAAATCCTTTTCCTGTTCAATCCCTGGTTTTTACGTCCCTCAGACTCCAAATTGATTGAGAATAAATGGTAGAAAAAAAAAGAATTGCTTGTAACACAATACATGCACTTTCTATCCCACTGATTGGTTGGTTTTCAAATTAAATCCACTTTAAATTTTCATCTGCAAAACCTTCAAATTTAGACAGGTCTAAAATTTTGCAAAGAAAGAAAGAGATAACAGAATTGGCTGAAACAAGTATTGCCAGAATGTTTTTAGAACATGGTGTTCGTAAGCTTTAGGATAACTCGATCTCTTTGACGAGATAAAGAGTTTGACATGATTGTGCAAAAGTGATTGCTTGGTGTTTGACCTGTGTCCAGCACCACTAGTTTGTCTTTCAGTTAACTCATACCTTTATAAATACTGTCCTTAAAAACTGCAAGGTAATTTTAACCAAGCATTAAATGTAACACAAAAAAATCTGAAATAAAATCAAAGGACTGAAAGTCCTGAGAGCAGTTTTGATGGCTTATCAGTAAACACGCTCAATAATGCCAACATGTATCATCAAGAAGAGTATATAAATCGTACACCTAACAGGGATGAGCAGCTAAGGATGTAGGAGAGCTGTACTGGTCATGACCCCTTTACTGTTTACCGAAATCGCTATTTTGATTTAATCACAACGTTTTCTTTAATATTATTTCATCAGTGCGTGAAAATTTGTGGTTGTGTGGTAAAAGGTTAAATGATAAAAGGTAAAGCAATCAAAGCTTACATTCAATTCTTTTTGCTTTGAGCATATTATTATTACGTACTACATGTTTGTTTCAAAGATATAGTCGAATTCGAGAGATAAAAGGGTGTTTTTTATTCAGTGGGGTTAAATAGGCGCTTGAATCGCGAATATAACAGGGTTGTAACTTGTAGCATATACTGCGTACACGGGGTATAAATTTGCTGAGTCCTCCCAGGTCAAAACTAACAGACAGGGTTAGGAGTTTGTTTACTCCACTAACCACTGACCTAGATTCTATCTTGAAATGCGAGGAGATTATTTCCCTTATTTAGACAGTTCATTAGACAATTTACCATGAATTTAGTCGAAGTTTTAAACCATTTTCCTTGATATTCATGACTTAAAGGAGGCTGTTGGCATTCAGTAAGTAAGTTATTTTCTTCATCAGCGATGAAACAAGATGGAGGCAATCACATAGATTTTCACTTCAAGTTTATGAGCATGCGTGGAAATGAGTAGAAAATTCGTGAAACTTGTTTCCGGTTGATCGATGTGAAATACCGGTTTTGTCCGCTAAAAAGTCTCTGATATAAAACCATTCCTTGGATTGGAATCATTTTTGACAGAAAAGTTCATTGGATGGACCTCTCTCAGATTCTTTAAAGAAGTTTAATCTGATTATAAACATTGCATTTTATATTGCCAAGAGCAAGTTTTAATCTGATTATAAACAATGCATTTTTTATTACCAAGAGCAAGTATTAGTATTTCAGGAAAGAAATCGGAATATAAAAATTCTTCACCTATCACAGCACACATTAGTGTAATTGTTTTGCAGGAATTATATTTGGGTAGACCTATCTGAAATTGTCTGAAGAAGAATTTATGATAAACATGATATAACCATAAACTTTTTATGATATGAGCTTAATACTATTTCTGTATGTGGAACATAAAGAAATCATTAAAAAATCTTCTCTGAAAGTATGCAAATAGATCATATTCGTATGATTTTTGGTATTTCATGTGAGAATTAGCAGATAGGAACTTTCTCCAAAGAAACTCCAGAGAGACATATGACTATTTGTAGTCTATGTAGGCAAAGTCAACCCATTTAGGGTTGAGGATCCTTTTCTCTGAATGGATTAGCTCTGTCAACCAGCTCTGCATGCTACAATTGGTGGTTGCGGTAGGCTGATGACAACTGCAAGGCCAAAGATGCCTTACTAACAGATCTCCTAGGCCAAGGCTTTAGATGAATCTTTTTGGACCATTTTTCCAGTTTATTGAGAGAAGAAGGAGGTTGTCCAGTGCAACATGTCAAGCCCACTGATTTTTTCAGAGAATGTGGTGCACAGAGTTTTTTTTAAAGATCCAACCTAGTTACATACTTTCTGAACACACGTGACCCTGAGGTAAGAAAAACATTCTGACTAAGTATGTGTATGATTAACATTGGACCGAAAATGTGGCTTACAGAGCGCATGAATTTTTTACTAAGATTTGACCTCATGACCTACTTTCACATGGAAATGACCCATTTTGAAACTTGACCCAGATATCATTAACAGAAACACTCTGACCAACTTGTATGAATAACCGACAGAAAATGTGGCAAAAAGAGTTCACAAAGGGTATTTCTAAAGATTTGACCTAGTGACCTACTTTCTGGACAGATGTGACCCAGTTTCACACTAATATTATCAAAACAAATATTCTCATCAAGTGTCATTGGATAGAAAATGAGAGTGCTTTACCCATTACCTTTCAAGCCATTGTTGGACTTTTCCAAATGAAAGAATTTGAGGACGAAAAATTCATAACTGTAAAAAAATTGCTTCTGCTTGTCTGATGTGATAGAAACATTGTGGGAAATAGAGAATTTGTACATTTTGTGCTGTTTCTCCTTTTGCCACAATCTTTTCCTAACCTTTTCACCTAAGAGTAGTATGAACAAGGAATTGAGAGGGAAAGGTTTAAATGTTAACAAGGTGAAATCTGGCATTTTTTTCAAATTCAAGAGCAGATAAATATAGACTTACTGGTCTGTTTAGGCTGAAAATCAAACTTATGAAACACTTCATGATCATTTTCATTTAAATGAAGTATTATTGGGATTAGTGAAAAACTTAGGCACTAAAGTATGAACAAAATGAAATATACAATTTTTTTAAAAATTCAAGGATGGATAACTCTGGACTTACTAGTTCCACCGGACTGAAAATCAGATTTGTCTGTGATTTCAAGGTTATTTACATTTAATCTAAGTTTTCTTAATATTTGAAAAAATCTATTCACAGATTCCTATCTTATGACATTAGCGTTAATCAAGTAGAACAACAGTGCCACATTGTTTTCAATTTCTTCCATAAATGTAGAAGTTATACATGTATTATGCATGAGGACAATATTATTGTTTCAGATTCAGCTGTGACCTTGATCTTGGACATATCACAACAAATGTTTCACATGACACAAGCACTTATCAAGAAGAATAACTGTTCCAAGTTATCGCAAATCCATCAATAAATGTAAAAGTTATGCTTCTGACAAGGTCAATTTTGTCATTTGACCTTCAACTGTGACCTTGACCTTGGAGGTATCACAACAAATGTTTTGCATGACACTAGCACTAGCACTAGAAGAATAAATGTTCCAAGTTATTTTCAAATCCATCCATTAATATACAAGCTTTTCTCTGGACAAGGTCAATTTTGTTGTTTCACTTTCAAATGTGACCTTAGTTTAGTTTAAACCTATTTATTTTACATCAATTGGGAAATAAGTTCTTCCAACTTAGATTAATCCCTATTGATTCGAATCAAATGTGACCTTGACCTTGGATGTATCACAATAAACATTTCGCATGACACCAGCACTCATCAAGAACAACAGAACAACTGTTCCAAGTTATTTTCAAATCCATCTGTAAATGTAGAAGTTTTACTCCGGACAAAATTCCAGACAGATGTACACACTAACACATGCACGCACTAATGCACACATGCACCAATACCAAAGTGAAATCGTGACAAATATGTCACGCTGATCTTACGCGGGCCTGACAAATTATGCTCTATATCAAATATCAAGGTTCTATGCCTTCCCGTTTAAGTGAAGAATATTTCTGAAGAATTTTTCAACCATCAGCTCCTATGGCTTCAGCAGTTGTTGTGATCTGGTGTTTATCATGCACCTCTTCTTCCATTAGCTTTTTTCACTTCACATCATCTTTTCCAAAAATAATATACAAGAAGAATTCTTGGGACATCCTCTTAAATTCATTTAGGGCATTTTATAAACCTCTACTTATTAAGATGAATTTGTGATTTTTCAAAGATTTTCTTCTTTTGTAAAATCAAGAATCCCATTCCTAAAGCTTAGGTTAATTGAAGAGTAATTATTTACAGTACTTTTGTAGAGTAAATTAAGGCAGTTCTACATGCTTAAAGGCCTCAGTATTTGAGATTTCTTTTTTCTTTATCTCTAAATAAAATCAAAGGATCATAGAGCAATAATTAAAACGATATCATGAAATAAGTACAAATGGCAATGCTGCATATTAAAGATTGTCTTCGTTCTAGTAAAATCTGGATTCCAACAACATAGGGCATAATGTTGATCTAAGAATATCTGTTTGAAGTATTTGTTAGAGTAACAATACAATACCATGCCACATACAAAATCTGAGAGTTCAAGGCCACACAGCTTTATAAGGTTAATATGCAGGTCAAAGAATATTAATTTGAAGTATTTTGGTAGAGTTCTAGCAGTTACCAAGGCAACAATAGTTCTTCACAGATTCCATTTCTTTGAATCATTTTGAAAAAGCATAGCATAGATTTTTTTTTGTAAAGTTTGGTTGTATCCATTGCCTTGTTAATGGGAAGATTTATTTGTAATTGTGAACCACCAGAACTATTGATGATAACAGAATTGATCCACCACAATACCTCACCATCTATTATGTGCTAAGGTGAGTTAACAAGAGGGCCGTTGGCCCTGGAGCACTCACCTGAGACAAAGGCTTTTTTTCTTTCAACAGTCTAATTTTATGTTATGGTTCGGATTATAATACATGTGGGCCTGACCATACCTTAAACATATATAGGCTCTGTACCTTGGGATCCTAAAGTCTTAACGACAAATATCAAGGCTTTGGGACTAATCTGAAAGGAGAACACTTTTTCCTACCTCTGGATCAATGGGTAATAATTTCAGAAATATGAAAGCAGTCAATGAACTGATGCTTTATGCAAAATATCAAGGCTCTACAGTTGATGGGTCAGGAGGAGAAGATTTTTAAAGAATATTTTAAAATTACATCTTTGTTGCCATGGCAACCAGAGTTTTCAACAGATTTCAATTCTTTTAAATGTTTTTACAGGAGACCACCTAAGGACCATTTCTGCCAAATTTAGTTCAAATTGGCCCAATGGTTTTGGAGATGTTGTTAAAAATTGTTCTTTATTTCTATATTAACTCCAATACCCTGGGGCTCCATCCCTGGGGACCCAAGGATCATGATTTTAGCTATTTTGAAAGAGGTCAATATAGTATAATACTGTTGTTTTATTCAAAATATAAAGGCATTTTGCCGTCGGTCAGGAGGAGAAGAGTTTTATAGATTATTTAAATATTTCACTATTGTTGCCATGGCCACCAGAATTTTCAACAGACATCTATCTTTTACTTATTTTAAAAGGGTTCACCTACGGACCATTTCTGCCAAATTTGGTTCAAATTGGTCCAATGGTTTTTGAGGAGATTTCCTTTTAAAACTCATTCTTTATATCTATACAAGCCCTGACCGCTTCAGGTTCTGCCCCTGGGAACCTGAGGATCATGATTTTAACTATTTTAAAAGAGCTCAATATACTGATGTTTCATGCAACATGTCAAGGCTCTACGCCTTCATGGTCAGGAGGTTGAAGATTTTTAAAGATCATTTTAAAATTTTACCTTGTTGCCAAGGCAACCAGAATTCTCAAAAGATTTCATTTCTTTTAGCTTTTTTTAAAGGGGACCACCTACGAAACATTTCTGAAAAATTTGGCTGAAATTAGAAGATGTTGTTTAAAGAAATTGTGGATGGAAGACACACAACAGACTGATGCCGACCAAAAAGTGATGACAATAGCTCACTTGAGCACAAAGTGCTCAAATGTGCTCAAAAACAGTATGTCAAAGGTCAGAATTTAAGGTTTAGTCTTCACAGGCAATCCTCGATAAATATATATTTTTTTGACATGATAAAATCCTAGATTTAATTTTTCAAGTTTCAGAAATCAATTCACGGTCAAAAGCCTAATAATCTTTATGGTGCCAGAGGAAGGTAATATTTCATATTCATAAGTACCTATCAGAAAATTTGAAATGATTTGTTCTTTAATCACAGTTTATTGCGAACTTCTTGAAGCACCTTTTATTGATCCAAACACAAAAATGCAATTCTAAATCCAATACAATACCAGACAGAATTAATTTTAACAGGTATGAGTTGGAGGAAGTTTTGGTATGAGTTGGAGGAAGTAATGAAAATTTTGTACTTGGGTAGAAAAAATTGAGGAAAATGAAGAAACTACTTGTAAGCAATTTTCCACAATGTTTTCCAAGCTGTTTTCTACAGGGGCAAAAAAGAGTGTGAACATAGGGAAATGGGTTAAAGCAAAAAGAGACCTTCTGAAATGCAAAAAAAGTGTCAACCCTGGTCAGACCGCACTTGCTGAGAAGGCGAAAACTTTTACACTCTTTGTAGATTTTCTGCGTCCAGAATGGTCTTTTTAACCCTTTCACACACAACAAAATTTTAGACTGGTCCAAATTGAAATAAGCTGTAGACGACAATTTTAAGTTGATGGTATTGTGAATTTTCCGTCTTTTTGGATAGAAAACATTGTGGATAATGAAGGAATTGCTTTATACAAGCAATTTCTTCATTTTCCACAATGTTTTCCAAAACCTTTTTATTGAGGGGTGTAAAAAGGAGGGTTTGAGAGGGAATGGGTTAACCCTTGTCATGCCAAAAATGTTTCTATTCAGAATTGTATTAAATTAAAGGGCTGAGAGGCCCCAATTATTGGTCGGTAATTATTTTGATAAAATGCTTTGATAAAAACTCTGACTTGTGTAAGTCAAACAGGTGGTGCAGACTAAGGTCAGAAACAAGGTCAGACTGCACATATGTGCAGGCTGATCTTGGTCTATACCTACATCCTGCCAAAGCAGGAATATTCTTGGCTCAGCATGACAAGGGGTAACTTATCATCATTATGTTTGTTACTAAAATCCTATCACCGATTGACCTCTGCTGGATTCTCCCTCCGATTTCACTGACAGATGGCAGCTGTCAATAAAAGGATCAATTGACCAATCAAATTTTTCATGAAGCATGGAAGCAAACTTTGAACTCAGACATTGGCCAACATTTATGTGATACAATTTCGATGGTAAGGTGATTTAAATGCGACACCTTCAACTTGAATAATGCTTAGGTTTCCAACCAACCATTCTGTTTCTTTGTTTCATGTAACTGAACACAAAAAAGCCATTTAATATCTAGGTGGAACTTCCCGTTGGAACTCAGTGGGCATGACCAGCAATCCATTAACCCATTCCAACACAGCAAAATTTTAGACTGGTCCAAATTGAAAGGAGTTACAGACGACTATATAAAATTTATGAATTTTTATATTTTTTCAACTTTCTGATTAGAAAACATTGTGTAAAAGAAGAAATTGCTTGTTACAAGCAATTTCTTCATTTTAAACAATGTTTTCCCTTTTGTTTTCTTGAGGGGCGTGCAAAAGTGCCACTGTGTAGGAATGCGTTAATTCAAACTACCAAGCTTAATTTTTGCCCAACGAGACACATATATTATAAACTTATTGGAAAATGAAAGCTTGCTCGTGGGAAGGACAAATGAAAATTAAGATTTAGAGATAAGTTTAAAACTATAACATAATTTAATCGATAAAGCATCTTTGGCAATTTAAAAGTATACAAACATCCTTCTTTTAAAAACATTTAAAATAAAACAAACATCTGTATTTACAATCATTTTCTAGCAAAACTACAAACAATCTCTGCGCATTCAACTTAAACTATTACCACACAATCCCTTGGTATACTGACTTGTGATTCACAAGTTGTGAAACAAGGCAAACATGGTGGGAAAAGCAGCTTTCTCTTTTCTCACAATATTTTCTACACATTTTGGTACTTAATTTTTGCACTAGACACACATTTTGTAATGTCATCTGTAACTTCAATTTGGTCTTGTCAGGTAAAGGGTTACAATAAGAATAACTTTAGGCAGAATATCATTAATTGCTAAGGAAATCTGATTCTTGTTGTCAGTATTCCCATTGATAAGGATAGTAGAGAATATCTTTATTTTTTAATTTGTTTTAACAGTTCTAAAGAACAAGCAATTTCTCACTATCTCATTGGACATTGGCCGCCATGTATGTTGAGCATTTTTGATGGCTAGGAGACATAAAAATTGTTCAAGCTGTATTTACTACATTTCAGTAGCCAACCAATCATTTCACTTTTACTTTGCATCATTTCTGGCCATAAATTTTGCAAAGTAGCGCCACTAAATATTTCAGTGCTATGTCCTATCAGAGCTCAGTGGGAGGAGCCAGTGATCCATCAGCTTTGTGTCACTGACGTGGATGCACCAACATAAATGCTTGTCCCATGACCTTCTATTGTGACCTTGATCTTTGGAATATCCAACACAACTTTACGCAAGGGAACTACTGTGCCCAGTTATTTTGAAATCCAAAAATTAATGTAGAAGATATGCTCTGGACAAGAATTGGATGCACGCATTAACACATTCCCAAATAACAAAATTTTAAACCGGTCCAAGTTTAAGGAAGCTACAGTCGGCATTTATTAGTTAATGAAACTAGAAATTCTTTGTCTTTTTAGGTAGAAAATATTGTGGATAATGAAGAAATTGCTTGTAACAAGCAATTTCTTCATTTTCCACAATGTTTCCTCTACTTTGTGGCTCTTACCACACACACTATCACCCACCACCACCACACACCTACGCACCCACAGAGACAGAAGTAACTCAATATACCCCTCGTCATTACATGCGGGGGACAAAAATAAAATCTGGAAATAAATCATTGCTGCTAAAATGCTAGCGATTCACTATCTTTAGGGTTTGGACAACTGAAGTGACAGATCCCAGATGTCAATCCAAAAATAGATAAACTAATCAAATCATAAATTTTGACCAGAAATAAACTGAACATCAGAAGCATTTCTGTTGGTTTGACGACTTACACATAAAACTTACATTTTAGTCAAGCTGTAGTTATGACGTTCAAGTAGTCAACCAACCATTTTACCGTTTTGTTATATATCAACAGCCATAAATTGCAAAATAACGCCTTTTAACCCTTTCCTGTACAAACCAAGTCACAGTGATGTTATACAGGAGAAAACATTGTGGAAAAAGAAGAAATTGCGTGTAACAAGTAATTTCTCCTTTTCTCACAATATTTTCTACCACATGAAATTGTTTCATTTTAAATTGCATACAACTGTCAACGTCGTCTGCAACCTCCTTCAATTTGGACCTGTCTAAAATTTTAAAGAATGGGAAAGGGTTAATATGGAAGTGGAACTTGCTGTAGGATTCAGTGGGCATTACCAGCCATCCATCCATTATACTACATCACCATTCTTTCTCACCCATACATTCATCTCGTTACAGCATTCAAACTTTGGCACTTTGATGAATTAATCTTTGAAACATAATCATTTAACCCATTACCCGATGACAAATTTTAGAATGCTCTAAATGAAAGCAGATGAAGACGACAATTCAAATGTTGTGAAATTCTAGATTTCTTCATCTTTCTGAGTAGAAGGCATTGTGGAAACAAAGAAATTGCTATTTGCAAACAATTTATTTATTTTACTCAATGTTTTCCCTATTGATTTTCTTGAGAGGCCTCAAAAAGCGTCTGTTTGGGAATTGGAAAGTGAGTTCCCCTATCAACAAAACCTATTACCGGTTAATAAAATTTTAGACCGGTCCAAATTGAAAAGAGATGCAGACATAATTTTCAGTCGATTTTATTTTCTGTCTTTTGCAAGCAATTTCTTTCTCTCCACCACTTTTTATTGTGGGGCATTCAAATGATGTAATAATGTGTAGGAATGGGTTAAACCTTACCAATGATACATATATTGCGAATATCATGAAGTATATGGGCAAAATTATACGAGATCAATTATAATTGGACTAAGCCTGTAGAAACTAAAGAAGTCAGGAAGGGGACTGGCTGATGCCAAACATCCAATACCTCCTTGCCCTTTGTTTTGAAAGTCATGTACACCAATTGACCAATCATGGCTGTCAATCAGGGAATCAATCAATCAATCAATCAAATCCTTCTTTCAGCCCGGAATTGAGCTTTGAACTCCGACATTGGCCCCCATTTTAGTGAAACAATTTTGTTGGTTTGGTGATATAAATATTGTAACTACAGCTTATTCAAGCTGCAATTATGACGTACCAACAAACTCTTTCATTTCTTTGTTACTTGCCACTGGTTATGGCTTTTGCATGGAAGTTTGTATCTGAGTCAATGGGTGCGGCTAACAGCGTAATCGAGCAACAAAGCAGTCTTGATAAGAAAGCTGATGAGTCTATTTTGATAGACATCAAGGAAAAATGAGAAACAAGAGGGCCAGAATGGCCCCAAAATCACTCACCTAACTAAATCAAATGCTTCTAGAATTGTAGATTGTCAATAATTAAATTCAATGTCCATTTACCCAGAGTTCTCTTTTTCATTGAATTGAATTGGAGGCCATTTATTACCTTCATATCCAAATTCAATTCATGTCCGGTTACTGGTACACTTAAGATGTTGCTTTGGATTTTCTCCTAAATATTTGCTTTATGTACTCTAATTATATATATATTTAGCAAAATTAGACATCTACCTCCATTCCTAGCAGAAAATTAAGTACCATGCTTGTATTTTTTTGTGAAACAAATACCAATTCCTCTTTCTCAGCAGACATTGTGACGTGATAATGCATCCCCATGTAATTAACACAGTGATAAAACCTACTGGCAGGGGGTATACTTGTCAACTGTTTGGAACATGTACTTTAATTGGGTCTTGCATCTTTCATCAAATTGATTTGTCTTTTTCCTAGTTTTTCCTGTTTCCTTTTTTTAAAGATATCACAAAACCAAGACTTTTTCCCATTTTACCAGTAGCCTGGGAACCCTGGACAAACCATGATTATAGATTGGGTGTCTAATGCATTTCTAACTGGCTATGGTGGCAGCCCTGAAGTACTCACAGACATAACAGCATGGTAATAGCCCCATTGGCCATTGTCAGTGAGATTCATGCCTAGTTTGATAGAAATTGGCCCAATGGTAAGGGAGAAGAAGATTTTAAAGTCAAAAACAGCCACGCCCATATTTGGGCTTCATTCAAAATTTCACAAACTAATATTGAAAAGGGTCACCCAAGGAACATTCATGCCAAGTTTAGTTGAAATTGGCCCGATGGTTACTGAGGAGAAGATGTTTGAATATTTCTAAGTAAAAAAATACCCCACCCTGCCACACCAATATTCAAACTTTGCCAACATCTATTGAAAAGGGTCACCTAAGAAACATTCATATCAAGTTTGGTTGTAATTGGCCCAATGGTTACAAAGGAGATGTTTAAAAATTCCAAAGTAAGAAAACTGCCCCTGCCACGCCCATATTATGGCATCAATCATAATTCCACAAACACCTTTTGAATAGGGTCACCCAAGGAACATTCATGCCAAGTTTTGTTGAAATTGACCAAATCATTACTGAGAAAAAGATGTTTTAAGATTTCTAAGTCAAAAACTACCCCAAGCTGCCAAGCCCATATTTGGGCATAAATCAAAATTCATTTCACAACTTTTAAAAAGGGTCAATTAAGGAAAATTAATGCCAAGTTTGGTTGAAATTGGCTGTATGGTTACTGAGGAGATGATGTATAAAAGATTTCTAAGCCAAAAAAACTTCCCCAACCTGCAACGCCCATATTTGGGCATGAATCAAAATTCCATGAACTACTTTTGAAAAGGGTCACCCAAGGAACATTTATGCCAAATTTGGTTTAAAATGGCCCAATGGTTACTGAATAGAAGATGGTTAAAGATTTCAAAGTCAAAAACTGCCACCCCCTGCCACACCCATATTTGGGCATAAATCAAAATTCTGCGAACAACTTTAAAAATGGGTCACCCAAGGAACATTCATGCCAAATGGTTACTGAGAAGAAGATGTTTAAAGATTTCAAACCCAAAAACTGCCCCACTCTACCATGCCCATATTTGGGCATAATTAAATATTCCACAAACAACTTTTGAAGAGGGGCACCCAAGGGACATTCATGCCAAGATTGGTTGAAATTGGCCCAATGGTTACTGAGGAGAATATGTTTAAATATTTCAAAGTCATAAACTGCCACGCCCTGCAACGACCATATTTGGGCAAGAATCGAAATTCCGCGAACAATTTTTGAAAAGGGCCCCCTAAGAAAGATACATACCAAGTTTGGTTGAAATTGGCCCAATGGTTACTGAGGAGAAGATGTTAAAAGATTTCAAAGTCAAAAACTGCCCTGCCCTGCCACGCCCGTATTTGGGGGTCAATCAAAATTCAGAGAACAACTTTTGAGAAGTGTCACCCAAGGAATACTCCTGCCAAATTTTGTTGAAATCCGCCCAGTGGTTACTGAGGAGAAGATGTTTAAAGAATTGTTGACGCCTTCAGACGCACGACGCACGACAGACAAAAGGTGAACATAAAAGCTCATCTTGAGCATGTTATGCTCAGGTGAGCTCAAAACATCTTTATTTCTTAGACATAGATATTATAGCTACAGATTGAACAAGATGTGTTTGTGAAACACCATGCCCTCAAAACAGGAATTCTTTAGAAACGGGTGTTTTTTGTTGTTTTTTTCCTTTGTTTTTCGGGAAAAGGGTTAAAATTTTGACCCTTACCTTGATGAAATGACCTTTTCCAGTTGCACCTTGTTGAGACCTATCTACATACCAAATATAAGCATTGTAACTTAGTCAGGGTGGAAGTTATAGGAAAATGTTTAGTTGGCAGGTTAAGTTTTGCAGAGACGGACAGACAGACGGATAGACATAATAATATGCCCCCGATCTATCGATGCGGTGTAAAAAAGCAGTGATGTTTCAAGTCTTTTTGTAAATCCACCAACCAAAGGAAGTAACGCCCTTTATTGACTGGTCTTCGGCACTGCCAATTGAGCTCCAACAGGAAGTTTAACTTAAATATAAATCATTTGAAAAATTCATGGCCAGTAATAAAAATAACAAAAAAGTTAGATTGCAGGTTGTCAACCTCAACATCCTAACTACAGTTTGAATAAGCTGTAGTTACAATAATTAAGTCACCAAGCCAACTAAAATGTTTCACATAAATGTTGATCAATGTCAGAGCACATTAACCCAATGCCACACAATGACACTTTTAAACGCCCTTCAAGAAAAATGCTTTGGAAAACAATGTTGAAAATGAAGAAATTGCTTGTCACAAGCATTTTCTGCTTTATCCACAATATATTCTAAACAGAAAGATGAAAAAATCTAAAATTTCATTTATTCTAAATTGCCATCTGTAACATTTTTGGATTTGGACCAGTCTATTTTTTTGGGAAAAGGTTAACTTCCTGTCTAAACATATGATTTGATTAGTCCATCAAATTTTGATAAACAACCGTAATCCATCAATTCATCAGACACATAAATTTTTTGTAAACAGTATAACAGTATAAAAATACAGCAGAAAATGTGAATAAAATGGATCAGAGTTGACTTACATTTGGCAAAATCAACTGTGATGTTAAGCAATGTTAGTTAAAAAATATGCAACTACAGATAAAATACAAAAGGAAAATCATAAAAGAGCACTTAAGTACCCAGCTTTTTCAAGCTTTTGCTTTGGTCTCCTATCAATTAACCCATTCCCACACAACCACTAATTTTTAGGCTCTTAGGATAAAAGTTTGGAAAAACATTCTGGAAAATGAAGAAATTGCTTGTATATAGCATTGTCCACAATGTTTTCTATCCAAAAAGATAAAAAAATTAAAATTCCATTTAATTGAAATTGTCGTCTGCAGCTTCTTTCAATTCAAACCAGTAAAAATTTTGTTGTGTGGGAATGGGTGAAAAGGTATTGAATAAATAAGTTTGTCAACATTTCACTCCAATCTAAATGAATGATTTGATTCGTCAATCGTTGTTATTTTTTTTTTCAATGGCAGCAGAAATCCTTCAAATACTCTCGAACTTTCATTTTTCTCTCCTCAGTTGTCTGCATCCGCTTCAAACCCACGTTCACTAAAAACATGCATATAGTAACTTCCTCCGTTCCACGCCACTTTCACAAAAACAAAAACAAGAATCGCACAATGCGCTGGAAATGACCAATATGCTAACAAGGCCACTGGCAGGGCACATAAACAAAACAGGTAATTAAGTCCATAAAATATAGCCATCTGACCCCTGAAAGTAGAAAATATTGTAACTACAGCTGATACCCATAGTGTCAACTATTTTTATCTATTCACACACAATCTTTTTGATGCCCCCTTAGGAAAAAAAGCTTTGAAAAAAATTGTGAAAAATGAAGAAATCGCTTGTAACAAACAGTTTCTTCATTTTCCACAATTTTTTCATCTCTGAAAGACATAGATTTTTTGAAATTTTATTCACTAAAATTTGTTGTCTGCAACTTCTTTGAATCTGAACTAATCTAAAATTTTGGGGTCTAGTTATGGTTTAACCCTATACCAGACAGCAAAATTTTAGACGGGTCCAAATTCAAAGGAGTTGCAGACGACAATATAACTTTATGAAATTTTGGATTTTTTTTCAACTTTCTGGGTAGAAAACATTACAGAAAATGAAGAAATTGCTTATAACAAGCAATTTCTTCATTTACCACAATGTTTTTTAAAGCTTTTTGTTCTTTGAGGCATCTAAAAGCGTCACTGAGTGGGCCTGGGTTAAATATATGGTCTGGTATATAAGAAAAGGTAAATCTAAACAATGTAACAACAGCTTGAAGCTGGCAAAAAATCAATTCCTTTATCTCATCAAAAGATTTGCTTTTGATGATAACATCAAATTATTCAGGTTTACAAATCCCAGGCTCAATAAAACAAAATACTTTTATTCAAATTTAAGAAAGTAATAAGGAAATAACAAATATCTTTCTTCCTGTCTGTGGCTTTAATTTGTTTGAATGGGGTTTTACGCCACTTTTAGCAATTTTCAGTTATATCTCACACAACAATGGATTACTGGTATATCTCGCACCAGTAACACAATTACTTCCTTTCCTCCAGCTGCTATCCCACTTAGGTTTACGACTGGGTAACCTATTGGTGAGAGACAAACGTCGGAAAGGATAAGTACCTACGCTGAGGATCAAACCCATGATTGAAGATAGGGAGTCTGATGCGTTTACCAACTGCGCTATGATGGCAGCCCGGGGCTTTGACAAATATGCGCATTAAAAAGTTTTAACAGTTTAATAGAATAACCCAAAACAACAACAACAAAAATGAATGAAGTAGACTACTTACAACGGTCCTTTTGAAATATTTAGGTGAGCAAATCGAATCGCCAGGTATTCGTAGCTGTTCATGTAAGGATCCTTGGGTTTAACAATTATGTTTACGATGATACAATAAAACACCTGAAAAAAGAGGATTTTTTTTTCAAAAAAAGGAGTCGGGGCAAAAGTATTGCAAGTTCCTATATGAATTTATGGACTTGCCAAACTTTATAGTAACCTATTTAACTCAAAACTACACAATCCCACATTTTGATGCACAAAAAATATAGCTATCAAAAACATTATAAGAAAGAAGAAAATGCAATCAATTCCCTTCTTTTCTCACAATGTTTTCTACCTCATATGGCACCTACATTTCAATTTAAACCAACATTCTTTTGTCATGTGCAACTTCTGTAACTCTAATCTATTATTAGAAATTTTGGACACAGTGATAGCAGATAACAAATAAACTGAGTGCAATTCAAAAATCAACCATCCTATATGATCACATATATAGTGGGAGAAGAAGAAATATCTTCTTTTTCCACAATGTTTTCTCTAGTAAATTATCAAAGGGATGTAAAAATCAGGGATTATACAGGAATTGGTTAAATTGAGATCAGTCTAATATTTTGTTGTGTGGGAATGGGTTAAAAGTAACCAGATCCAAGGAAGGTAGCAACTTGAAACTGAGAATTCTGTGAGAATGGATTTTATTTTTATTTGATTTTCTGAATAAAGAATGGTGGTTCTACCTTACTATTTTTTTTCATTTTTAAGTGTTTCAAGGGATTTCTTCAATATCATTAAGACTAATCTAAAGTTTGTCTTGTCGAGACATGTCAATGCATTACCAGACGATATTTTAGAAAGGACCAAATTAAGATAATTACTAATGATAAATCAATGTATGTAAACTTTAACCCTTTCCAGTTTTTTTAAATTTTAGACTGGTCCATACTGAAAGAGGCTGCAGACGACAATGAAAATTGAATGCAATTTGAAATGGAATCATCCTATGTAGTAGGAAATATTGTAGAAAAAGAAGAAATTGCTTGTTACAAGCAATTTCTTTTTTTCCACAATATTTTCTCAAGTATAATATCAGGGGGACGTAAAATCCCGGGTTTGTACAGTAAAGGTTAAGAAAGAAAAGGTTTTGTGTGTAGGGAACATTGTGTCAAGGTCGGGTGACAAGGAATAGTCTATGAATATTTCATCAAAATTCATCAATAAATTTGCGTTAACAAGATGTCAACCTTTGGATGGACTGCTTGACGGACGGACAAACAGATGGAGAAAACGATGCCAATTTACATCCACCAAAAACAGAATTGTGTGGGCACGTTTTTTTTTTTTATATATATATAAGACACCTCATATAAGATCTATGCATTTATCACTTACAGAATGAGCAAAGAAAAATGCGAAAGGCATAACAAAGAGCCAAATCACATCAAATTCTGGATTGTTGAGCATGGGTCTAAACCAGTGTGAAGACGACTCCATTGGAAACCACCGCAGTCTGCAAAACGCCAAAAACAAGTCAATTGACCATGATCCTAAACGCTTGTTTAATCCAATACCAGACAACAAAATTTTAGACTGTTCCAAATAGAAAGAAGTTGCAGACAATAATTCTTAGTAGACAAAATTTTAAAATGGGTCAAAAATATTGTGCCAGCTATTTCGTCTTTATCCACATTTTTTTCTTGTATGGTGTCAAAAAGCAGGATTGTGTTGGAACATATGTAACTTTGTTTAGTATTTGGCTTCATTTATTCCATTCCCATACATTAACGCTTTTTGACACCTGTCGAGAAAACAGTTTATAAAACATTGTGTAAAAATGAAGAAATTGCTCACCACAAGCAATTTCTTCATTTTTCACAATGTTTCCTACCAAGAAATATGTAAAAATATAAAATTTCATAAACTTGAAAATGTTGTCTGCAACTCCTTTCAATTTGGACCAGTCTAAAACTGAGCCGTCTGGTAGTAGGTTAGAACCCATAACTCCAGAGATAGGGAGTTCAGGTTTGGCCAACCTTTTTTAGTGACATGGGTCATTTGTCTTTCACCAATACGGGAATGATAAGTAGCATGCCTGAGACGGACAAGCAGCTAATGGCTCAGATCAAATTTTCTGGTTGTACTTTTGTAAGATAAGACAGAAAAGCCTGGCTAGGTGCACAAGCCACTGTGATATGAACGAAATACTGTTAAAAGTGGTGGTTAAACCTACATGAGTCTGACAGCCAGGAAATTCCCATCAAAACATATGTTGTGTATACTTATTGGACTTGAGACAATACATTGATAGCAATACTGGCATTGGGAAATCTGTTTATCATTTTGCACCATTCAACCCATTACCAAACAACAGATTTTAGACTGATCCAATTTTCAAGAAGTTGCAGACAACATTTCAAGTTGCACTAAAATTTCAAACAAGTGCCAAGTAGGATGGAAGACGAAAACTTGTTTGTAACAGGCAATTTCTCCTTTTCCCACAAAGTTTTATATGATTATATTTCTTCAGGGCAACAGTAAGTTTCATTGTGTGGTAATGGGTTAAAACCAAGTGTTCAAGGAGTTTGATTCTGAATCATTAAATACAATTCTTTTTCCATATTTCATGGGTACTCATGTTGTCTAATTGCGAGGATTCCAATAGGAACTCATACCAAAGGATTTGGGAATCACCAGTGCTGGGCCGGGGAATTTCCCAAGGACTTACACACATTAATATGAAAAACAGCGGTGTGAACATGTTAATTTCAATTCCTAAGTCAATTGACCAATCGCGGCTGTCAATCAAGGAATAAACCAACCAATCAATAACTTATTCATGCCAGACCTGAGCTCCAACATTGGCCGCCATTTTTCTTTACTTGTATTGCTGGTTTGGCAACTTAAATGTTGTAACTACAGCTTATTCAAGCTGTAGTTACAATGTTTAGGTCACCAACCAACCATTTTACTTTTTTGTTACATGCTACTTTTCATAACTTTTGCAAAATAACACCGTTAAAAATCGAAGCGGGACTTCCTGTCAGAGTTAATTGGCAGGGTTTAGGGAATCAGTGGGCAGCGCAAGGAAGGTCAGATATGAGTAGGCCATCCTAACACCAGAGCCATATTGCATCCCTCATTCTAGTTTAGATATTGAAATGAAAATATCATTAACACACTGAAAAAATATTGCTATGACAAAGATCGTGAGAAAAAAGGAAATTGCTACCAACAACTTCTCTTTTTCTCACAATGCTTTCTACTCTTATCCCATGAACACAACAAATTTTAGATTGATCTAATTTCAAAACAGTTGCAGATGGCATTTCAAATTGCCGTAAAATTTGATAATATATGCAAAATAGGGTAAAAAATATTGTTAGGATAGGAGAGATCGCTTTTTACTTCTCCTTTTCCGCAAAGTATTCCATGATAAGAAAGTGATGTAGTGTGGTAATGGGTTAAAAGTCATTATTTTCTAATTTACTCCCACTTTGAATCAATTCAAAATCACCATCTGCAATTTCTTTCAAATTTGACCAGTCGTTGTCTGGTAATGGGTTAATATAAATGTGCCTCTTCATAAAAATGTTCTTGGAAGAGCAAAAAGTTTTGATCATAGACTGGAAAGGAGAGAACTTACGAGAATGTTACGAATCCTGGTACTAAATGAACAAAACAGGAGGTTATTTTGTCGTGGTGGTGAAACACCAATGAATTTCTCCACAATACGGCAGCCATCAACAGTGGTCCATTTGCCACAGCAAATACCGTACGGAATAGATCTGCATTGTCTGGGTACCTACAATACAAAAGAAATAATACATGTATGTTGTAGTAGTGATCCGAACAACTGTATTGGAATCCAATTTTGCAGGTTGTATTTTCACAAGACCAAACCGTATAACCATCAGTGTTGTGAAGTATCAAATTTTCCTAAGCAAGAAGACATTGACCAACAACAAAATCTCATTTTTTTACGACCCCAGAGAAAAAAGCTATATTTAAAATATCATTGAATATGAAGAAATTGCTTATTACAAGCAGTTTGTTCAATTTCTAAAATAAATTCCAATGCTTATTTCTTGAGGGCATAAAAAGTCAGGACCTTATGGTAATAGTTAACCCTTAACTGTACAAACCCGGGATTGTATAGTAATGTGTTAACCCTTTCCTGTACAAATCTGGGATTTACGTGATTTTATACTTGAGCAACCATTGTGGAAAAAGGAAAAATTGCTCGTAACAAGCAATTTCGCCTTTCCCCAATGTTTTCTGCCACATATGATGGTTTAATTTCAAATAACATTCAATTTTTGTTGTCTGCAAACCTCATTCAATTTGGACCAGTTTAAAAAACGGGAAGGGTTAACCCATTCCCACACAACAAAATTTTAGACTGGTCCAAATTGAAAGGAGTTGCAGACGGCATTCAAAGTTTATGAAATTTTAGATTTTCAACTTTCTATGTAGAAATCATTGTGGAAAATGAAGAAATTGCTTATAACAAGCAATTTCTTCATTTCCATAAAGCTTTCCGAAAACTTTTTTTCTTAGGAGTGTTTAAAAGTGTCATTGAGTAGGAATGGATTAAAAGTTTAATAATCTTTCTGTAGCATACTTGAAGGAACAATTCAGCTTCACACATTAAGTATTGCAGAATTCTTGCTTAATCCTATGGGTTTTTTTAACTCACTGGAATTGTCTCATTGAGACAATTTAACCCATTACCAAATGACAAATCGAGACTGATCCATATTCCAAAATGAAGTTGACAATATTTGGATCATGAAGTTTAAGAAATCTTTGGGTAGAAAAGATTGCGGAAAATGAAGAAATTGATAGTAACATTTCCCACAATCTCTTCAAAAGTTTTTTTTCTTGTTGGGCGTAAAAAAGTGGGATTGTGAGGAGGGGTTAATTGATTTCAAACAATATAGGACTAAGGTTTGTGGTTAAATAGTTTTTAGCAAAATTCAAACTTTTTAACCCATTACCACACAGCAAAAATTTAGACTGGTCTAAATTGAAAGAAGCTGCAGACGACAATTTCAAGCTGATGGAATTTTATTCATTCTCGTATTTTTGGGTAGAAAACAAAGTGGGAAATGAAGAAATTGCTTGTAACAAGCAATTTCTTCATTTTTCACCATGTCTTCCAAAGCTTTTTTCCCTTGGGAGCGTTTGAAAGCGTCACTGAGTGGGAATGGGTTAAGAGGTTTTTGATAGGGAATTTAGATTATAGTAACTCATAACTGTGGTTGTTTAATACAGGTGGTTCCTAGATTGACAGTACTTACCAAATATAGATGATTGTGAGAGTATTAGCAAAATAACAGAAATCAATCATAAAATAATGTAACTTGTGTCTCCTGAAATATACAATAGCATACGGTAAATCATTGAATTGCTGCTGTCAGTCAAAATATAGAATGACCAATCAAATCACTAGGATACTAAGATATAACTTTGTCCAAAGATTTGCATTTAAGAGATGAAGAGAATATTTTTTGTTTTCATGGAGGTATGAACCGAAAAAACTAATCACACTGTATGAATACATGAAGCGGATTCATTCATTGTGTGATTAGGTTTTTCGATTCATACCTCCATGAAAACAAAAATCATTCTCTTCATTTCTTATGATTTTATAGCATCGAGCGAAAAAACTAAAAGCTTTACAAATTTTGATACTTTTTTGTATGGGACTATTTTGTGCGGAAGCATACAAAATTGCTGCGTGATCAAAATTTTGTTCATGGAGTTATGAATATTTTTTTGGACCAATCAGAACCCTCTTTTTTGATAGAGGAAACTAAAAATTAATTTATATAAAACTAAAATAGGAATTTATAAATCTAAAAAAGTTCCATTAACCCATTACCAGATGACAAAATTTTAGACTAGTCCAAAGTGAAAGATGTTGCGGATGACATTTTTTTGTTAATGAAATTTCAAAAATCTGTCTCATGGGGAAGAAAATGTTGTGGATAAAGACAGAGAATTGCTTGTAACAATGTTTTCCAAAGTTTTAATTCTTGGGGGAATCAAAATGAGTTATTGTGTGGGAATGGGTCAACCCCTCAAGAAAAGTAATTGGGAAAAAATGGTGTAAAATGAAGAAATTGCTAGCACCAAGCAAAGTTTTCGCCTCAATGTTTTCTACCAAGAAAGTTGGGAAAAAAACTAGAATTCCATAAACTTTAATTTGTTGTCTGCAACTCCCTTCAATTTGGACCAGTGTAAAATTTTGTTGTCTTGTAATGTCAGAATAATGAAAATTTTCAAGTAGAGTCTAATCATCACCAGAATTTGTTGTCTGCAACTCCCTTCAATTTGGACCAGTCTAAAATTTTGTTGCGTTGTAATGTCAGAGTAATGAAAATTTTCAAGTAGAGTCTAATCATGACCAGAAACTCATATGTAAAGTTTAAAATCTTAAACTTGAAAAGTTGCAGAAATGTGACATGTTAACCCTTTACCTGACAAAAACAAGAGCCGTCGGCGACGGATCACGCTCCCCGAGTAAGGCTTTTGTCACAAAACTGGATGCCATTATTGGACAAAAAACTTCTTATTGAATGCAACTATAGTTTGAGAGTTAAGCTCACAAGAAATTTGGAAGTTTGACAAACATTGAAGGAATCTGTTTTGCTTCATAGGCCTGATTCTAGTAAAATTCAATATCATTATATGGTAAAGGGTTAAATATTTTACCTTGACTAACAAAGTTATCAATGAAAAATGTCTCCATACAAAAACAAAGACTCGAGTAGTCTTTCAGAAACAATAGACTGATTTATTTTAGAGTAGAAATATACAAAATGTAAAGCTACATGGCATTAAGCCCCCTTTTAGCATGGTAAGGTTCATTGGGTCAAAAATTGGAATAAACATTACCTAGGGCACTTAATAAACAACATGTATGTAAAATAACAAGAAAATTATGCAATTTGTAAAGGAGGTATATTTGAAAATTAATGACCTGGACAATTTGACCTTGACCAATGACCTTGTACAGAAAGCCCATGTCAAAAGCAATGCACATGTAAAATATGAAGGCTATATGACTTACCATTGTATGCTTATGGGCAATGTTAAAGTAAAAATGTTCAAAATTTTGACCTTGACAAATGACCTTGACCTTGACAGATGACCTTGAACTTATACCAATAGAAAGGTCATTACAACGCACATGTGAAATAAGAAGGCTATATCATTTACCATTGTAAACTTATAGATAATGTTAATGTTAAGATTTTCGAACTTTTGACCTTGAGAAATGACCTAAATCTTGACAGATGAACTTGAATTTAGTACCAACATAAAGGTACTGTCATAAGCAATGCACATGTGAAATATGAATGTTATATCACTTACCATTTTATACTTATGCACAATGTTCTAGTTGAAATTTTTGAAATTTTGACCTAGAGAAATGACCTTGACCTTGACAGATGACCTTGAACCTAATACCAACAGAAAGGTACTGTCATAAGCGATGCACATGTGAAATATGAAGGCTATATCACTTACCATTGTTAACTTATAGATAATGTTAAAGTTAAGATTTTCAAACTTTTGACCTTGAGAAATGACCTTTATCTTTACAAATGACCTTGTATTTAGTACCAACATAAAGGTACTGTTATAAACAATGCACATGTGAAATGTATAGGCTATATCACTTACAATTGTAAACTTATGGACAATGTAAAAGGTAAAATCTTTGAAATTTTGACCTTGAAAACTGACCGTGACCTTAATAGATGACCTTGAACTTAGTACCAACAGAAAGTCCATCTCATTAGCAATGCATATGAAAAAATTTGAAGACTATATCACTTACCATTGTATACTTATAGACAATGTTAAAGCTAACATTTTCGAAGTTTTGACCTTGAGAAATGACCTTGACCTATGACAGATGACCTCATGTCACAAGTAATGCACATGTAATGTCACAAGCAATGCACATTTGAAATTTGAAGGCTATATCACTTACCATTGTAAACTTAAAGACAAAGTTGAAATAAATATTTCAAAGTTTTGACCTTGAGAAATGACCTAGATCTTGACAGATGGCCTTGAACTTAGTACCAACATAAAGGTACTGATATAAGCAATGCACATGTGAAATATGAAGACTATATCACTTACCATTGTAAACTTTTTTAACTTTTAACTTGAGAAACGACCTTGACATTAACAGATGACCTTGAACTTTATACCAACAGAAAGGTTTTGTCTCAAGCAATGCACATGTGAAATATGAGGGCTATACCACTTACCATTGTAAACTTATAGACAAAGATTAAGTTAAGATTTTTCGAAATTCTAACCTTGACACATGACCTTGAGTGATGACCTTGAACTTAGTACCAACAAAAAGGGTTTGTCACAAGCAATGCACATGTGAAATATGAAGACAGTGACATTATCTGTTACCAATCAAAAGTTATGGCCAAAATTAGTTTTTGCAGGACAAAAAGAGAGCCTACGTAACGCTAATAACATTAAGGCCCCTTTTCCAATAACACATTTTTGTAAACGTAAGTTTTCATTAATCTAAGGTCAAGAGGATCTGATTTGCTACTCAAATATGAAATTTCAAAAAATTCTGACTATTAGACTAGGAGAAATTGGCAAAAAACTAATTTTTACATTAAGGCCCCTTTTTCCATGATGCAGCCTTGAATTGAGAAAATTCAAAACAGGTCTTTTGGAAATTTCCTAGGAAGATTATATATGAAGTTTCATCCAATTAGGCCCAGGGGTTCTTGAGATATGACGTCGGACGGACAGACACGCACACAAAAAGCTCCCCCGGAAATTTTTTCAGGAAGCATAAAAATTCAGACTGGCCCAAATTGTAAGAAGAAGCCGACGACAATTGATAGTTGCAATTTCTTCATTTTCCACAATGTTTTCCGAATGTTGTTCTTCTTGAGGGTGTCAAAAAGCGTCATTATGTGAGAATAGGTTTATTGCAAAACTTCTTTAGCCCCAAAAGGGTCATAATACCATTAACTTAAATATCAGAGTAATGAAACTTAAATCCTTTACCATATGACAAAATTTTAGACTGGTCCAAATTGAAGAAAGTTGCAGACAACAATTCTTAGTTGATGGAATTCGGAAAATCTTTGTCTTTTGGTGTAGAAAACATTGTGGATAACGAAGAAAGTGTTTTCCAAAGCTATTTTTCTTGGGGGCCTCAAAAAGCGTCATTGTGTGGGAATGGGTTTACTTTTGAATGATAACATGGTCAAATCAATATGCGTAATGAATCAATTTCACAAACTGTGAAATATACTTCACAGGTATAAGTTAATCAATACATTTTCATTAAAATTTAAGCATCACATGTGATCGTTTGTTTGTGGTTTTACCCCATTTTCAACAGTATTTCAAGTAAATCACATAGGCGGGTGCACCTAACCATGGGTTCCTAATCTTTCAATCTGAGCTCATCCCACACTTATGAACTGCTTATCAATCACCCATGGATGAGAGCCCAATAACTTTTATCAAATATTGCCATGTGGAGGTTCAAACTCATTAAACCAGGATTGGGAGCACTGCATGCTATCAACTGATCCTAACCCATTCCCACACTATTAAGCTTTTTTACCCTCCTTATGAAAAAAGCTTTGAAAAACATTCTTGAAATGAACAAAAAGATTTTTATAATTTCAGCAACTAAGAATTGTTGTCTGCAACTTCTTTCAGTTCCACTGGTCTAAGATTTGTCATGTTGGGATGGGTTACAGGCCAAAAAAAAAGACATTATCATATCTCATTCAATAGTGTTAATAGAATTACAAATTGATCAAAATCATATACTGCAAAGCTTTATCATACTTATTAGGTGATTTGACAATGACGCTTTTAGACACCTCTGAAGATAAGTAATTGGGAAAACATTGTGTAAATTGAAGAAATGGCTTGTAACAAGCAACTTCTTTATTTTACACAATGTTTTTTACCCAGATAGTTGAAAACACTTAAAAAATTCATAAACTTTGAATTGTAGATGCTGCAACTCCTTTCAATTTGGACAAGTCTAAAATTTTGTTGTCTGGGAATTGGTTAACCCATTCCCACTCAATGATGCTTTTAGACGCCCCAAGAAAATAGAGCTAGGAAAACATTGTGGAAAATGAAGAAATTGCTTTTAACAAGCCATTTCTTCATTATCCACAATGTTTTCTATTCCAAAAGTAAATAAAATTCAAAGTTTCATAAGCTTTAAATTGTTGTCTGCAACTCCTTTCAATTTGGACCAGTCCCTGGAAATTTGTATATACATGGCCTCTCATTGATTAGCATCTATCTTCTTGAGAGACCAAAATGACCTAACTGTAGCATGGATAAGTTGTAGTTAGAACATTTTGGTTCCCAAATGCTAACACCCACTTACCAGTAATAAATAGTCTTAACAAGAAGAATGAGCGGTGCACAGACCACGTAAAAAATGGGAATGGCCTCCTGGTACCAGATGACAGCGTGAGACAGACCAATAACAAACAGCGTCGTAAACACGTAAACACATTTCTCGATGATCCGAGTCTTCTCAAACGAACCCTGAAACAGATCAGAAACAAGGTGTCTTTGTGAAACACCATTACCCCAGTAATGACCTTTTTCCAGAAATGTGACCTTGATAAGTGACCTTGCCCTTACTACATGACCTCAATTTTGATATCTGCAGATGCATATTGATGAGATCTGTCATCATGCCAGATACAAACATTGTATCTTGAATAGGCATAAAGAAATTGTAAATGTTAAGTTTTTTTGATTAAGTTTTGCAGAAATTTGACCTTTAAAAATCACAATGACCTTATCATTTGACCTTGATCTTTGTATCTGCCGATGCATATCTATGAGATCTATCATCATTCAAAATATGAGCAACGTATTTTGAAAGGCTTAACCCATGAAGAAACACATTCATAGAAAACTTTTTCACAAGCAATTTCTCCTTTTTCACATTGTTTCTACCCTATTTGGTACTCATTTTCATATAAAAGCGCAATTTGAAATCCTGTCTGAAACTTCTTTCAATTTGGACTGGTCTAAAAAAATTTGGTTACTGTAAATATTAACCTTTGATATGCTGAACCCAGAATATTCCTGTTTTGGCAGGAGGTTTAGACAAAAATCAGTCTGCACATATGTGCAGTCTAATCTTAGTCTACACCACCTGCTTGTCTCTTTCATGTAAGAAATAATTATGAAACCAGTTTTCAAATGAAATATTGATCTGCAACTATCTGCAACTATCGCTTCCTGTGATTTAGTCTTTCATTTTGGTGCAATTCTAAACAGGACTTTTATTCAGCATGACACAGGTTAAGTTTTTTGCAAAGTTTCAGGCAGACAGATGAACAACTATAAACAATATGCCCCTGATATTTTGATGCGTTGTCATAGCAAGTTACTTTGTTGAACTGACATCTTCTATCAAAACAGATATTATCACTAAAGTTTGTGCTTTGACCTGCTCCAAATTCTGTTTAACCTATTCCAACACAGTGAAATTTTAGAATGCTCCAATTTGGAAGAAGCTGCAGAAAACAATTTTAAGTTGATGGATTTTTAAATATTTTTGTCTTTTATGGATAGAAAACATTGTGGATAATGAAGAAATTGCTTGATACAAGCAATTTCTTCATTTTCCACAATGTTTTCTAATTTTTAAAAAGGGGCATAAAAAGGAGGGCTTTTGTGGGAACAAGTCAACTTATTACCAGGTGACAAAATATTAGACTGCACATATGTGAAGTCTGATCTTTGTCTACATCACCTGTATACCCTTTTCAAGCTAGAGCTATTTATAGAATCAATTTTCGAAGGAAATAATGTGTCCCGAAACTAGTGATTTCAGTACTTTCATCCCTTTGATTTTAGTGCAATTCTGAAAAAGGGTTTTATTCAGCATGACAAGGGGTAATATCAATACTGATTGATCTATTCCAGATGTAATCTCTTTTTTAACTTCCGTTATACGGGACATTACTAGAAGTTCCCTTTTCACATGATCAGGGTTTAATACTGATATCAACAAATTTGGGTCCAAGAAACTCAAAAGCTGTGGTCAAAAGGTTCCTTCCTGAAGGGTTGGGGATCCCTGATTAACGCATTATCACACACTCCTGGGTTTTGCAATCATGGAAGATTTGGTGGGAAAAGGAGAAATTGCTAGTAAAACAATTTGAAACACTATCTGCAACTTTTTTGAATTTGGACGGGTCTAGAATTCTGTTTACTGGTAATGGGTTACAACTCTGACAGATTACATAATACAAAACTGTGTGCATTTATCCTGATATTCTCTAGTTCACTTCACCTTTAACCCTTTCCTGTTTTTCAAAATTTTAGATTGATCTGAATTCAAAGGCTTTGCAGACGACATTTGAGATTTGATTTTATTTGAAAAATACCGTTCTGTAGGGTAGAAAATATTGTGGAAAAAGAAAGAAATTGATTATCACAAGCAATTTCTTTCTTTTTACACAATGTTTTCTCAAAAACAAAAACACAGACACGTAAAAACCAGGGATTGAACAGTAAATGGTTAATAAGGTAAACACAAATTATTTTAGTAATTTACAGTCTGGAGATTATCAATTTGTTAAAAGCAAAAGTAAAACATCAAGTTATTAACCTTAATGCTACTTTAACCATTTCAGCATGACAAAAACATGACAAGCATTTTCTTCAATTTCCAAAGTTTCCAAAGCTTTTATCTTGGAATCTTCAAAAAGTGTTGTGCTGTAATGGTATAGCACAAGTGAGCTCATTTTGTAAGTGATAACTAGAAGCCTTGAAATCAATTTAACCCTTGTCATGCTGAACCTGGAATATTCCGGTTTTGGCAGGAGGTGTAGACCAAGATCAGTCTGCACATAAGTGCAGTCTGATCTTGGTCTACACCTCCTGCTTGTACTTTTCCTGCCAGAGTTGTTTATGGAATCGATTTCTAAAGAAATATTGATTATTGAATAAAAAGTTCTATCGGTGTTTTCAGCTCTTTGATTTTACAGCAATTCAGCATGGTAACTTATACAGCATGACAAGGGTTAACCTATTACCACACAATAAAATTCTAAACTGGTCCAATTGAAAGGAGTTGCAGAAGACAACTCAAATTTTACGAAATTTTAGATTTCTTCAACTTTTTTTGGTGAAAAACATAGTCGAAAATGAAGAAATTGTAACAAGAAATTTCTTCATTTTCCACATTATTTCCCAATTGGTTTTTTCTCAAAGGGCATCAAAAAGAGTCTTACAAGCAACTTGTCCTACCAGGGCGGCAAACGTTCTATCTTTATATCGCTTTGATCATGAGGATGTGTAAAAAGCAGATTTTGTTTATTCAAAATGTTTTATACCGTACATACACCCGGTACTTGTTTTCATTTTCCACATGAATCATTCTCAAATCTTACAGTAATGGGTTATAGTGTAAGATTTAGGCATTTCATGTGTTGTTCTTGTCAAATTGCAACTCCCCTATATTCCGTGCATAAATTGTTCAGCCCTTGTAACCAATTAACCCATTCCAACTCAATCCCTCCTTTTTACGCCCCACAAGAAAAAAGCTTTGGAAAACATTGTGGACAATGAAGAAATTGCTTGTAACAAGCAATTTCTTCATTATCCACAATATTTTCTATCCCAAAAGACGAAAAAAATTAAAATTCCATGGACTTGAAATTGTCGTCTGCAGCTTCTTTCAATTGGACCAGTCTAAAATTTTCTTGTGTTGGAATGGGTTAACAAATCCTTAGCCCCGCCCACTCAGAGCTCCGAAGTTCCAATAAAAATGCTATACATAAGTGTAGGCCATTATCTGCATCAATGTTCACTTCCAGTCCAAATGAATGTAATTGATATCCACAATCTGTCGATAACGACAACGTACATTTGAAAAAAAAAATTGAAAATCATTGTGGGTATTATTTTACACATTGCCATTGAACAAAATACATACAAAATACTCATGCTAGTCCAAATTCAAAGAGGTTGCAGTCAAAATAAAGTTGATAAAGCTAGAATGAAGGTATTTGAAGAAATTGCTTGATGCAATTTCTGGTTAAATGTTTTTACCAAGTTTTCTTTTCTTTTTTCTTTTTTTTTTTAATTCTAATGAGGTCATAAAAATTCAGGTTTTTTGGGGAATGGGTTACATTGTTTGACAAGATTTTTTTTTCCTTTCTTCCAATGTTAACTACCTTACAGAATATTGTATTATGGCTTAATTTCATTATTAATTCATTTTTCACCAAATTCATAAGAATTTAGGAGCACAGATTCAAGATTGGGGAAACTAGCTTGGAAACATTAAAAGATTGAACAGGAGAGGGCTAACTTAGGTTTGCAAGATTTTCCTAGTGTATTTATGCAAATCAGTGCAAATTTATGTGGTTTCGTTTCTTGTGAAAATTTGGGGTGGAGGAGGGGGTGCACAGCCCCAAAATTCCTACAGGACTGGATTTTTTTCAATGACAAGGCATCAATATCCCTCCCCCTAATAAATAAGATTTTCCCATATCTTCCATCCAGGGTTTGGCTCTGATGCATTTTTTGACTTGTCTCCACCAACACTTCTATGCAACTATTTCTAATTTGAGAATCGATGGATTGCTCGCACAGCCAGCTGAACTGGTAGCTCATCCACTGAGCTCTGACAGGAAGTTCAAATTTGATATTAAACTGCATTATTTTTCAAATTCTCTATTCAATAATTTGTAACAAAAAAGTAAAATTGTTGGTTGGCGACTTAAAGGTAGATATCGATGTTTTTTTCATGTCACAGATTTTGATTTTTCTTATTCCCTTTCATTTACTATCTTAATACAATATTCTGAAAAGTAGTTTTGCTAAAATCAGAGGTCGTTTACCTGAATAAACAAGAGTATTTCCCTAAAAGCCTACATAGGCTGTTAATCTATTTTTAGATTAAGCCGAGACAGTTGCAAAGAATATTGGGTCATTCAACCGGTGCGTATAACCATTTGAATCCCATATTCAGTTTGAATTACATCAAACCAACGTCATCAGTACGTCATCAGGAGTTATGTTCGCTAGCCGGTCTTTAATTCTGCAAAGATCAGTTCAAAACTACCATAAGCATTAATATGAATATAGACACTTACTGTAGTTTTGCGCTAACCATATTGTGTGAAATAATTTAGGACATTGGTTGTTTCGCTTGTCAATTTGTTGACTAGGTCATATGCAAATGAAGTCATGCAGTATTGCCAACCGAATTCCGTGAAATCTAAAAATAACCTGGAATTCTGCTCAACCTTTTCTACACAACCTAAATAAGCCTCTTTAAGCCTATCAGATTACCACAAAGACATTCTCTGACTCAAATTTAAGTATTAAGCGTCCGCTTTAGCCTATTTTTAGACGAGCAAATTTTTCTTGTCCAGGTTTCAGAAACATCCATACCTCCCTTTAAACAATTGAATTACTGCTTGAATAACATATTGTTACAATCTTTAAGTGTCAAAACCAACAAAATACTTCGCATAAATGTCAGCTAATGTTGGAGTTCAAAGATCACTTTCAAAATAAATCATAAATGAATGATGTGACTGGTTGATTGATTCTGATTGACATGACATGATTAGTTGATTCTAAACACCCATCTAGGTCTTCTTTATTGCAGCCCTCAGAAGTCAATTTAAACTTTTCCTGTTCAATCCCTGGTTTTTACATCCTTCGGGTATTGATTGAGAAAAAAAAATGGAAAAAGAAGAAATTGCTTATAAAAAGTAATTTCTTCTTTTTCCACAATGTTTTCTACCCTAATGAATGGTAATTTCACTTTCAATTTGAGTCTGCAAAACCATTGAATTTGGACAGGTCTTAAATTGCGTAAAACAGGAAATGGTTAAAGTCAACAAGAAAGATAGTTGCATAGAGGAGTTGTTGGATACAAGTCCAAAGCAAAACCCTGGAAAGAGACCATGGTAGATCCAGGAAAACTGTAAAGGGGGTTCAAACTTAAAAATGAGGATAGGGTGGGTTCTTTTATCTATCATTATTATCCTATTATAATTGAATTTCCCCACAAAAAATTCGGCTTCTTAATGGGCGTTCATTTGAACCCTACAGAACCCCTTCGCCACTGAGAGGGTAGTTATCCCGATGACGTGGCCACGCCAAACGGTACAATACATACCCAGTATATAACAATATGTTTTGTCTTCAAGAATGAACCTTGATCGAAATACGGAATAAAAACAACAACAAAAAACCAAAAACATGGATATTGAATGACATTTACGATTAAAAAAGAAAAGAAACGATGCCTCTCATTTCAAGCGCAGTTAAAATTTACAACCCGACGTGACAAATTCGACGAAACAAACCTGAAAATCTTCTTCGAATTCCCCAACGGCGGTTGGTCTAGTGTTCGTTGTTGTGACCATTCCGCAGGTTTTCTCTTTTTCCATCGATGTAAAAAATGTATTTTACTCTACTCAGCATCAAAAACCTGCCATGATTTCTTACAGTTTATCAGTTCAATAGTAGGCGCTGATTGAAGTTCGTAAACAACCCGTCACGCTGTCACAAGTGAATCAATATAGTTACTAAAAATAGATATACGGTTTTCCTTTATCTAAATATAGCGCAACCTCCGTTCTCATGAGTGAATGGATGGCCAGATCATCTATTCACGAGTGAAAGGATATCCAGAGATTATGTATCTTGTATTCGATTTATTTTTAACAAACTAATCAAACGGCGAAACGCAATTTCTGTGACTGCCAATCAGAGGACCTCTTACAAACGGCTTCCGCACTCTCTTGCATCGACTGGGGAACCTGTCCTAATCTTACGATACGTACACCGAAGAGCAGCGTAGAAGGACATGTTTACCGCCCTACCATGTTTATTCCGTCCAATACAGAAACGGCCAGACACCTCGCAAGTGAAGATATATCGAGACCATCTTTTCACGCATGGTACAACCAGAAGTTGAATGACCGCAATGACCACAGAACACCATTACCGGCCTCCGGTAATTATCGGATCGCTTGCGATGCCGACTGAGCTCCATCAGAAAGTTCCGCTTCTTTTCTTAATGGCGTTACTTTAGGGTTCCTGTTATTTTGCAAAAGTTTATGGCGAGTATAATGTAACAAACACTATACCGTTGAATTCAAGTGTAAGTTGGCGGTAGGAGCGCCGTAACAAGGGCTTGAATAAGCAAGCCGCATGTAGACACGACGTTCAAGTCGCCGTACAATCAAAACTGCTTCGGTATAAATGTCGACCAATGTCCGGCGGAATTCAAAGTTCAATCCCGATATAAATGAATGCTTCGATTGGTCGATCGATTCTTTGATTGGCTGTCGCGATCGGCAAATTTACATAATCCCACTTTGATGGTAAGGAAAAACACCTTATCAGAAAAAGGGATCAACTCTATTTCAGATTGAAGAAAGAAGGAAACAACAAGATGAAGACTGCTCTCAAAGCTCTAAAAAGAAACATCAAAAATCAAATAAGAGTTTCCTACATTAATTATATTGAATATATTTTAGGCCTAGATGGAACCACTGAAGACAAAGAGAAAGCCACAAGATTTAACAATAAGAAACTTTTCAGTCTGATAAAGAATGCCAAGCAAGACGCAACCGGAGTAGCCCCTCTTCTTGATAAAATGTCAGGTTCCATCAAATCGGACAACACAGAAAAGGCGAATATCCTAAATCAACAGTTCCAGTCAGTCTTCACTCCAATGACACCAATTTCTTTGGCTCAGCCCTGCCTTTCATCTATAAGACAAAATGTATTTTCTTCCTCTTTCAGCAAATACCCAGTTATGCCGACCATTACTATTTGCACCAGTGGAGTACAAAAACTTATTTCCAACCTGAAACCAGACAAAGCAGCAGGACCAGACAACATCAAACCTCTTGTACTAAAAAACTTATGTTATCAAATTTTCCGGATCTTACAAATTCTCTTTCAGAAATCCCTAGACACAGGCACTTTTCCCAAGGTTTGGACAAAAGCAAACGCGACTCCACTCTTCAAGAAAGGAAACAAAGAAGATCCTGCAAATTACGGACCTATATCTTTAACATGTATATTGTGTTAAGTTCTAGAACAACTGTAGCCTCAAAGCTAACTGAACATTTTGACAAAAAATATCCTTTATGACTTGCAGCATGGTTTTAGAGAAACGCGTTCATGCGAAACCCAGCTACTTCAGCTGACCGACCATCTTGCCAGAAACCTATCTGAAGGAAAACAAACTGATCTAGTTTTATTAGACTTCAGCAAGGCTTTTGACAAAGTTAACCACTTAAAACTTTTGTATAAATTGCAGGAACATGGTGTTAACAATGCTACCCTTTTGTGGATTAAATCTTTTCTTATAGGCAGAACACAAAAAGTAGTCTTGGAAGGTGGATGCTCATCAGAAGTACCAGTCACGCCTGGAGTACCTCAGGGATCTGTACTTGGCCCTCTTTTGTTTCTTTTGTATATAAATGACCTTCCAAATAACATCACATCCCAAGTTCGTTTGTTTGCAGATGACACTGCCGTTTACTTAGCTATAAACAACAGACAAGACTGTTTGACACTACAAGAAGATCTAGAAAAGTTAATGCAGTGGGAGAAAAGGTGGGAAATGGAGTTTAACCCCAGCAAATGCATTGTCCTAAATATTACTAAAAAGAAGAAAAAGATTTCCTTTGATTACAGGTTACATGGACAAGTACTAGAGACTATGGACAATGCCAAATACCTAGGAGTTACACTATCTGGAGATCTTTCCTGGAACAAACACATTGACAATATAGCATCAAATGCTAATAAAACTTTAGGTTTTCTCCGCAGAAACATCCAGACCAAAAATAAGAAGATCAGAGAAATAGCGTAGAAAACTTTAGTGCGACCCCAGGTAGAATACGCATCAACAGTTTGGAGCCCCTACACAAAAACCTATATCAACAAAGTGGAAAAAGTACAACGTAGAGCGGCAAGATGGGTTCAAAATAATTTCTCTTATTATGACAGTGTTACCTGCATGCAGAAGGAGCTTGGTTGGAAAACTCTCCAATACAGCGAGACATCTCCAGAGTCACCATGTTTTATAAAATCGTTAATAATTTTGTTGCAGTGCCAGTACCAGCTTATCTTGAAAGACCAGTGAGAACCACCCGACATATGCGCACAGCATCTTTCAGACAGATCCACACAAATGCAGCCTACTTTAAATATTCTTTTTTCCCTACACAGTGATACTATGGAACAGCCTTCCAGAAACAATTGTACAGCAACCTGGTATTGCAGCATTCAAAAAGAGTCTCGATTCTTTTCTGATAGTGAGCCGTCCCTGAATGACCAAAATATATTTTATCAGCTCTTTTAATTTAACACTCACAATACTTTTAAAATTTTGCACCCTAACAAATGTCTAACAGTTTTTATTCTAGCACAGACGCGCACCTGCCAGTAATACCCGAAGGGGAGTTGGGCAGTATATATATATAGATAGATAGATAGATAGGAAAACATTGTGATAAAAGCAAAAGAGCGAATTCGGGTCAAACGGTAAAAGGGTCATAAAGGGAATCCTCCTATATGTAAACAGGCTCTATAATTTTCAAGAATTTTTCCCCAGATCATTGTTTGAATTGCCACTTAATGGCGTTTTGGTGTTTCAAAACCAGTTTATTTGATATCTTCTCCATGTTGTCCTTGTGAATACCTTTACGCCATTGCTCTTGTCGTTCATGTCGTGGTGCAAATTCTTCCACGTCTCGTAATAAGACAAGTATTACTTAAGGTGCCCATTCGTTATTATGATTCCCCCCCACACACACACAAAAACCCCCACCACCACCCAAAAAACCCACGCATGTTCCGTATAAAAAGGCCGTGGCCATGGTGCAGTGGTAGCGCGTAGGACTCCCAGTGAAGGGGTCCCGGGTTCGATCCGGTCGCGATGAATATCCTTTCCGACAGTAGTCTCTCACCAATGGGTTGATAATCGTAAACCCAAGTGGGATGAGCAGTTGGATGCTCGGAATAGATGTAATGGTAGTGCTGGTGCGAGAAATATCAGGAATCGACGGTTAGGTGAAATACTGTTAAAAGTGGGCTTAAACCCCATTTAATCAACCAATCAATCCGTATAGAAAAAGAGAACATACACTATACACGGTGGTAACCTATATGCATTTTTATTCGAATTACGCTGGTGGTCCTCTTTCTGTTTCAATGCTCTGCTGCTACGGTTTCATCTTCGATTTGAGAGCCGATGCTTAAGATTCTTTGCTTATCCGGGTACTTTGAGTGTATGTGCCTTGATTGACTCTTCTCATGATGATACATGTTGGCATGAAGACATTGTTATTAAACTAGGTTACTGAGAAGCCAGCAAAACCGCTCTCAGGACTTTCAGTCCTTTGCTTATTAGTGAGGATTTACGTTCACATTTTTAGCCAGCAAAGCGCCAGCTTTGATAACTTAAGCCAACAGACAAAATTTTGACCTTTACCTCGGTTCTTTATCATGACAGAGAAGATTACTGAACAAAACAATGCTTTGCTAGCTTACAGTACTTTTCAGGACTTTGATTCACGGTTTTAACTAGATCTAGATCTATATCCCATCAAAAGGCGAAGTTTTATGCATCATGAGTGAAGTTGACAGGGTAGAGGTAATTTATCTGCTCTATACCTTTTTTTTCGGTAAACCAATAAAACAACAAGAGGGCCATGATGGTCCTAAATTGCTCATCTGAGTGATCTGCTTTTCTTGTTCGAAGTGAGCGAAATTTCTAAGGGAAAGTCTGAGGAAGACGTTTCCGTTGTTCAACAGGGTAGCCTACGTTCAAGATCCCGTAACGTCTGAGGTGGATTGGCTTGCTGACGGGCACAGCTGCCTGGCTCGTCCCAGATATGCTCAATCGGATTGAGGTTAGGGCTGCGTAAAAGCCAGTCTAGGACTTCAATACCGGCATTTCTCATTGAGTATTGCTTTAGAAATGTTGTGTGAAGCCTAGCATTATGAGTGTTGAAACGCTACACCAGGGCCCATTCCAAGTTTGTATAAAGGGGAACAAAAAGGAACAAAAAGGGCTTCAAAATCTAATCCCTGTACTGGTTAGCGGTTAAGTTGTCTTGAACAACAACAAGGGGAAAATGTCCTTGGGTATAAAAATATCCCCATACCATAAGTGAATTCCGGAATAATGTTAAGGCCAAAAATCCAATTTGAATATTCTCTTTGGTCTAAGTTTCTACGCTAAGTAAAGGCAAATTTTACCAAACGACAGCAAGGTTTATGGTATACGTGTAATAGCTCCTTTCCGGTTTTCACGTTCTACACAGTGACGAGAAACACGTCCCTTTATAACTTTAGAGATTTCATGTCGCACGGTTCCTATTTGTTATTTCATAGCTCATGAAATTAGCGTAAACAATGACAGAAATGGATTTTTACAAAAACATTCCTTCTTAACACATTTCAACGCCATAAGACTGTAGAAAAACACGCACGCAAACACACGTACACGCGCACACACAAACACAAGAACAGAATTTATTCAGAAAGCGGCAGAAATCATTTGTCTTTCAGTTTGCTTAATTTTGTTACAAAAAATCGACCACTTCGGCTGGTTCGTAAATTACATTTTTTCAGAACTTTCTGTCCTTCAGAACTATCAGCACTTTGATTATAACATTCGTTCTTAAAGGGATAAAAACCCGACAAAGTCTAGTTTTTATCCCTTTTGGAAATAACTCGTCATGTCATACTAATCATTCTGTCAATTTTAGAAAGAATCGCGAACACTTCCTGTTATAATAATCAAGCAAGCAATAGACACTCTATTTGATATACATGTATAACTTTTAGAATGCCTCGTCTCCACTTCAAGTTACAATAAAAAATGCAGTCAATTTAAGCTGTTTTTTTGGGGGGTATATCACGTTTAGAAATAACCTTTCCCAACTTAAAGTTACAATAATCAAGTACGCAATTAAACTGTCTTGACTATATCACTTTAGATTGTCCTTTCCTCACTTCAGATAACAATTGTCATGCAGACAATTTTGTTTGTTTGTTTGAAAGGGGTTTAACGCCACTTTTAGCAATATTCCAGTCATATTCCGGCAGGACCTAATGATTGAGAGTTCTACGCCATGCACGCAATTTAAACTGATTTGACCATATCATGCATAGAAAAATTCGTCCCCTTTACAAGCAACAATAATCAGAGAGGCAATTTAAACTATTTTGATTATATCACTTTTCGATTGTTTGAATGATTTATTGATTGAATTTGGTTTAACGCCACTTTTAATAATATTTCAGTCACTTTTTGAAAGCCTCTCCCCCATTTCAAATTATAATAATGAAGCAAGCAATTTAAACTATTTTGAATATTGAACATTTAAAAATACCTCGTCTCTACTTCAAATCAAAGTAATGAAAAGTACTGTAAGCTAGCAAATTATTGTTTTATTCAGTAACCTTCTTTGTCAAACGTTATCATGATAAAGAAACGAGGTTAAAGTAACCAACGAGTTAAACCATTCCCACACAATCCCTCCTTTAGACAAAAGTTATGGAAAACAATTCCGAAAATGAAGAAATTGCTTGTTACAAGCAGTTTCTTCATTTTCCACATTGTTTTTTACCTAGAGAGATATATATTTTAGAATTTAAACAATTTTGAATTGTCGTCTGCTCAGAGTCATTTTGATCACGGTGTGCTCAATTGAGCGAAAAATACCTATGAGGTGAACTTGCGTGCAGAGTTTGCAATATTTCTGAAATACATAAGAACTACTTTTTATGGCGTAGGTATTTAACGGATTTAGTGGTTAAGCTTCCGCTAGCAGTTTGCACTCTTTGAACTCTGAGAAGACATCAAAATTTTGTATGTTAACTTAAGCTATCAAAGCTGGCGCTTTGCTAGCTAAAATGTGCAGTAAGTTTAAACTGTTTTGGCTTAAGAAGACTCTTGCCGCTGCTATAGCAAAATTGGTAGCGAGTCGGACTCTCAATCATGGGGTCCGGGGTTCGATCTCCAGTCACGGCAAATATCCTTTCCGACATTTGTCTTCCACCAATTGGTGGATAATCGTAAACCTGGGTGGGGTAAGCAGCTGGAGGCTCGTAAAGGATGTAGTGGTAGTACTGGTGCAAGAAATACCAGAAATCCATGGCTAATGGGCCCCTACCGATATCCAGAGTTACTCCGCTTAGTTTTAGCATCAGAGTGACCTCCCTTAAATCTTTGGGTAGTTCCGGTGAAAAAATCGATGATATCGGTATCGAAAGCATTAACAGGTTGTTGCAAGCTCTCACTATGTGTAAACAATGTTGAAACCCTAGATGATCTAGAGACTACTTTATTGTAACCGCTGAGCTTAATTTTAAAGCTAAGTGACGTTTTACGTGTTTATAAAAGTAAATGAGCCGGTATGAAAGTGTATTTTTCGGATATACCCTAATTCCGGATATACTTATTAATTACCATAAAAAGAGCTTTTTTGATCGAAATGAATAGAATGATACTCACGGAAATACATTCCGTTATTTCCTTTTTTAAAAAATGGTTTCACATGTCAAGTGGGGCTTTGAATTTATGAGTAATCTGTCATTTTACAAACGGGAACTGTTACAAAGAAGCTCTCCGTACGTCTTCATTTCATGACCATGGGACTTTACCAAATACCCTTTTCATTGATGAATATGAAATAGATTTAATCAGAATTTCACTGCATGATCCTCAACAAGCTTTGTAAAGTGTCTGGAGGCTTGTGGAAATAATTGTTGCCTCTGTAGGTCCTACCAAGATATATCATTCGTTTCTTACCAATGGCAAGTAAGATATATCATTAATTTCAAACCAATCGGCAAATGATAAGGTCTAAGTAGGGTGAGCAGCTGGTGGCTCAGATGAAATGTCAGTTATGCTTAGTAACTGATTTAATGTTGAAAGTGGTGTTTAACCGATAACCCGAGGGCAAAATATTAGACTGTGCCAAATTTAAAGGAGTTGCACACGACAACTTTAAGTTTATGGATTTGTAGATATTTTCATCTATCTGGGCAGAAAATTTCGGCAAAATGAAGAACTTGCTTGTTACAAGCAATTTTGTAAATTTGTACAATGTTTTCCCAATTATTTTTCTTAAGGGGCGCCTAAAAGCGTCATTGTGTGGGAATGGGTAAACCAATTTAATACAATCAACCTGGACCATTTTTAGCATCTGATATTAGATGTGTGCACAAATTTATATTCTTCATATAAAATTTATTCTGGTTAACCCTGGTTTATACGTCTCTGTGGCTTTCAAATTGAGAATGCATTGTAGAAAAAGAATATGCTTGTTGCATTTTTTCCTTTTCCACAGTATTTCTACCCTGCTGAATGTTTTTTTTTAATTTATTGTTCTATATATCATTTCATGTATTTAAGTATTTGAGAAAAAGAGAGAAATAAAAAAGTGGAAATATAAAAGAGATGACCGTAAGAAGTGTTACAAAGATCAATCTAAGACAATCTTTTTGAACGTTTTAATCCATTTAGTTGATACCAAAATCTTATTACTATATTGAGATATATATTGCAATGATATATATGATACAATGTATATATACTAAATATTCAGATCTTTTTTTGTAAAAAGTGATCTTAAACATGTTTTTTTTTCCAGATTTTTCTTACTTAAAACATTTTTTCCAATTTTTTCTAAATGAGAAATGTTTTAAAACAGATTTCCTTTACCTCTTGCATTTATAATCCTATTCAAAATGTGCAGATTCGTAATTTCCTTAGAATAAGAGGGAATAGAAAACGACTTCCTTTGTCACTTGTAATAAGGGGGTGTCGGGTGAAAATCAAAAGCAAATAACCGATCATTATGAGATATTTCCAGTGTATATCCAAAATACCACCCTTGGTCTATTACGCAATCAGAGATACCGATCAGAAGCATGTAAGTTACTTGGATTAAAACAGCAGTTTATGAGAGGACATCGTTAACTTTTAAATTTGATTTACCATTTAACCCTTTACAGAAAAAAATCTCAGAACGAAAGAGGATACGAACGAATTTTCAATAGCCATGTGTACCGAAAATAATGGATCTTTCAGATGTGGAGAAAATCGGCCTAAAAAGTACTCTTTATCGCAACATTGTTATTCTTGTTTGTTGTTGTGTGGTTTCCTTGTTTTAATAAATCTTTTCAAGTTAAAGAAGTAAACGCAATGATTTCCTACAAAAGACGCCTTTGCTATTTTTTTTTCGAAAATGAGAAGTAAAATATGAAAACTGGACGAGAATGAAATTGGTTCCTAGGTCGGGAGAGAAAAACGATTAAAACGTGTCAACGTTAATGTAAACTACCACAACAATTTCATATTCTAAGAGTATTTAAAGAGTACTTAACATTCCTCTGAATCAAATTCTGAAAAATATCTGATTCTACGCAAAATAGGAGCATTTATTCTCTGATAGTGTACTTTTACTTAGGGACACAACCACATCATTTTGCATATAATATATGGACAGAAAGATAAAACATTAATCAATCTTTAGAACTAGATAAATTCCAAATAATATAAGTCAACCGACTCCCTTGTTAATTATTCAAAAGAAGGACATCTGGGCAGTCGTGTGAAAATCAAAGCAAATAGCCGATCGTTATGAGATATATCCGGATACCACCCGTGGACTATTGCGTAAACAAAGATACCGATTCAAAACGAGCTACTTGGATTAAAACAGGAGTTTATGGACGGACATCGATAATTCTTAAGAATAACTTACCATTTGAACCTTTGTAGATAAAAAAAAACTCAGAACGAAATAGGATACAGACGAAGTATTAAAATTCATTTGTATCAAAAATAACGGATCACTCAGATTTGGAGAAATTCCTTGTAAAAATGCTACTTTTATCGCAATACTTTTTCCCCCGTTGTTGTTTTGTCTGTTTGCATGTTTCAATAGATATTCTCAAGCCAAGGAAATAAAAGCAACAATTCACCATGAAGGACACTTTTTTCTAATTTTGTTTCGAAATTGAGAAGTAGAATATGAAAACTGGATGAAACTCGGACGGAAAGACGATTATAACGTGTCAACGTAAATAAAATCTACCAAAACATTATCATAATCTATAAGTATTACAAAAGTACTCAATATTCTTATGTGTGAAATACCGAAAAATGATTAATTATCTCCAAAACAGACGCTTTTGGTCTCAGCCCTTCTTTACTCTTTGTTGAAATTTAAACCGGAACTACCCAGTAGAATCAAGGGAGTTAATTAAAGGGCAATTTTCGGGAGAACTCTGTATATCGGTAGGGGCCCATTGTTACAGCCGCCGCGATGTGACTGAAATACGGTTGAAAGTGACGTTAAACCCATTCAAACAAAAAAAGACTGATCCCGGAATATTTCTGTTTTGACAGGTGATATAGTATGAGATCAGCCTGCACATATGTGCAGTCTTATCTTAGTCAACACCACCTGTTTTTCCAACTGAAGCCAAAGTTGTTTATGAATTTAATTTTTAAAGAAATATTGACCCATATCTAATGCTGTCAGTACTTTCAGTCCTTAGACTTTATTGCATTTCAGAGAAAAGATTTTAATTCAGCATGACAAGGGTTAAACTATTTTGACTAAAGGACTCTGACCAAATGATATCACTATCATGCAGCCACCCGCACTTTATTATTGCATTAAGATACTTTAATTGGCTAATCTAAACCTCAAGATGGATTATTTCATAATTACGTCGTTAGAGTTCGCCTAGTCCAGAATAGATAGAGCATAAATGTCGTTTAACCCATTTCCACACAACAAAATTTTAGACTGGTCCAAATTGAAAGAAGCTACAGACAATAATTTCAAGTTGATGTGATTTTTTTTTTTTCATCTTTTTTGATAGAAAATATTGTGGGTCATGAAGAAATTGCTTGACACAAGCAATTTCCTAATTTTCCACTATGTTTTACAAAGTTTTTCTTTTCTTGTGGGCAAAGGAGGTATTGTGTTGGGATGGGTTTAGGTTTTTCTTTACCTCGCAACAACTCTACCACGATTTGAAAACAAAAATCTGAAAAGAGGGGATAGTTTTCACACATGACTTTTAAATCAGTCAAGGATATAATGGCTGGCCTCGTAACGATTTCAAACAAAAATAGTTTAATTTTAGTTTCGTCTGGCTCGTTTACTGGGTGGTTATTGTGCGACTCGTAATCTGATGGTTACGGGTTCAAATTCCGATGGATGCGGGTAGTGCATTTGGGCAGGACATTTTTTAGATAGAACCCCTGTCCACCCAGCTGTAAAAGTGGTAAGCAGTGGTTTCCCTCAAGTGCTTATGGTATCATCTGGAGTGAGTTAGAACCACCATGGAAATCAGAGTTCGTCATTTTATCGTGTTATCCTCTAGTAAAAAAATTCTATCAAGATTCAGGCGTTTTGATTGGCTGAAGTTTTCTTTTCAACTTTCCACGAACCATTTTTTCAGCACGCAACTAGCTTGCATGCTTGCGCACAAAATAGATCAATAAAATTTACTTAAAACAAGCAAAATGTTTGCTTTGTTTTGTTTGCTATCCATCGAGCTCGTTAAAGAACCAGACGGGGCTCTCAGCAGTTCTGTGCTGTATCCTTGTACTATCCCCCGTAAGAACTAACCGTCTTCTTAGAGCGTCGCTCATACGGACTTGTGCTACTGTAGCGACGAAAATAAACGGAAATACTCGCATATATGACTCGGAGACAAATTATAGCAAAAAAACGCAAACTTTTCAAGTTGCATTTCTTTGAAATAGAAAATATAGTAAGCCCCCGGAAATCCGGGGAACCAGCTATCATACTATCATAACTGATTAGGAAATTAGTTAAGAGGGTTTGCGCATTTATAATTTTCGGGCGTTAGAAATTTGCCCCCAATTTTTAGATATATTTGTAATTTTGTAGCAAAGAATTGGGTTATACGATTTTTTAGAACGGACAGATGCACGGACTTGGTCTGTGTTCTGGAATAGAAAGTGGTTGGTCTTTAGTAACTTTTTCTCGAGCCTTCTTCTTGAAACCCGACTTTGCTGGTTTTGTCCAAGTGGGAGAGCGATAAACCGTGTCGTCTGTTTACCAAGTCCAATCAAAGTACTAAAAAGTACTGTAAGCTAGCAAAGCATTGTATCGTTCAGTGTCTTCTCTGCCAAAAATTATCGTGATAATGAGGTTAAAGTAACCAAGGAGTTAACCATCCCAACACAATCCTTCCTTTTTACGCCCCTCAAGAAAATAGTTGGGGAAAACAATGTGGAAAATGAAGAAATTGCTTGTTACAAGCAATTTCTTCATTTCCACTTTGTTTTCTACCTTGAGAGATAAATATATAGAATTTTCAAGAATTTTAAATTGTTTCTTGATCAGAGTCATTTTGAACATGATGTGCTCAAGTGAGCTGAAATAAGGAGATGAACATGCATGCAGAGTTTGAAATATTTCTGAAATACAAAAGAAACTACTTTTTATCGCGTAGTCACATTACGGATTTAGTGGTTAAGCCTCCAGTGGCAGTTTGCACTCTTTGAATTTTGAGACGACCTCAAAATTTTGTCTGTTAACTTAAGCTATCAAAGCTGACGCTTTGTTGGCTAAAAATTCAGTCGAGGTTATGCTATACTTATTCAAGATTCCTTGCATTTTGGACATTGAACGGTTACTGCGCAGCAACAACAAATAGTAAACATATCGTGGTGGGTGACAAAAATGTCGTAAATACAGCTTTATCCAAGTTGTATTTACGATAATTTGGTCGCCAACTTAGGATATAAAAGTTAATCCTTTCCTATGCAGTTTCTGAATTTTATGTCCACGTGATTTATACTTCAGAAAATATTATGGGGTAACAAACAATTTCTTCTTTTCTCACACCTTTTTCTACGATACAAGATCGTTTTTTTTTTCAAATTGAACTCACTTTTCATTGTCGTCTGAAAAGTCTTTCAAATAGGACCAGTCAACATTTTTCGATAAAAATCGAGAAAGGGTTAAGGCAATGATAGCAAGATAACCGACTATATTATTACAAACAAAGTTCCATGCTTCCTCAATCCGTTTTCATTGTCCCATTTCCGTTCAGTTTCACACGCAAATGTGATTTGGTTTTTGTTTTCACACACACAAAGAAGTTGGTGATTAAAATAATGATAATAATAATGACAATAATAATACTGGTTAAAATAAATGGTTAACTAGAGGCGCTTGAGCGCCTGCGCTTGGCTTGCTCGATCGGCCTGAATTATTTGTTTGTTTGAATGGGGTTATACGCCGCTTTCAACAATCTTTCAGTTATATCGCGGCGGCTGGAGCACCTAACACTGGAATCTTAGTATTTCTCACACCAGTACTACCATTACATCCTTTCCTAGCCTCCAGCTGCTATCCCACGTAGGTCTATGATTATCGACCTATTGGTGGGAGACAAATAGTCGGAAAGGATGAGTGCCGCCGCGGCCTGAATTAACTTACCCTACAGATAATATAGCTATCTTTAACCATTTCCACATAATGGCACTCAAGAAAAAACAATTTAGAAAACATTGTGTAAAATGAAGAAATTGCTTGTAACAAGCAATTTCTTCATTTTACACAATGATTTCTACTAAGAAAGTTAGGGGGAAAAACAAAATCAAACAAAAAAAAAAAAAAAACAAAAAAAAAAAAAATGAGCTTTAAATTGTCGTCTGAAACTCCTCTGAATTTGGACCAGTCTAAAGATTTGCTGTCTGGTAATGGGTTCACAAATTTTAGAAATAACTTTTTAGCAATTTACCGGCTTTAGGGGATGAAACAAATATTCTCATTGAAGCATGTTCAATCATTTCTCTTGCATCACTATGTGATCTCTACCTGAAATTACCCCAGTCCTAAAAAGCAATTTCTTCCAGAAATCAGACAAGGTAAAAGACTAATCCTATGAAGTTTTATTGAGTTTCACTACTTATCATGTATTGAGATTAGTTCGCCATTAAAGGTCATTTTTATCCAATCAAAATTATTTGAAGGAATCTGATAAAGGGTCACCAAAGTGTAATTCATATGAAAATTGGTTGAAATCCATAAATAGTTTTTGAGAAGATGTTCAAAATTTTCATTATTCACTATAAAACAGAATTTAGCCCCGCCCATATAAGCCATTATTTTATCCGATCAAATCTTATTACGAGTTACCCAAAGATCAATCATGTGAAATTTCATTGAAATCCGTAAACTAGTTTCTGAGAAGATTTTCAAAGTTACTTTTAATACATTGTGTTCTTTCGTTCAGGAATGATATGAAAAGTGACGACGACTTCTCAGAAAATTCTCGTTGCTTTAACTTGTGCAATAGAATATCGTGATCGACCAAATCGAAAGCTTTTCTATGGACCAATGACAGTGTCTTTCAGTCATTCATCACTGCTATTTGACTTGACTGTTTTTCCCTGAACCCGGATTATAGGGTTTCCAAGACATAAATCCATTAACTAATGAATGTTAATTTTTTTATATTTTGTGCAAAAATACTAAGTCGAAAAGATAAGCACTTCTTTGCCAATTTCTTTTTTATTGCCATTATTTCATAATTGTTCTTTTTTCCCGAAATAGCAACTCATAAAATGCACTGTCATCGTCCTGAGTCGAGCAAAATGACGTAACTACAGCTCTAAGCTGTAGTTACTTCATTTTGCTCTCCAAAAGATGTTTGCCGGAACATCATCATCTTCATAACTAGAAAGGTCGGAGACTTAATTTACTTGTAACTTAAAAGAATTAAAGTCCCTATTCCGCGTAAGTCTGAACTAAAATGGAAAACTCGTATCGAAGTTGATTGAACTTGAGTGGTCTTTGTTCGAGTTAATCACGGTCTATATATAATCTACATATACATGCTGATAACATAATGGCAATGAAATATGTTCCCTGTCCACATAATCACGCCTTTTTTTACACATCTCAAGAATTGTGATTCAGAAAATATTGTGGAAAATGAAGAAATTGCTTTTCAGAAGCAATTTCTTCATTATCCACACTTTTTTTACCCTGAAATAAAAAGCTATTTTGAAATCCGCCACCTTTTAATTGCCGTCTTAAACTTCTTCGAATTTGGACCGGCCTAAAAAGTTTTTGTATGGGAATGGGTCAATCTATATGTATATATCATGGTGAATTTCGCTGATTCGTGTGGTCTCTGGGTACCGCAAGTACTTGGCTTTGGACCTTAGCCGATTCCTACACAATCCGGACTTTTTACGCCCTCTAGGAATTATATTGATAAAAAAAAAAGAAATGTGGAAAAATGATGAAGAAGAAAATGCTAGTAACAAGCAATTTATTCCCCATTTTCCACTGTATACTATCTATCCGATATGTCAACCATTTTTAAATTTAGATAATTTTATAATGTATGCAACCTCAATCAATTTTCGAACCAGTCCAAAATTTTGTCTTCTGGTAATGGATTGAATATCTTACAGACGAAAACTCCACATCGACCAGTTGTGCGCCCGGGATCCGAACCAATGACTACCTTTGATTCTTCTCTTGTTACAAGCCAGGAACCGTTTTAACATGCATAAAGCTTCGTGCGGCAATTTTGGGCGAGAAATCATAATGTACGATTGTCGTACGACCTTTGTGATTGTCGTACGACCTTTGTTAACACAGACATCTGGTTCGCCGCCCTCACTTGCATTGAGCCACATAGGACCCGCTTTCATTAAGCATTTACAAAACGACAAAATTTTAGCCTAGGCTAAACTGAAAGAAGCTGCAGACGATTATTTTAAGGTTAATGGTATTTAAAACTTTTTCGTCTGTCTGGACAGAAAATATTGCGGATAATGAAGAAATTGCTTGATACAAGCAATTTCTTCATTTCCCACAATGTTTTCCAAAGCTTATTTTTCTTTGGGGACTTTAAAAGAAGGGATTATGAAGGAATGGGTTAACTCACCTGGACGCGTTTCAGATGAGCAGAAACAAGGGGTCTCCACCGATCGATGGGAAGCTCCATGTAAGTTCCGTCTGGCAACATGATCAGATCCCGCCATCCAGGGTTTGGAGTTGTTTTGTTACACATCCTTCCTCAGTCAACAAGTCACCAGAACCTGAGTATGATATTTCAAATAATAATAATTTAATCGTTAGTTTCGTCTAGAAAGAACAAGCAATTGGCCGAAAATTTATTAATTACTCCATGAACAAAATTTTGAGCACGCGGTTATTTTGTTAAATAGTTCCATAAAAATCTATCAAAATTTGTAAAATATTTGTTGTTTTGATCCCGACTGATGTCATTAAATAAAAGAAATGAAGAGAGTATTTTTTTGTTTTCGTGGAGGTATCAAAAAAAAAAAAAACGGAAATCCCAACCAAAAACAATACACACTTATGTATGAATACGCTTTCATACAGCGTGATTAGTTTTTTAGTTTCATACGTCCATGAAAATTCTCTTCATCTCTTAAATGAGCAACAAGCAAACAGCCTGTGCGTACTGTTCTGACTTTTTGACGGTCAGAGAAAATCGTATTAAGTCTAATGGTAAAGCGCAGGACTCGAAGTCAATCTCAGGTTCCAGTTCCGGCAAGCTATCATAACCAGTGTTTATTCTAGAATTGCAAAATTCACGGAGGGGATTTCAGAACAAAATCTAGAAATTTGAGGAATGTCTGGTATTTTATGCTCTTTTTATAAAAAAAAAAAAAAAAAAAAAACCAATGTGGAAATTGAAAGAAGTGGGAGATTCTCAAATCCCACTGGCAACAGATTTTCCGAAAAGGGAATTCGTTATCTTAGCTTAGTCCCGCCATCCTAGCGGTTGGTTTTTTGTTTGTTCTCTCTCTCTCTCTCTCTCTCTCTCTCTCTCTCTCTCTCTCTCTCTCTCTCTCTCACACACACACACACGCACTCACTCACTCTCTCTCTCTCTCTCTCTCTCTCTCTCTCTCTCTCTCTCTCTCTCCTTCTCTCTCTCTCTCTCTCTCTCTCTCCTTCTCTCTCTCTCTCTCTCTCTCTCTCTCTCTCAGCAAAAAGACCAACAAATAGCACGTTTCTCCCAAGGTGAAACTTGATGTGTATTTTCGTTCATTTATCGTCGCTACCGTAGGTCATGCCCATATGAGCCACGCCCCAAGAAGACGGTTAGTTGTTAGGGGGGATAGTGTGATGATACAGGGCGAAACTTCTGAGAGCTCCGCCTGGTTTTTCAACGTGCTCGGTGGATAGTAGCTGCGATATCGTAGCCCTCGTTCTGATAATCTGCTGGCGAGCAGATAATCAGACAGAGGGCTACGAAATCGCAGCTAGGTGGATAGCACCGACACACGGGGCCTCATTTTAACGTCTCATCCGAAAGACAATTAGTTGTGTTAGTTGATGATATGGATAGGATCAGAGCTCGAACCAGTGATCTTGAGGTTTGAAGTCAAGTGCTCTACCAACTTTGCCAATAGGGCTGATTAAGAAGACTCGAAATGGGCACCTGTGAGGGTAAATTGTAAGCCAGTGTGGTGTGGCTGTTAGGTGCGCCGTATGATAGCAGCCGTTTTTCAGTTCAAAGATCGGGGTATATCATGAGTGTAAAGTCGTTTTAATATAAAAAGCAAACAGCCTTTATACTCACAACAGCCTATAAACTCATAACAGCCTATAAACTCATAAGAGCCTATTAACTCATAACAACCTATTAACTCTTAACTTTCACAAGTTGTATGGATAACCCATAGGGGTCCGTAATTTGAGTTCCTTCCACCCCATAGACCAATATCATATTGGTCTTTGGGGTGGCTGGAACTCGAATTACGGACCCCTATGGGATAACCATGCTTCGATTCACGAATGTATGTACTCATGTACAAATTGTTGAAAATGTCATGTTTTGGGAATAAAAATCGAGTTACCTGAATAATGATATTAACACATAGGATTCCAATGAACAAATAATTCACAAAACGATTCCAAACGGCACCATTGTTTTTATTTCGCAGATTGTTTCTGGTGTAAACATTATACATTGTACACTGTCCAAAGTCTACTATCTTGAGTATATTTCGTTTCCTCTTTCCGGTTTTATCGCTTTATACCCTTGACATATTTTACATACAAATACGGTGTAGATGTAAATGATAATCCCTTTACTTTTCACTTTTGAAAGAGGACGTTCGCGTTTATTAATTAAACAATTAACCAACCAATCAAATAATTCACTTAGACAGTAAGCAAACTTTGAACTCCGACATTGGCCGACATTTGTGTTAGGCATTGTGGTTGGTTTGGCAACTTAAACGTCGTAACTACAGCTTGAATAACGTAACCAACAAACCATTTTAATCACATATTTTTAGTCACATATTACTGGCCATAAGTTTTTCAAAAAAAAACCACCGTTTTATATCGAATTTCCTATCGGAGTCAGTGGGCGTGGCCAGCGGTTTCAGTGGGCGGGGCCAGGGATCCGTCAATTGACATGTCTGCTGATAAAGGTCCGATTTCTGTTCTTTTTACGCCCAAACTTTACTCTTGTCACGTCGCGAATAAAACCCTTCTTCTGAATCATATCAAAATCATACCGCTGAAGGCACTGACATGTTATTATTGGTGGTCGGTATTTATTTCGTTAATTGATATTTGTAGACGACTGCGAATCGGACTTAAAACATCAGACAGGTGGTGCAGTGTAGACTAGGACCAGATTGCACAAGTGTTTCTATACAGATTATACATTGTATCTCATACCAAATAAGAATATTCCGGATTCAGCATGACATTGAAGGTTCTCGTAATGCCAAAAATGTTTACTTCTTTTACCTCGATCTGTTTAGCTGGCAAAATTTCGGCTTTGATAGCTTAAGTTAAAAGACAAAGTTTTGAAGTCTTCTCATAGTTCAACGAGTGCAAACTGCCACTGGAGGCTTGACCACTAAACCCATGCATCGAATGCCTACGCCACAAAAAGTTGTTTTTATTTCAGGAAAATTGCAATCTCTGCCACTGCAATGAATTGACTTTATTCAAATCCTAGACAACTCCTTCAAAAGCATGTTATTTAACCCAATCCCATCTAATCACGTTTTTGAATTGTCTCAAGATAATAGCCCAGGAAAAAACATTGAGGACAACGAAGAAATTGCTTGTAACAAGCAATTTCTACATCGTCCACACTGTTTTCTACCTTACAAGGCAAAGGTTTTCTAAATTCGACTAATCATGGTAACCTTTGACAAAGAAGATTACTCAATAAAATCATCATGATATGTGGTGACTTGAATAGCAGAGTTGGTAACAAAAAAGATTATGTGGAAAATGAATTTTTGAATGTACTTAACATGATGCCAGATGACTATATTTATGATACAGATTTAGAACGAAGTACTATGGATGGTTTTGTAAATGAAAATGGGAAAATGCTTTTGAATTTTTGTAAAGCTACAGGTTTAAGAATAGCAAATGGTAGAATTTGTGAAGATAAAAATTTAGGCCAATTTACATGTATAACGCATAGAGGTAGTAGCGTCGTGGATTATGTATTATGTGACCCTCCATTATTATCACAGTGTTTACACAGTTCAAAGTGGCACAGCCAAATATTTTTACGGATCATTGCGTCGTTAATTTTTCGATTGAATTGGACACTTGCCAAAATATCAATCAACCACACGATGAAAATAGCTCACAAGAAAATTGCCCGAATTTTAAATATGTTTGGGATAACAATATTGAACAACGATTTATCGATGAACTTAGATCAGATTTAAACATTCGTAAATTGTCACAAATCACTCAAGGAATAGGAGAAATATCTACCCAATCAGCTCTTGATGCAAATCTAAACGATTTTTACTTATATATTGAAAATATGTGCGATCCAATTTGTAAAAAGAAAACCAAAACGAAATCCAGTTCAAACAAAAACAAAAAAGATTTTCAAAAAATTAAACAACCGTGGTTTGATAACGATTGTCGAAATTCGCGATCGAAATTTAATGCAGAATTAAAAAAGTTTAATCGTGTTAATTCATCAGAGAGCAGACAATCGATGGTTTCGGCCCGTAAAGAACACAAAAAAATTGTAAAGGATAAAAAGTCGGATTATAATAGTAATCAAACTAGAAAATTGGAATCTTTACGGACAAAAAATGCTAGAGAATACTGGGATTTACTTAAATCGGCGTACACACATAAGAAAAAAGAACCAAAAAATAAAGTTAATATCTCGTCTTTTGAGCAATATTTCAAGGCAATCAACAACCCAGATTCAACTTTTTACCAGCCAGATGAAGATGTACTTTTATTCAATTCACGAATTATTGATTCTGAAATACAAATAATGTTTAATGAACTTAATACTGAAATTACTTCCTCAGAAATACATAAAGCTTGTAAAGAATTAAAAAACAATCGCAGTGACGGTCCCGATATGGTCATAAATGAATTTTTTAAATATGGTTTTAATTACCTCGAGCCCTATCTAAAGTCGATTTTTAACAAAATTTTAGACATGGGTTGTTTTCCTTCTCAATGGACAGAAGGTTATATAGTGCCACTATTTAAGAAAGGGGACGCAACTATGCCGGGAAATTATAGAGGAATTACCTTACTAAGCACGTTTGGAAAATTATTTACGCGAATTCTTAACAATAGATTAACGAAATGGGCAGAAGATTATGAGGTTTACATAGAAGCACAAGCAGGATTTCGAAAAAACATGAGCACTATTGATAACATTTTTGTCGTACATGGTTTAATAAATAAACTCTTAAATGAAAATAAAAAACTTTACGTCTGTTTTATCGACTTTACGAAAGCATTCGACTTACTTGTGAAAGAGCATATATTTTATAAGCTTATTCAATACGGTGTCACAGGCAAAATTCTATCGGTCATAAAATCCCTTTATTTAAATATTAAGTCAAGGGTTAAGTCTAACAATAGTTTAAGCAACAGCTTCAAGTGTTTTCTTGGGGCGCCACAAGGAGACTGTTTGTCACCTTTCGTATTTGCAATGTACGTGAATGACCTTGAACAATACTTAACATTAAACGAATTTAAAGGTATTGAATTAGACATGTTACAAATATTCCTTCTCTTATATGCAGATGATATGCAGATGATATCGTACTCTTTTCGGAAAGCGAAAGCGAACTCCAAAACGGTTTAGATCTATTAAATAGTTACTGCGACAAATGGAAATTAACAGTTAATGTTGATAAAACAAAAGTAATGATCTTTCGTAAAGGTGGAAAACTGCGAAGAAATTTATCTTTCAAATATAACGAAAAAGAATTAGAAATAGTTAACAAATTCACTTACTTAGGTATAACATTTTCCTCTAGTGGATCATTTTATCACACATTCGAGTCTATGGAAGGTCAAGCTTTAAAAGCAATTTTTGCGTTAAAACAATACTTAACAGTTTTTAAAGGATTGTCAATTAGTCATATATTAGATCTTCCTTTCTTAAATTACGGTGCAGAAGTACAAGGTTTCCAAGACTGTGAAAAATTAGAAAGAATTCATACACGTTTTTGTAAAAAGCTTTTATGTGTCAAAATGCAGACGCCAAATAATTTCATTTATGGAGAACTTGGCAGAGTACCTTTAAAAGTAAAACGCAAGTCATGCATTATCAAATACTGGTTAAAATTAACCCGATTAAACGAGAGAAAATACGCAAAACTCGTATACCTTCAAATGCTACACGACATGAATGATAACGAAAATACTGACAATTGGGCCTCAAAAGTAAAACATCTTTTAGAAAGCACTGGTTTTAGTTATGTTTGGATGAATCAAGGTGTCGAAAATATTAACGCATCCATGAAAATTTTCAAAAACAGGGTTAAAGATATTTTCATCCAAAATTGGGACCAAGAATTGAACATATCAACAAAAGCAACCACTTATAATTTAATCAGCTCTTTCGAGTTTAAAACATATCTTAATATTATAACTGTTAAAAAATATAGAATAGCCTTAACAAAATTACGACTATCAAGCCACGATTTGCAAATAGAAAAAGGTCGCTGGACAAAACCTAATAAAACTCCTAGATCCATGAAAATTTTCAAAAACAGGGTTAAAGATATTTTCATCCAAAATTGGGACCAAGAATTGAACATATCAACAAAAGCAACCACTTATAATTTAATCAGCTCTTTCGAGTTTAAAACATATCTTAATATTATATCTGTTAAAAAATATAGAATAGCCTTAACAAAATTACGACTATCAAGCCACGATTTGCAAATAGAAAAAGGTCGCTGGACAAAACCTAATAAAACTCCTAGATCTGAGCGTAAATGTAATTTATGCAACATACTCGAAGACGAATTCCATTTTTTATTCGAATGCCCCATGTATGAGGAATTTAGGTCAAAATATATAAAAAAGCACTTCTGGTTAAGACCCAACATCCCAAAATTTATAGAACTGTTAACAAGTCAAGAAACGAAAATCAACAGAAAACTGAGTATATACGTCTATAAGAGTTTTGAAAAGAGAAAATTACAAGAAACACAAATTTGATCCCTCGAAAATATTATAGAAATTCTTATCACTATTTTAACTCTTAGAAAACACGCCTGTAACACAATACCATGTATATTTAACATTTGTATGTATACCAATAAATAACTCCTTCCCAAACAACACTTTCAGACTGAACCAATTTGAAATATACCACAGACAGCATGTATATGAGTATATTGATAAAACGCAAATTCTCTACAGTATAGCACAGAGGATATCGAGTCGAAAGAATGAAAGTGCCATCTATCAGCGTTTCCTTCATCTGCCTCAATATTTTCCAAATTTGTTTCTATTAGTGACGTCGAAACCAGATCTTATTTGTTTGGGAAAGGATAGTTTAATATTATAAACAAGGAATATTGAGTTATCGGGGGATAATCTATAAGATTCGCCTCCGGTAACTCAAGGTTTCCAAACTATATTTTGATATGTTGTTTTATAAGTAGAGGAATATATAAAAGCCCTTTGACAAACATCAATTATAAAAAATCCTTTACGGCTATTACATAGAAAATTGACCAGTCTGGATTTTATAAAGAGTGACAAAAGGTGACCTTATATATTCTGCCTCTATCGTTTCGATTCTTCAAAAGAGGCAATTTTGTTGAAATATTGCTAAAATAGTTTTAAAAATGTGTATACAGTTAACTATATATCCAGAAGAAAAACTCTTTAAGTTTGCGAGATTTAAGATTGAGCAAGGCAATCATGAAAAATACGCGGGCGACCGCACAGAAAATCCCAGGCGGCTGATATCCTTTCAGACATTTGTCTTTCATCAATGGGTGGATAATCGTAAACCTAATCTATAGTAGCTGGAGGCTAGGAAAGGATGCAATAATAGTACTGGTGCGAGATATACCATGAATCCATTGTTAGGTGCTCCAGCCGCCGCGATATGACTGAAATATTGTTAATAGCGGCGTTAAACCCCGTGCAAAATAAACAAACAATCTTAGATTCGATTAACGCGAGTTCGCGTTCTTTATGGCGGCTTATGCGACCAAAGATGTCTTTTGAACCAGACGGTACACCGTCACAGAATGTAGCAGTTGTCGGGAAAGACCGAGTTGGTGGACACATCGTCAGTATATGTTAGTTGGTTTTTTTTTCGTTTTTTTTTAACCACAGTTCGTTATCGAAAACATGTCACTTTTGTGGAAATATTATTTCGTTGATTTACACCTTCATTTTAATTGTGATTATTTTAGTTACATTGGTGCGAAAGCCTTCGGCTTATATGGTCGCCTTTGGGTCCATTACATTAATTACAAGGGCAGATGCCGAATGTTAGACTGGTCCAAATTTAAAGAAGTTACAGACAACTTTAAGTTGGTGAAATTTTAAAGATCTTGTAACAGGCAGCATCTTTATTTTCCACAATGTTTTCCAAAATATTTTTTCTGGGATGTGGGTTACAAAAGCGGGATTGTGTAGGAATGGGATTAAAATCGATGCTTCTTACCTACAGCTGGGTAGCCCATGGCTGGCTATAAACTCTGTCGTATCCGTCGGGCTTTAACCCTTGACACCCCGCCCCCATCCTCTCCTCCCTTCCCCCCGCCCTCCCACTCGATCACCAGTCAAGCACCCGATAATTACTGATATCGAGACAGTCCCCGTTACGTTCAACATCTGCCCACAATAACCAATGAAAAGGTCATGTTGTCTCAGTAAAGTTGTCTGGTATTTTGCAAGGGCCTTACTAAGCTGTCTGGACTACTTATCTGTTAACCATTTCCTGTTTTTGTACAATTTTAGACCTGTCCAAATTCAAAGGTTTTGTAGAAGAAAATTCAATTTGGATTTCATTTGAAAAATAACCATTCAGCAGGGTAGAAAGTATTGTGGAAAAAGAAAAAACTGCTTGTTACAAGCAATTTCTTCTTTTACTGCATTTTTTTCATTATACGTAAAAACCAGGGATTGTTAAATATTGCGGTCAGTTTAAGACGGGTTGTTATTTAAATCTGAAGTCTGTTACTTTCGCCGAGTTGAAAAATCCAGCAAGATTTTTGAGATGTCCTGGAAAACGATTTTTGATATTATGAATGAAACCATTCGACGTCGTCAAGGCTACTCTTTTAAGGTAATACTGAGTTTGCTTAAATTCCCCATAAGAATTCTAAAGATTCTTATTAAGCGCCGAGCTAAATCTAAATTACAATCTTAAAAATTTCGACGAAAAGGACGAGTAACGAATCAAAACTGTCTCATTATAGGATTGGATTCGGAGAGAGGCAATTTAAGCTCCACTTTCGTTCCAATCGCTTTTGCTAAGAACTAGTCATAGATATATAAGGAATATAACAACTTAACGCTTCCAGTTTTTAACGGGGATATGTTAATGATTTTACTATGTGGAAGGCTACATAAAAATGTGACCCGTCAAGCAATATATGTCTTTTCGGGCTGCCGTAAAACAAATATTTCAAAAAATAGATAGGGATTTAGCAGAGGTCAATTAGAGTGCTTTTATTGATTTTGATAATAATATGAAATAAGGAATAATGACCATTTTAGATTCAGAAACCCTAGAAAGGCCGATAAATATTCAACCGGGATAGCCTGTGCAGTCTGATCAGGATCGACACATTTTGCACAACCCATATGGCCCTTTTTCGGTTAATAGTTTACACCTGATAACATTTTTTTCAGTCAAGGGAAACAATCTCTTCGTATCTCTCCAAAGAAATGTAAAGCGTTTGCTTCCCTTATTTAAAAGGGCGATCAATCGCATGTCGAGACCATCTTTTAGGATCAAACAAGTTTCAGTCTAGAACGTAAGATCGTATAACATGAATAATGGTAATAACACAGCACACAGACCCCCCCCCATGAAAACAACAACAACAACAACAGAAAAAACTGACCACCGAGACCCTTAGATGCATTTTATCGTCTTCTTTTTATACACATTAGATCACCACGTAAAAAGTTCAGCTTTGGTAGGTTAATGATATTTTGATGAATATATAAATTAATTCGCATTACATTTTATCACTATAATAATAATAATAATAATAATATTTAACCCATTCCAATAGATCTGATCGAGTGACGCTGTCTGACGCTCCTCAAGAAAAACAATTGGTAAAACATTGTGTAAATTGAAGACAAGCAATTTCTTCATTTTCCACAATGTTTTCTACCAAGAAAAGGGAAAAAATCTAAACTTTCATCAACTTGGTAATGGGTTAGATGCGAATTGAAGTTCTCAAATATGTATCGTTATATATTGGGAAATTACCATAATGTTTTTGTTGAAAACAATAGCAACAACAACAAAACAAACAAACAAAAATTTCTGTACTGGAGCCTATGATCAGCCGCCGTTCGTCTCACTTCACTAGTTGAAGGGTGGACAATTTTGCGGTTAATGAAGAAAAAAGCCCAGGGTCAAAGACTAAAAAATTTTTCGTACCCAATTGAGAATTTACTCAAAACTTCAAATTTTATAGATATCTTGTGTTCATTTTAATTGAATATTTAGAATAATAAGTAACAAACTACAAATATTGTCATTCAATTTCATGCAAATTACCACAAGATCTAAGCACAAATACATCTTTATATCTAGCTCGAAGTTTGGGTAAATTCCCAACTGAGTACGAAAAAGTTTTTTTTATAATCTCGGGTCCTGGGTTCTCACCAATGCTTCTCAACATTTATCTCTTCGCTTTTTTTGCTGACAAGTTCATTTCATTTCTTGGCAAGTTGAAAATCATGTTTTATTTTCCGTGGGGTAGAGATGGAAATCTACATCGTGTGTATTTCCGTTTATTCGTTGTCGTTACTGTAGCACATACCGATGTGAGCGACGCCCCCAGAAGTCGGTTAGTTGTTACGGGGGATAGTGCAAGAATAAAGGACGAAAAATGCTGAGAGCACCACCTGGTTCTTTAATGAGCTCGATGTAAAACACCATGTAAAGGGGTTTTGGTTTAACGATGGCATCCGAAAGACAATTAGATTAATAAATACATCAAAGGCGTATCCAGAATTCTGAGGAGTTATACGCACATAGGAGGCTTGCGTGAACCTCGAAGAAGCGAGAGTGGTTGAATTAGGGACCAACCCTATGAAAAAGTGATAATGCGACAAAATGTAGCAATTACAGTTCAATTCGCTTTAGCAGGCTGATAGTCTAATCACCCGACGACGATAGATTAATTCGAACTGCGATTTTTTTTTTTTCGTTATACTTATGTATGACGTGCCTAAATGGTCACGTCCTTACAAATCTAAAACCTCATCTATACATCATCAGTTATGCGCATTTTTCAAAGAACTGGGTTTGAATCGTAAAACTATGTGGGATGATCAGCTGGAGTCTCAGAAAGGATGTAGTCGTATTACTAGTGTGAATCCATTGTTAGGTGCTCCAGCCTCCGCGCTCTGACTGAAATAATTTTTTAAACTGCGCCGGTGTTAAACAACCACTCCGCGCTCTGACTGAAATAATTTTTTAAACTGCGCCGGTGTTAAACAACCAATCAATCAATTAATCGATAGATCGATCAATCGATCAATATCAATCAATCAATCAATCAATCAATCAATCAATCAATCTATCTATCTATCTATCTATCTATCTATCTATCTATCTATCTATCTATCTATCTATCTATCTATCTATCTATCTATCTATCTATCTATCTATCTATCTATCTATCTATCTATCTATCTATCTATCTATCTATCTATCTATCTATCTATCTATCTATCTATCTATCTATCTATCTATCTATCTATCTATCTATCTATCTATCTATCTATCTATCTATCTATCTATCTATCTATCTGTCTGTCTGTCTGTCTGTCTGTCTGTCTGTCTGTCTGTCTGTCTGTCTGTCTGTCTGTCTGTCTGTCTGTCTGTCTGTCTGTCTGTCTGTCTGTCTGTCTGTCTGTCTGTCTGTCTGTCTATCTATCTATCTATCTATCTATCTATCTATCTATCTATCTATCTATCTATCTATCTATCTATCTATCTATCTATCTATCTATCTATCTATCTATCTATCTATCTATCTATCTATCTATCTATCTATCTATCTATCTATCTATCTATCTATCTATCTGTCTGTCTGTCTGTCTGTCTGTCTGTCTGTATGTATGTATGTATGTATGTTTCTATGTATGTGGCTCTATTAGGGGCCGCCGTCATAAGGCAGTTGTTAGCTCGTCGGACTGTCAATCTAGAGGTCCCGGGTTCGATCCCCGACGGTGGCACTCATCCTCCGACTTTTTCTCTCCCACCAATGGCTCGATTATCGTAGACCTATGTTGGATAGCAGCTGGAGGCTAGGAAGGGATGTGATGGCGGTACTGGTGTGAGAAAAACCAGGAATCCATTGTTAGGTGCTTCAGCCGCCGTGATATAACTGAAAGATTATTGAAAGCGGCGTAAAACCCCATTCAAACAAACAAATGTGGCTCTATTAGATCAGTACCTTTTGTACTTTTTTTGTAGGGAACGCAAGTTGTCGTTCTTTATTTGTGATGTTGCATTCTGGGAAGGAAGAGAATCCTAATTCGGCCATCTTGGATTGAAATGAAAGCGACTTCGAGAGTCGATGTCAATTAAAGATAGTAACCGAACGTCAAATCAGAGTGAATGAAATAGCATAGCCAAACTGAAAACTTAAAGAATACAAAAAACAAAATGAGTGGCCTCGATAACAAAAAGTCTAAGCGTAGGAAGGTCAAGAAAACTACGGTCACCAAGGCCGCAACCCAAAACAGGGGCTCACCCCCAGAAGCCAGACCAAGTTCGACTGATGGAGAGGTAAAAGCATAGTTTCGAACAATTTTTATCTACCATGTTGCTTTATTGAAACAAATCTCATGCATAAGATGTATAGTCTGGTCATGCAAAGAAATTCTCGTTGCTATGTCTTGCTCATGACCCAAAGGGCAAGGTGACCAGTCCAAAAGGCCATAAGATTTTGACAAAAACATGCTAATGAATACTTTTACATATTATTTACAGCTTGAGTGCTCTCCTCTCTACTCAGTAACACTGCATTAAAAGCTCTGTCAATAGTGCACTTGACTCTATTTGATTTGTTACTGGGAGCTAAATTACCCTTTGGCAGGACAAGCGGTTGTCACTATTTCAAAAAAACAGAAAAGAATTCATTGCCTTTTCTGTATTATTTATGATTATCATGTTTTTCTTAGTTTTCTTTATTTTTTTAAGTTCCCTGAGTGGAGAAGACACAAATAGGTTGCACAAAACTTGATAATTTGTAAAGATTGTGAAAGTCCTTTGAATTGGGACCAGTCTAAAATTTTCTTGTCTTGTAATTGGTTAATCCTGCACTGCCCCTTGATTATCCAAGATGTTTATAATTTCCATTTCATTAAGAAAAAATTGTCATGTGAAAGTTCGTTGAATTTGGACCAGTCTAAAATTTCACCTCTTTTATGGGTTGAAATCCTGCACTGCCCAAGATAAACCAAGATCTGAGTAGTCAGTTGGTATGTGAGGGACATATTGATGTGTGTGCTATCTTGGTTTAATCATACGTCACTGATAGGTCATAGATTTTGTTGTGCAGTTATGGTTTAATGATGTCATCAATAGCTTTTGTCCTTTAGTTAATGTTTGGTTATGCAAATTGAAATAAGCCAAAAACAACCTTAATCAGTGATTTATGATCAATTGGTCTATCAGTGATTTTAACAAGCGAAAGTAGCCAAAGAAATCTCCATCATCAATCAGAAAGCATTACAGGAAGATAGATATATCAGGGTTTGCGCGGTCAGTCACCATTATATCCAAATGCGATAAAAATAAAATTCTGGCACAAGTTTTTTTTGCATTTGGCGAAAGTTCATGACGCCAAAAATAATGAAAATATTGTTCATACATTCATCTCCCGAAATCAAGTCAGAGGGCTAAGTGTGTATAATTGCTCAAAGGCTTGTATATCGGGTCAATTTTCTGACACAAGACCATCACAATACCAAATTTTAAAAACAGTTCTGATTGACAGCAAATCAGATGAATGTAATGCGCTCTTTGGTTTGCGGATGGCATTGGCTTTGTGTTGTTGGCGTGACTTAGTAATAGAGGGGGGAGGGGGGGGAGGAGATATAGCATTTTGACATCAGTCGAGTGTTAATTATACCAATCAGGCTAGGTGTTAAACATGATGAGGGTGCATATTTTTGCAATCAATTAACCATTTTCCAATAATATGGCACACTTATGACGACCTGTGACGCATGGCTGCAAATTTTCGAGCATCAATATGACACACAGTGGCAAATTACCAAGCGTCAAAAATGCTTCTTTTGGAATTTCTGTGTGTCAAAACCTGCGGTCTCGGGTCAATCGAAACCCTGATTAAAATGAAACCAAACATAATTCACAATGTTTATTTCTATTTCCTTCTCTCAATTTTTCTCATCAAAGTCTCAATTTTCTAATCAAAGTACTGAAATCTGAAAGATGAGTGAAATCAATGTAAATGGTGTATGACTTGGCTACATTCATTCAAGGCAAAATTACAAATGAATGACCATGTTTACAATTTGTTTAACCCATTCCCATACACTGATGCTATTAAACGCCCCTAAACAAGAAAGCTTTGGAAAACATTGTGGAAACAATGTTTTCTGCCCAAAATGACAAACACATTTAAAATTTCATCAGCATGAAATTATTGTCTGCAACTTCTTTCAATTTGGACCAGTCTAAAATATTCTCGTGTGGGAATGTGTTATAGCGCAGTTGGTAGCGCGTCGGACTGTCAATCTCGAGGTCCCGGGTTCGATTCCCGACGGCGGCACTCATCCTTTCCGACTATTTGTCACTCACCAATGGGTTGATAATCGTAGACCTATGTGGGATAGCAGCTGGAGGCTAGGAAAGGATGTAATGGTAGTACTGGTGTGAGAAATACCAGGATTCCATTGTTAGGTGCTCCAGCCGCCGCGATATAACTGAAAGATTGTTGAAAGCGGCGTAAAACCCCATTCAAACAAACAAACAAAGTGTTAATATGCATATTATTTATTTCACAAGAGTTCAGTAAAGAAATCTTCAACTTTGGCACCAACTCCTAAATTTTGCCCAAACTTTTCTCCGTCGGGCCCAACTTTTTTAATTTGGTGAAAGTGATGGCGACAACTTTTTCAAGCCAGAGCTAACCCTATATTTGTTGACTATGACAGGAATAGGGATGCTATAGTCAATCTGTATAGCAAATGGAGCAAACTGGTCACTCAAACTGGGGACTGCTGGATCACATTGTTTCAACAGGACAGAGTCCAACATATGAGGGATTAAGGACAATCTAAATCTATTATTTCTGTTGTGGGTACTCAAGACAATTTCAACAAGTTCTTACAATATTTGGTTTGATTAAAAAATGATGAAATTTTATGTTTTGGAATCATATTCTTTCACTATATCTGGAGCTCTGAAAGGACAAGGGTTAATAGCTTATTGACTGGCGTGACAGTGAGACAGGAAATTGCAGCTACTTATGCTGAGTTCTTGTTTTTGATGATGATTTGTTCTATATTTGTACTCCACTTAATAAAACTAGTAAGATGAAAGGGGGAGGGTTAAATGGTGTTCTAAATTTGTTCTCTGTGATTCATTCGGTCTATAATGTGAATGTATATCTGTACAAAATACAAATATGGTGTATAAGATAGTCACCACAGACTTTCCCACTCAATGACACTTTCAGACTTATAGGCAGTTACAACTGTGTAGTGCTGACCCATCAAATTAGGAAAGCATTGTGTAAAATTGAGAAAATGCTTGCAAGAACAAATTGAAAAAAAAACCCCACTGAAATTAAATGAAATTTAAATTGTTTGTCTTCATATCCTTTCAACTCATTTTGAACAGGTCTATAACTTAGCAAGCAACTTTGGATATTTTTGGGGTCAACTGGACTTACCAGGTCTTTCTGTGGGTCCATCCATCCTTCTCATTGAATACTTGATATTTGGAATTTTGTGTTGTAAACATCCTCAGCCTTGTCCTAGTTGATCGCACGATTGTAGTTTTGTTAGCTCATATAGACGCAACATGCTTGTTGTTAGCTCAAGTGACATTTTATCCAGCAATTTGTCAGTGCACAAGCAATTTGTTGTTACTACAGCTTTAATAAAGCTTTAATAAAGCTGTAATTACAACGTTTTGCTTGTGCACTGTCAATATATCCTGGTTTGTGCATCATCAGCAATTCTGTGGTACCACTCTACAAGTCACATTATGACTCCATCTTTCTCAAACCGCAAGTTCTTCCTTATAAGGAAAGGCCTTGGGACTGGTGTTAGTGCCGACCTCTGCATTCAAGGAATGGTCCAAGATTGACTTGTTTCAGGTCTAAAATTTTTTTTCCAATGAAAGATTTAACCCATTACCACACAACATAATTATAGACTTGACAAAATCACAAAGAGGTTTCAATTCAAAAGCCTAGGACTTAATGGGTAGAAAACAATGTAGGAAATGAAACATTGCTTGTAATGAGCAAATTCTTCATTTGCCACAATGTTTTAGAAAGCTTTTTTCTGGTGGGTGTAAAAAAGGAATTCTGTTTGATTTGGTTATGTCATGATCAGTTGTATTTGTGTTTGCATAAATCGAGCTGAATTTTTTTTCAGGTTATATGGAATTGTAGTTTCAGCATATTTTATCTGTTTTCACTTTGTTTGGACTCAACCAAAATTAGCATGAGAATATGCCACACTATGAATAAGACTTTGGTCTCTGTTAAAACACATGTATTTCTGAATCCGCATTTTTATGTCCTTAAGAATCACATTGAGAAAAAAACACTGTGAGAAAACAATGAATCTCTCACTTTTGAATATTGTCTGTGCCTTCTTTGAAATTGGACCAGTTTTAACTCATTTCTGGTTATAGGTAACCTGTTCTCACTCAGCGATGCTTTTAGACGCCCTAAGGAAAAAAGCTTTGGAAAACATTGTGGAAAAAAATTGCTTGTTACAAGCAATTTCTTCATTTTCCACAATGTTTTTTACCCACAAAGTTGAAAAAGTCCTAAATTTTTTAAACTTAAAATTGTTGTCTGCAACATCTTTCAATTTGGACCAGTCTAAATTTAGCTGTCTGGAAATGGGTTAATCAAATCATGTCAATGTATTGCCAATCTGAAAGTAACAGAAATTGTACTACATAGTAAAATAAGCCTCTGGTGTTATACCTTAGTACATGCCTAATCCAACAGATAGACAGTACTAGTTGTGATATATACTCTGTGTGTGTTTGTGGATTATTACTCCTACATGCTTTCCAAGTCTACTGTAATATTCTCATTGGAAGTACACACTACATTATTCTCATGGAATACTTTCCTCTCAGTACTCAGGTGACTGGATATTTGTATTTTTGTGCTAACATAGCACTGCCCATAAGGGTGACATACCTGGATGACAGTTGTTAACCCATTCCCACTCAAAGATGTTTTTTAACGACTCCGACATTGTAGAAAATGGAGAATGACAGTTGTTATTGGGGGTTCCTTAACAGGGGATAAATATTATATATTTCTGGAATGGGGGAATGGGGGGAATGGGGCTGATATTCTCTATTTATTTTGGTCAGAAATAACACTAGCGTGACAGTTCTTTAACCCATTCCCACTCATTGATGCTTTAAGACGCCCACAAGAAAAGAAGCTTTGGAAAACATTGTGGAAAATGAAGAAATTGCTTGTAATAAGCAATTTCTTCATTATCCACAATGTTTTCTACCCAAAAGTTTAAGAAAATCCAAAATTTCATAACTTTTGAATTGTCGTTTGCAACCTCTTTCAATTTGGACCAGTCTAAAGTTTGGTAGCCGCCCCTATAGCGCAGTTGGTAGCGCGTCAGACTATCAATCTAGAGGTTCTGGGTTCGATCCCTGATGGCGGCACTAATCCTTTCCGCCTATTTGTCTCTCACCAATGGGTCGATAATCGTAGACCTATGTGAGATAGCAGCTGGAGGCTAGGAAGGAATGTAATGGTAGTACTGGTGTGAGAAATACCAGGATTCCATTGTTAGGTGCTCCAGCCGCCGCGATATAACTGAAAGATTGTTGAAAGCGGCGTAAAACCCCATTTAAACAAAACAAACAAACCAAAAGTAATAAAAATCTAAAATTGCACAAGCTTTCAATTGTCGTCTGCAACTCCTTTCAATTTGGACAAGTCTTAAATTTTGCTGTCTGGTTATGGGTTAATGATTTCTACCTATAGCAAAGAAGACTGTGTTGATATGGGATTAGAGTTAAGGCTTGGTGCTTATTAACCAATCACCAGATGACAAAATTTTAGACTGGTCCAAATTGAACAAAATGTGGCAGATGACACATTTTAGTTGTTGTAATTTTAACTCTTGCCATGCTGTACCAGGATTACTTCTGTTTTGGTACGTGGTATAGACCAGGATAAGCTTGCACACATGTGCCCATATGGGTGACATACTCAAACAACAGTTGTTATTAGGGGTAGTGCTAGCGTTCAGAATAAAACGACTCACAGTTCTGCCTGGATCTTAAACCTATTACTAGAAGACAAAATTTTAGAGTGGTCAAACTGTTGCAGACAACAATTTTGATGAAAAAAGCATTAAAGACTGGTAATGGGTTAAAAAAGATGAGGAATAATATTCTGTGTTACTGCACTTCATAGATCTTGGTAAAAAACAGTGTGGAAAATGAAGAAATTGCTTGTTGCAAGCAACTTTTTCATTTTACACATTTTTCCTATCTTTTTTTCTTGAGGGGCGTTAAAAGTGTCATTGTGTTGGGATGGGATAAGAAATTGCTTGTAGTTAAGGAGAGCAGGTCAGGTCTATCATTGCTTGGTCTGTTTGTAGACTTCTACATGTAATTTACTGAAAGATAGATTATTCATCAGCTTGTGTGATGTGATGAATGTTGGTTACTCAACCTGAGATCATAATTAAGATTATAACAGCAAAATAAGAGACTAGTTCAAATTCAAAGGAGTTGCATACAACAAATTAACCCATTCCTGCACAGCAAACTTTTAGATTAGTCTGAATTGAAAGGAGTTGCTGATTACAATGTGAAGTTTATGAAATTTTGGATTTTTTCAGCTATCTGGGTATGAAAAATTGTGTAAAATGATGAAATTGCTTGCTACAAGCAATTTCCTTATTATCCACAGTGTTTTCCTCCCTGAAAGTTGAAAAAGTTTTAAATAGCATCAAAATTGTCCTCTGCAACTTCCTTGAATATGGACAATGCTAGAATTTTGTTGTCTTGTAATGGGATAAAGGGTAAAAGACCTGTGCCATTATATAAATAGGTTGAAAAGGATTATACATAAAGTTTACTGTAACGAGCTTAAAGCCTGTTATTTCTAATCGTTAATGAACTCCGATTTGAAACATTCATTACAAAGTCTGAAGTGTTTATTAGTTCTGAAATATGAACTTTCTCTTCAATTCCTTCAACTTCTCGCTTTTCATAGAAAAACCAGCTCATACATACTTACATGGCAGGGATTGGCTGGGAAAGGGTTAAAGAGTCTGTTATAATTGTGAATCAATCCTTCAGTTACATGAAGACCATTCTTAATGTTTTCCCAACTTTTTATGACCCTAAAAAAATTAGTTCAGGAAAACAGTGTTGAAAATGTAACAAGCCTTCATTTTCACCTATGTTTTCTACCCCAAAAAGACAAAAGATATTTAGAATTCTATCACTTAAACCCATACCCACACAGTCACACTTTTGGGCACCCTTCAAGAAAAACAATTGTGAAAGCACTGTGTAAAATGTTTTAAATCCAGGGAAAAGAAAAAAAAAACCCTTAAATTTCATAGAATTTAATTGTTTTCTGCAAGTTCTTTACATTTGATCTTGTCTAAATTTCTGTCATTTTAGTTAAAATTATTGTTTTGTACTTCTTTTAATTTGGACAGTCTATTTTTTTGTAGTCTGGTAATGGGTTGATGCTCTGATACTCTGTAATCTGCATTTGTAAGAAGTGCTAGTTGTTAATTGGATATACTCTTCTCCATGTTTCTATGGTAATGCAAGCAATATCAAATTAAGATAGAGATTTTAGTGAGATAACCTAGCATATTTTTGCATGAACCTCTGAAGTACATAACAATACAGGTATTAAACATGTGGTATAGGAATGCTCTACTTAGAACCTTTCTTATATAAACAATTCTATGTTGGAGCTCTTTGAAACCTTTCTCCCAAATAAAACTGTGAGAAAAGGAGAAATTGGTAGACTCAAGCAATTTCTCTTTTCCCAATGACATTTTTTCATGGACATTTTTTCCTCAGTTGGGCCTAATGTGGGACAGTGCATTAATCGTGGGTTAAATCAATGTTTTCTTACCCAGAAGCCAGAGATTTTAAATTTCATCATTCAAAGTTGTCTTCTGCAACTTCCATCTGTCTCGACGAGTCTAAAATTTTCTGGTAATGTGTTAACCCAATCCAACACAAAAATGCTTTTTGACACATACAAGAAAAAAGCTTTGAAAAAAGATCATGGACAATGAAGAAATTGCTTGTTATTAGTAATTTCTTATGATTCATAATGTTACAACCTCAAAAGATAAAAACAAGTAGGATTTTCATCAATCTGATTTTTTGTTTGTTTCAACTTCTTTCAATAAGGACTATTGTATAATTATCTTGTGTGGAAATGGGATTAGAATGTGACATTTAAAGACTGCTGCTAACAAAACAGGGGCTTTTACATCATTGAGTTAATGTCAAACTTGAACTTAAATAATCCTGCATTTTTTTGCCTTGAGGAAAAGTTGGTGTACAAAATATTGTTGTAAATGGAGAAATAGTTTGCAACTTGCAGTTTCTAATCCCAGGTTGAAACATTTTGAAGTGATATGATTTTTAGCTTGACTGTTTTCGGAGAAAATCCAAGGTAGTGCTAAAGCCATTTTGTGTTCTGCATCAATGGCGTGTTGTTCAAACTATCACAATACTTATGGACCTCATATTTCACATGTCTATGATTTGTGACAAGAACTTTCTGCTGTTACAATTTTCAAGTTTATTTGTCAAGGGCAAGCCCCTGAAGCTGAGTGCCAACAACAGCATGCAAAGCTATTGTTATTTTTGTTTATCAGTTCTATAAACTGTTTAATTTCTGTCACTGAAAGTTGCTGAAATATGAAGAATTATAAAGGTTTTATTAAAAAATGCTCTAGAATGTCTGGAAATTATAGGGAACATCCTTATTTTATTTTAACCTGTGTCTTGCTGAATATGGAAAATTCCGGTTCTTGCAGGAGCTATAGACAAAGATCAGCCTACACATTAGTGCAGTCTGATCTTGTTCTACACCTCCTGACTGTATTTTTCTTGTCAAAGTTGTTTATGAAATTGATTTATAAAAGAAATGTTGATTTTTGAACAATGAGCACTACCAATGCTTTCAGCCCTTTGATTTTAATCCAATTCTGATGGGGACGTTATACACCACAACAAATGTTAAATTTTAAGTCATTGTTAGTTTTCAGAATGATAGAGAGAAGGCAAACAAGCCCAGCTAAAAAATCAATAAATTAATATTTATTTATTCCCAGATAACACAATTTTAGACAAGTCCAGATTGAAGTAAGTTACTGACCACATATCAAATTGAGCTTGAATTTGGAAATAAGTGCCAAGTAAGCTAGAAAACATAAATAGCAAAGGATCATTGCTTGTTACAAGCTTCAACCTTTGATTATAAGTTTTGCTATATGTTGAAACATTGATTCAAGATCAAGTGAATCCATTCCCTCACAATTTAGCTTTTTTTTTTACGTCTCTCAAGGAAAAGGCTTTGGAAAACATGGCGGAAAATTAAGAGATTGCTTGTAACAAGCAAGTTCTTAATTTCCCACCATGTTTTCTTAAGAAAAAAAGACAAATATTTATAAATCAATCAAGAAGAGATTGTAATCTGAAACATCTGTCGTTTGGACCAGTCTGAATTTTTGTCATCTGGTAATGGGTTAATGTTGAGCATACCATTACATAATATTAACTATCTTCTATTTCCAGGCATTGATGGACATTGAAAAAATGATGGATTCCCCAAATGGGAAGATGGTCTCATTTCCACGAACTAAAAATCCCTTTTTGCTCTGTGAAGACAATGCTATGAAGATGCAAACATTTTGGCAAACAGAGAAACCCATCATCGATCATGAAAGATGTCTGTTGTGTAACTGCCAAAGACAGGATCCCCCGGAGGCAGAGAAAATTTTAGCAGGTATGAGTGTCTATTGCAGTGTTCATCTTGGTTTTAACCCAGTTAAGCCTAAATACAAAGGTTTTGCAGAAGAAAATTTAAAGCAGATTTAATTGAAAAATTAGCATTTAGTTGTTACAAAATTTTTTTTTTTTTTTCTAAAATGTTTTCTTTACTGTAACATTTGAGGGACATAAAACCCAGGAAATGAACAGGAAAGGGATAAGCAGGGCTAATAATTGATTAACCAGTGTTTTGACACTTTCAAATCTGAAAATATCCTGTTTTGACCCTTAGAAATTTCTTTAAATGGGGGTTTTGGCCTCCTTGATAGCAATTCCTACTGGTTAAACCTGTAATTTGATCATTCAAAATTTATGTACTATGGAAAATCATATAGATTGAATGCTGAATTCATTCTTTTAGAATAGATTAATAAAAGTGAATGTACTTGTACAAGGAAAGAACATTTAATGGTACATTATATTGTTCGTTTTGATCCCTTCAAATCTAGTTTTGACCCCTAGAATTGAACAATCAAGTAGTCAATGACTCCTCAATTTAAAGGCCAGCAGCCGCCGTCATAGCGCAGTTGGTAGTGCGTCAGACTGTCAATCTAGAGGTCCCAGGTTTGATCCCTAACGTCGGCACTCATCCTTTCCGACTATTTGTCTCCCACCAATGGGTTGATAATCTTAGACCTATGTGGGATAGCAGCTGGAGGCTAGGAAAGGATATGATGGCGGTAATGGTGTGAGAAATACCAGGAATCCATTGTTAGGTGCTCCAGCCGCCCAATATAACTGAAAGATTGTTGAAAGCGGCGTAAAACCTCATTCAAACAAACAAACAAAGGCTAGCTTAAGCCTTTTTCTTTAGAGATTATAAATCCTGAACCTGCTACCATACAACAATATTCTTGTCTGGTCCAAATTCAAAGAAATTGTTCAATTCCAGTTAGAATGCCATCTGCAACTTCTTTCTATTCCAACTTGTCAAAAAGTTTGTGTGGTAGTGGGTTTAGATTGCTAAACTTTTTCTTGCATACATAAATCAAAGAAAGAAATGTATATGCATGTTTCATTAAATCATAGAAAATTGTATCATATCCATCTGAGCTTTAAAATGAAATGAAAACACTTGTTATGAAAACATAAAAGCATTGCTTATGGTCATTGTATGTTGTTAAATAAGACTATTGTTTTGTATATTTCTAGAAACCAATGCCAATACAGAACAGTCATCTGAAACCAATCCCCTTTCACAGGTAGGTATAATTATACTGCCACCTACAATGTAAAGGTGGAGTATATTGTTTTCACCATGTCTGTTTGTCCGTATACATACACTTTTTTGTTTCTATGTTCTAACTCAGGAATCAAATGACCTACAACCTTGAAACTTCACGCAGTTTGTTGCCAATAATACAGGGATGCATTTTTTGGTCACGTAGGTGATAGGTATTAGTCTGCTTTGTGACAATTCTAGTTTGTCTTGTACTATGAGTAATTTGTATTGTTCTGTGCTTAGATGGGTCAAACTTTACAAAAAGAAAATAATAATGATAATAACTCATACACAAAGCAAAGCTAAATGTGTAGCCCACTGAGGTATACTGTTTAAATGTTTAGACGATTGGCTGGCTCCCTGGCTCCTCAGGTATTTCCAACATGTCATGCAGTCACTTTTCCTCCCTAGTTGGTAACTGATACATCACTGGCCACACAAAGAGATCTCTATCAGGAGGTTACACTTCAGTATTATTTTGCAAATATATGGTCAGTAACATGTAACAAAAAAGTAAAATGGTTGGTTGGCCACCTAAACCAATAAGCTGCAGTTTTAACATGTAAGTTTGTACAACAAAAATGCTTCTGATAAATGTAGGCCAATGTTGGAGGACAAAGTTCATTCTCAGTCTAATTGAATATTATTGGTTGAATGGTTCTTAGACAGCTAGGATCTGTCAATTCCTAGAAACGATTGAGTAAATGGAGACTCAGATAGGATGTGGTAATAGTACTGGTGATAGATACCTTTTCTGCTGAAGCAATGTATGTATTCTTGATAGAGTCTAGTCTGAAACTTAACAGAATTTATGACTTGTCCAATTGAAAGTAATTCTAGACCTCATTTCAAAGTTTATAAGCAACTGAAAGTAAGTAAGAAACTTTGTAAAATAAGTGCAATCTATGCTAAGAAATGTGAGGAAGAAAGACAGTGCCTACAATAAGCAATTTCTCCTTCTCTCAGTATTATTTCCTTGGTTTTCTGTAGGGCAATGTTAAAATGAATGCTTGTGTTGGTAACTTTAAGGGGTTCCACATTCACCAAAGTGTGCCCAGCTTGTCTAAAGAAGGACACTGGCCTTCACAAGGTCTTTTAAGGTGTGATTAGAATCATCTACAATAAACTAAAAAAGCTGAAATAAATTTTGCCTGGCTGTCAGTATGACAAGGGCTTTGTTGACCTTATTGTTGGTTAAAATATTGTTTGATTTCCTGGGCTGGTGATGGAATCAAAAAAACATCTCCTTGGAACACAGCATTTTGACATTTTGAAAATAAGAAAATCCCAGACAATATGATGACTTCATGTAATATTGAACAATGCTATCATTACAGATGAGTTAACCCATTCCCAAACAAAACAACAAAATTTTACACATCTCAATATTCAAATAGTTGCAGACAACAAAACAAATTTCGGTTGTGATTGAAAATTAAGGAACATGAAACAGAAAACATAGTGAGAAAAGAATAATTGCTTTTTACAATTTGGGACTTAAAATATTAAAAGAAATGACTGGCGACATTTCAATGTGTGTCTAATTTGAAAAATAATGACTGGATATGGTAAAAAAAACTATGGGAACAGGAGAAATTGCTGTTCCTATAATGTTTCTATAGTATTATTTTATAGGAGCATCATTGAACAGTAATGAGTTAAATTGATAAGGACTGGCCATTAACTTCAGTAAGGCGAGTATTATTATCTGATCTTACAATACTCCATAGACAAAATCAGTCTGATATTTCTCTATGTTCCATACTTGTAATTTTAGACTGCAAGATAAGGGTAAATAAATTTTCAAATGTTTTACAGCTGCCTCTATGGGTGTGTCCTTCATGTCGTAAAGCAGCTGACCAGGAAATGGAGAAGAAACCTTCCTTAGAACAGTTCCTGGTGAGAGAAATTCTTTTATCCTTTTCAATGTCAAAGATTTGGTAATTTGTATGTGTAGTATTGAATTGAAGGTTATTGAATGTTGCAAAAAAGATCAGGGAGAAGATTTTCAGTGTGGGTGTGAATTTGTTTTAAGTTCAATTACAGGACACTTATGTACACATTATATTTTCAGTGGTAAAATATTTGGACATAGGTTTGAAGTTTTAAAGCTGAAAGTAAAATGGACAAAATTACTTTAGATTGGTCTTTTATACTAAGCTCATTATCCGACATGATAATTGAAGGACTTCTGGCTTTGACATGTAGTTGGACTTGACCATATTTACAGCCATTTTTTTTGCAAAAATTATTGTCAGTAACATGTTACGAAATGGAAAATGATTGGTTTTCAACCTAAACATTGTAACTACATCGTATTCAAGCTGTAGTTTATGTTTAGGTGGCTAATCCAACAAAATGTTTCACACAGCTGTTGCCCAAACATGGTGTTCAAAGTTCATTTCCAGTCTAAATATATGATATGATAGGTCTATCAACATTTTAATTGATAGAAGCCATTTGTTAATTAAATAAATGTTTCATTTGAACAGAAGCATTGTATACTAAAAGTGTGTCCAGTGTTTTATGTAGCCATGATATTGTGTTGCAGGAGAAGGGTTTCAATGAGAACTTTTTACCTGATATCAGTATCAAGCCAGGGTCAGAACCTACCACACCTAATGGTACTTTGTGTACGTGTGAGGCTTGTACAGAAAGAAGGTAAGTTATTAGACCTTAGCAGGATGTTTTTTGTAACATGTAATATTGGAAGAGTTATCCCTTTCCTGTACAATCCCTGGTTTTTACGTCCCTGTGAATTTCTACTTGAGAAAATATTGTGGGAAAAGAAGAAATTGCTTGTAACAAGCTATTTCTTCATTTTCCACAATTTTCTACCTTTTCATATGGAACTCATATTTAAATTGTTTTCCTGCGTATTCTTTGAATTAGGAAAAGTCTAAAATTTAAAAAGAAAAACAGGAAAGGTTTAAGGGAGTAGTGTCAAACTGCTATTTAGACTGTAATGAAAGGAATACTAGTCAATAAAGGAATACATTTAGATTGAAAATTTAGCATGTTACATGTACAAAACCCTTTAAAATACATAACTTACATCAACCCATTATCAGACAACAAAATTTCAGATTGGTCCAAAAAAATTATAGTTGATATAAATTATGAAAACCTCTCTTTTGTGGTAGAAACCATAAAAGACAATTAACCCTTATCATGCTGAATGCGGAATATTCCGGTTTTGGCAGGAGATGTAGACCAACATGAGCATGCACATGAGTGCAGTCTGAACTTGGTCTACACCTTCTGCTTGAAATTTTGCTGCCAGATTTGTTTATGAAATTGATTTCTAAAAGAAATATTGATTTTTGAACAACAAAGTCTTTTAGTGCTTTCAGCCCTTTGATTTCATACAATTCAGTAAGGTAATTTATGCAGCATGACAAGGGTTAACAAATGATTGTTAAAAACAATTTCTACTTTTTCTTCCAAATTTTCCGAAGTTTTTTTCCTATTGGGCGAAAAAGTGGGATTGTATGGGGGAATGGTAATAAGTTAGTCCAGATCTCATGAACAGCTGATTGAATCAATTTGCCGTGCTTGTCCGATCATTTGTTAGATTGCTGGCCACACCAGAGATAACAAAGCACATAGTTTGGCATTATTATTGGTCAGGGGCATGATACAAAAGTAAAATTGGTAATTTGTTGGTGACCTGAGTGTTGTAACTACACCTTGAATACTGCCTTTTGAAATCCTCTCTTAGGTCATTGTCACATATAGAGGCGAAAGGTCAAGTTTTGATTTCACAATTACTTTTTTGCTGTAGGGTGATTGAGGATGAGCATGAACAAGAAACCCAAGATTTACAACATAGCTGGATGGAACTACGTAAAGTTGTTAGACATTTTTACGGGAGTCGAGAAAACATGGCTGATAAAGAAATAAACGCGAACACTATACATGCACAGGAGGAGAAAGTCAAAGATCTCGTACACAAGTAAGTTGATGTAGGAAATATTTGTGACTAGTCTTGTGAAATGGACAGTCCTGGAATTTTGAAAATGTCACCAGATCCAGTACAAGCTGGTTTGGGATGTAAGTTCTAACCCTTGCCTGTTTTACAACATTGATCTGTCCGAAATCAAAGGTTTCGCAGACTAGAAATTTAAACTGGTTTTAATTTGAAAAATAGCTATTCTATAGGGTAGACTTTGAAAAATAACTTTTCTATAGGGTAGAATATATTGTGGAAAAAAGAAGAAATTGCTTGTCACAAGCAATTTCTTTTTTTTCTACAATGTTTTCTCAACTATTAAATGATAGAGAAGTAAATTCCAGGAATTGAACAGGAAAGGGTTAACTGAACTGTTTCCTGAGAATTAATAAGATGTTTCTATAGCATCATTATTATATAGGAGTCAGCTTGTCTTTTGGCTGGATTGTCCGTTGGTAGGTCTGTTTGGCAGTAGCTTTTTCTTGTCCACTCATTTTCTCATAAACTATGTGTTAGATTTGATTCTAATTTCTCATAATATGCATTCAGTATCAACCAAACGTGGTATATTCTATTCTGTTTACAATCCATTTACTTTACTTGGAGCTATATTCCTTTGTTGAAAAAAGGCTTTAGCCCATTCCCAATCATTGATGCTTTTAGATGCCACTGGAGAAAAACAACTTGGTAAACGTTGTGTAAAATGAAGAAATTGTAAAAAACAATTTCTTCATTTTACTCAATGTTTTCTACCAAGAAAGTTGAAAAGATCTAAAATTTCATAATCTTTAAATTGTCGTCTATAACCCCTTTCAATTTGGACCAGTCTAAAATTTGCTATCTGGTAATGTGGTATTCCAATGACAAGAATGTATTTATGTGACAAGGAGGGAGAGGTATTAATCAACTTTAGTCAAATTGTTGTGCAAAAACTTTGACAATTTTACATCTCTAAAACCTATTATCCTTTCCTCTTAATGTAAAATATATTTTTTTTGATGAGATTTACTGAGCTATTGTTCTTTTTTCCTTTCAGGTTAAATATGAGGGATCCACATCAGTTATTTTTACGCCTGGAGTCACAGGTTGTAGAATTTGTGATAGAAATGAAAGTCAAGCTGCTGAAACAATTAAGTACAGGTTTTAAAACCCCGCCCCAGGCCAAGAAATTTATCTCCATGCTTTTAGATGAATATACCCATCTATGTACAGTAGCAAGGAGAATGGCTGGGCTTCTTAAAGAGTTGGTAGGTGTACAGTTTTTAAGTAACAAGTATATTTGATATGTAATCTATTGCGGCACAATTCTGTTTTTGTATACCTCTTGTGAAAAATACTTGAAAAAACAATGGAATTTTTTTACATTGATTTCAAACTTGAAAGGCGACAGATATTCAGAATTCAGAACTTAGTATTGTTACCTGCAACTTCTTTAAATTTTGGACCATTCTATGTAATAATGGGTTTACCCATTCATAGACTATATTGTATCAGACTTGTCCAAATTGGAAGAATGTGTAGAAAGTAATCTTGTAAGATAAAGATTATCAAATAAAAGCCATGAGAAAATATAAGAAAAGGACAAATTACCTGTGATAGATGGGAATTTTACTTTTGTGTACTAAAATATAGGATTGTATGATGATATGTTGATCCCTTCTCATGGGATAAAGAGCTTAGGAAAACATTGTGGAAAATGAAGAAATTGCTTGAGACAAGCAATTTCTTCATTATCCACAATGTTTTCTGCCCACAGGACTTAAGGTTTACCAATCGTACCAATCTGAAATTGTTTTTGCAACAGCTTTAACTTGAACCAGTCTAAAGTTGTATAGAGTAGGAATGGGTTAACTATAAGTAAGTTTGGCCCTTGTCTACTAGTGAATGAACAATAAATTTGATCCCTCTCTCACGCGCACAGAAATCATCTTGTACACTTACCATTAATGTCTGTGTATATACTTTTGTCTTCATGTGTTTCGTATTAACATGGCTTGCAGCTAAAAGACCTCAGTTGCTGATGCCCTGGTAAATACTATCTATTAATTGTGAAAAATTAATTGCATTCTATTAATTTGTATTTTACAGTTTATAGATTCTTTATGCTTAGAGTAGATTAAATGAAACATGTAAATGTTTGACCTCAATATTTCAATGTGTGAATTAAAAATGTATACAGAATATTTTGTTTTTACAGCAAGATCACCTGAAGCGGTTTAAAGTAACCTGGGACCTTCATAATAAACATTTATTCCAGTCTGTAGTGTTTTCTGAACCGCCCATTAAAAACAGCATGACACTTTTACTTACTCAATTAAGGTGAGGATTATCTCATTTTGATCTTTTTCTGCCTTATTAAATGGAATTCTGTAATAATATTGAAAGGATAGAATCTGAAATAGTTTTCATGTCCAGGCCATGCAATGGCAATAGGATTATAGAGTTACGTCCATGTGTGTGTGCATGGAATGCTGGTTTTCAAAATGACATGGCACAGTTGTTCCCTGTGAAAAGAACTAGTGTCATACGAAAAGTTTTGTTGGATACTCCCAATTTAACCCATTCCCACTCGGTGACACTTTTAGATGCCCCCAAGAAAAAAAGCTTTAGAAAACATACATAAATGGAAATCTTGCCTGTAATACACAGAGTTATATAGGCGATGTAGGATTTAGATTTCACGAGTGCACAGAGTAATGACTCAGATCAGTCAGGCATAGGCATAGACTGATCCAAGTCTTCACTATTGGCTCCTAGGATGATGACTTACTCAAAATTCCTATAGATCATTTGGGTTTATTCCAAACATGGGATGTCATGGGTTCGATCCCCGGCGGTGGCACATATCTTGTCCAACATTTGTCTCACCAATGGTTGGTTAATCGTAAACCATAGTGGGATAGCATATGAAGGCCAGGAAAGGATGTAGTGGTAGTACTGGTGTGAGAAATACCAGGAATCCATTATTAGGTGCTCCAGCCGCAGAGATATAACTGGAATACTGTTAAAATTGGCGTTAAGCCCCATTCAATTAATCTTATTGGACAAATTGCAGCCATAGCCCAGTCGGTAGGGCAGTCAGACTATCAAGTATAAGTTCAAGGGTTTAATCAAATTTCCTTTCTCAAATTTGAGCCGCCGTCATAGTGCAGTCGGTAGGGCATCAGACTCCTAATCGTCAATAATCGGTCATGGGTTCAATCAATCAATCAACCTTTCTCACATTTGTTTCGCACCAATGGATGGACAATTGTAAACCTAAGTGGGATGAGTCCCTGGTGGCTTGGAAAGGATGTATTGGTGGGAAATACTTTGAATCCATGGTTAGGTGCTTCAGCCACAGCAACATGATTGAAATTCTGTTATAAGTGACATTAAACCCCATTCAAACAATCAAACTAGGTAGACAATGTGGCTGGCGGTTTCTGTTACTGAATTCTTAACCCATTACCAGATGGCAGAATTTTAGATTGAATTGAAATGAGCTGCAGACAACAATTTAAAGTGAATGAAATTTTAGATTTTTTCAACTTTCTTGGTAGAAAACATTGTTGACAATGGAGAAATTGCATTTTTGCATTGTTTTTCTAAATTTTTCTGTGAGGGGTGTCAAAAATTGTTATTGTGTTGGAATGGATTAAGCATCACACGTATATGGATTTTTTTGGAAATATTAAGTACAAGCTTCTCTTTGTTTTGTGGAATTATACTGAAGTTATAAACCAGTGAGATTAAAAGGGATGGCATATAAATGATAATTACTTGATTATCTATTTCTAGGCTGGGTGCAGCTTCCAAAGAATCCTATACTGAAGATACCTATCCCAACTTGTTACATCGTTATCTTAAATTTGAAGATGAAATGTCTGTGATCAATGTAGTTTGGAGGGACTGTCATCAACTCATAGAGTCTTATAATGAAGAACAGGTGGGTAAAGGTTCTAGTCTATATGACTAATCAGAGTAGTTAGGAGGTACCGTCTTCAGCTTACTGAGGAACAGATGGTTAAGATTCCGGTCTATTTGTTTGTGATCAATGTAGTTTGGAGGGACTTTCATCAACTCAATGAGTCCTCCAATGAGGCACAGGTTGGTAAAGGTTCTAGTCATTCTAAATGTGCTCAGCCTCAGTGAAGTCAGGAGGGACTGATATCTGCTCATCGAATTGGATAATGAGGAACAGGTCAGTCTATTCTAGTCTATTTGACTGTGATTAATGCAGTCTAGAGGGAGGTTATCTACTCATTGAGTCCTATAATGAGGTCCAGGTTAGTAGTATTCTAGTCTATTTGACTGTGATTAATGCAGTCTAGAGGGAGGTTATCTACTCATTGAGTCCTATAATGAGGTCCAGGTTAGTAGTATTCTAGTCTATTTGACTGTGATTAATGCAGTCTAGAGGGAGGTTATCTACTCATTGAGTCCTATAATGAGGTCCAGGTCAGTAGTATTCTAGTCTATTTGACTGTGATTAATGCAGTCTAGAGGGAGGTTATCTACTCATTGAGTCCTATAATGAGGTCCAGGTCAGTAGTATTCTAGTCTATTTGACTGTGATTTATGCAGTCTAGAGGGAGGTTATCTATTCATTGAGTCCTATAATGAGGAATAGGTGTGCATATTCTGTATATTGCATTAGACAGTGATAAGTTTGGTCGGAAGCTTATTGGGCCCTATAATTGGATAAAGAGCTGGTAGCTCAAATAGATTATTGTGGTTGTTCTGGTGTGAGAAATGATAGGTACCTATGGTTAGGTGCACCAGCCACCATGATTTAATGGAAATACTGTTGAAAGCAGCTCTTAATCCCATTCAAGCAATGAAAGTCATGCTAGAAGGTCATGTTAGGCAGCTTAATCCATTGCTAGATGACAACATTTTAGACTGGCCCTAATTAATAAACGTTGCAGATGACAAATACATTCAAGGAATTTCATAAAAATCTTTGACTATCAGTGTAGAAAATGTAGGAAATGAAGAAAATGCTTGATATGAGCAATTTCTTCCTTTTCCACAATTTTCATCCACACTTTTTTATCCCTCGCCGTTTTGGCGAAGGGGATATAGTAATGGTCTCATTCCGTCATTCCGTACTTCCGTCATTCCGTCCTTCTGTCACTAAACTTGTCTGGAGCATATCTCTGAAAGTATGATTGCTATCAACTTGAAACTTCATAGGTGGATAGATCTCATTGAGGAGAAGTGCATTGCACAAGAACCACAAATCTTGCTTGCATAATTTTAGTTATTGCACTTTGTTGTTTTAAAGACTAAGATATCGTCCGGAGCATATCTCTGAAAGTATAATAGCTATTGACTTGAAACTTCATAGATGGATAGATGTCATTGAGGAGAAGTGCACTGCACAAGAACCACAACTCTTGCTTGCATAACTTTGGAGTTATTACCCTTTGTTGTTTAAAGACTAAGATTTTGTCCGGGGCATATCTCAGAAAGTATAATAGCTATTAACTTGAAACTACATAGGTGATTAGAACTTGTTGAGGAGAAGTGCACTGCACAAGAACCACAACTCTTGCTTGCATAATTTTGGAGTTATTGCCCTTTGTTGTTTTAAAGACTAAGATTTTGTCTGGAGCATATCTCTGAAAGTATAATAGCTATTAACTTGAAATTTCATAGGTGGATAGATCTCGTTGTGGAGAAGTGCAGTGCACAAGAACCACAACTCTACTTTGCATAATTTTGGAGTTATTGCCCTTTCTTGTTTTAAGTCTTAAATTTGTCCTGAGCATATCTCTGAAAGTATAATAGCTATAATCCAACTAATTGAGAAGAAATGCAGTGCCTCAATCATACTGGCTTCAGTTTGCTATCAAGCTTTTTAGGCAGGGGATGGCCATGTCCGACATGGCTCTTGTTCTCTAAGGATATGAAAAATATGGATTTTTTGTGAATGGGTTAACTAGGATCCTTCTTGGACAATTTTTCTAATGTATGTAAAAGTAATTTGTCAATAAAAGATTATCTGAATGTATTGCAGTCTGCCCTGAAGTTAAAACAGAAAATGCTCAGAGAAGATTGGGAGTTCTTTAAAACCCAAAGAAAATTGTTGGAAAAACAAGTTACGAAAAATTCAACTAAGTCCTGCCTCTCTCATAAGTAAGTATAACTTGATTAGATAGCAAGTATTAACCCATTCCAATACAATAAAGATTTAGACCAGTCCAAATTGAGAAGTTACAAATGGCAATTCAAAGTAGATGAAATTATAGATTTTTCAACTTTCTGGATAGAAAACATTGTGGAAAATTGAGAATTAGCTTGGTTCAAGCAATTTCTTCATTTTCAACAATGTTTTCCCAATGTTTTTTCTTAGGGGTGTCAAAAAAGTCATTGTGTGCGAATGGGACATGACTAAAACTAATGACATACTGGTTATGTTAAGAAGATACAGGATAACTGTTTTGGTGTAAGTCTGAATTATCTTTGATTGAGAGAACAACAAAAGCTATATTTTTTCACGAGTGGCAGAGCCACAAGCTTCAGTTGTACATGAATTAAAAGATAGATTAATCTTACACTGAAACAAAGGTTTATTCCATTTTTTAATGCAAAAAGAAGAAGAGACAAGCACTTTTGTCTAGTTTCTCTAAAAACAACTCACTGCACAGGTGAATTACACGTCAATATGTAGATACTATCATTGTCTTGTGTCCCGCTTGATGTGTAGTGCCATCAAATTAACTTATTCCCACACATTGACACTTTTTGATGCCCCTCAAGAAAAACAATGGAGAAATAATTGTGTTAAATGAAGAAATAGCAATTTCTTCATTTTACGCAATTTTTTCTCCCCAGAAGGTGGAAAAAATCTAAAACTTCAACAACTTAAAATTGTCATCTGCAACTCCTTTCAATTTGGACCAGTCTATAATTTTGTCAGCCGGTAATGGAGTAAACAAAAAGCTTGGTAAAATCTTCAAAACAGTAAGTTTATCATGATAATCAGCCAATAAATCTCAATTATCTGCCAGAAAGTATTAAAGAATCAGCAGCCATCATGTTTATCTCGTCCAAACTTGTAAGATTATTTACTTTCTTGGAAACCAGAGTTTTCATTTTTCTCAAGGGACCATAAACAACGAAGCATCAACTAGCTGCATGCTGTGCTTCTAATGTAAAGATCCTTCCTTTTCAAAAGTGATTAAATAGATTTCAATTGTTAACGTCAGTTTATCTTTCATTGAGTGAACAAAAGTTTTTTTTATGCAAGTGGAAATGTAGCTTGTGAATTTTTGTTTGCAAAATCATTAAATGCATTTCATTTCACACTTGTGGTTATGGCAATATCATGATGTGATTAGTGCCTTTGGAAACCCTGAAATGAGATACAGTAGTGTGAAAGGAACAAAAGCAAGGCTATATCTTTGAAAATAACGGGTTTATCATATTAATGACTTCACTGGTTTATCCTAGAAGTTAACCAATGGCTGGCCCCGCCCACTGACTCTTTAGGCCCTGCCCATCAACTCTGACAGGAAGTTCCACATCGATTCTAGACCATGTTGGTTTGCAAAATTTATGGCCATTGGTATGTTAGAAAATTGTAGGTTGGCAACCTAAACGTCATAACTACAGCTTTATTACAACATTTAAGTCGCCAAACCAACCAAAAGGGTAAACAAAAATGGCTGCCCATGGCTGAGTTAAAAGCTCAGGTCCGAGCTAAATAAATGTTTTGATTGGTTAGTTGATTCCTTGATTGACAACAGTGATTGGTTAATCATCGAGTTAAAATCCACCTAGAAATTCAAATGAATCACAGGGTGAATAATGTATTTGTTTTCAGCCTTGAAGCTCAATTTACAGAAACCATGAGGTTAATGCTACAAGGAAACAAACCTTCTCAAGATGAACTCCTGTGTCCAAGATGCAATAGGAAAAGGTTTGTTAATTTGATGCTCTTATACAGAGCTACAGATAGTGGGCGTAATTTATATTTTAGACTTGAATTTTTCATCAATACTGCCATAAACCCTGTGTTGTAGGTACTCATTTGAATCGTCTCACTGAGACGATTCTAATGAGTACCTACAACATAGGATTTTGTTGAGAAATGAGGATTTTAGAATGCTGTTACTCTCTCTCTTATCTAGACCTCTGCTCTCGTATTCAACAGGGAATTTCTATAGGATTTTAATAGTTGAAACAACTTGCACTGGTTGGTTAAGTTTTAATAGGTTTCAGAAATTAAACAGAGTTTGTTTGAAAACATTCCCACACAAGCCCTTATTTTACGCCTCTCAAGAAAAAAGCTTGGAAATACATTGTGGAAAATTGAGAAATTGTTTGAAACATGTAATTTCTTCATTGTTCAAAATGTTTTCTACACTTAAAGAGAATTGAAAAATTGCACCATCTAAAATTTGTCTGCTGCAATTTCTTTGAATTTGGTTCAGTCTAAAATATTGTCATCTGGTAATGGGTTAAGTTTAATAGTTGCATTTTCTGTGACACTTATAGGATTCAAGTAGATAAAAAGCATCACAGTTTTATATACAAGTGTCTTAAAAAAAGGGTAACCTACACACTGTTAGAAACAGATAAAATGTTCAACCATTGGCAAGCCAAGAAGCTAATAGAGGTATGCAAATGCATATCTGATAATATATTTCTTTTATGTTGAAAGTGAAGTTTCTGATGTATTGAAAATTTATTTAAAAAACAAGCATCTGAATTCCCAATCAAATCATGACTGACATTCAGCCTATTTTGAATGAACTTGCAGGTGCCCCTGTGATGAATGTACGATCACACACATGATAACGTGTGGTATTATCAACCCAGAGGTATTAGAGAACACCAACACGGCTGTGAATACACATCATCATAACACACCCTTCATGCACGATCCAAATCGTTATCGTATAGATGTCAGTCCACCCTCCATGTCCAGTACAACATCAAGTAGCGGGTCATCGAGTCCAATCATGGTTGATCCTCATCCTTTCATTGGGAATTTGTAAGTGCTACAGCAAACCCTTACCAGAGGACAAAAATCACAGAAAAAATAGGTGTAAATTAAAAAAAAAAGGTTATACGAGGAAAGAAAATGTTATGAGAAATTGCTTATTATAAACAATTTGCCACTTTCCCTCAATGCTTTATCCTGCTATATTATTTAGATCTCTACAAAATTTGGGATTATTTGGTATAAGGTTAATCAAATAATAAATGTTTCATTTATCACTGGCATCGTTACCCAAGGCTAGAACATAGTGGAGAAATGAAGGACAGACTTAATCTGTCTGATTTGTTTTATTAACTCTTTCCAAACAGATAAATTGTAGACCGGACCAAATTCAAAGAGTTAAAGAAGACAAAACAGGTTTAAATTGAAAAATAAGGACCATTAGAGTAAGAAAACATTACAAGAAAAGAAGAAATTGTTATAAGCAATTTATTCTTTTCTCACAATGTTTTCCTTAAGCTATTTTTCTTTGGCATGTAAAAATGCCAGTTTGTGTGGTAATGGGTTAAGGCATGTATTCTATTTCATTATTTAGGAATGAGGATGAAAATCAGGAAGAGAACGATAATCAGTCCTATGAAGAAGATGACGATGATGATGTTGATGACGATGATTTGGATGCAGATGGAGATGATGAAGATGAAGAAGAAGAAGGAGAGGAACTAGAGGAGGAAGAGGAGTTTACAGAAATGAAGGAGGAGGCAGAGGAGGAGCCTAATCCATTTAAGGTGGGTGTGTTAGTGAGATTAGCATGACTGAGTCAAGTTGGTGTAGATTTTCTCGTAGGTCTGGACCAAAAGTCAAGGCTTTCATTCCTCTATTAGTGATGTATCTATTTGCTTTAGAATTTATTTTTTTTGGGGGGGGAAGGAGATGTATGTAACAGATTTCTCTAAAGGAATGAAAGCTCTCACAAATCATTCTCATCTGCAGAATCCAGATAATTTTATCATTTGATTTTCGCATTTTTGATTTTGATACAAGCCCTCTTCTCTGGTTCTTTTCTTCTACCTTATTGAAATATGAGGATATTTTCAAAAGGGTCAAAAACTTAAAATTAACATGCGATTAAGCTAGTTTTATTTTATTAGAATGGAAAAATTAAAATAACTACAGCTGAATGTGAAGTAGACAGTGATAAAATGATTTGCTGTATATTGGCAAAATTGCTGGACTATGCCCTCATATTTCACAAAGATTCCGCAGAACTCCAATTCACTTTCTTGTAAGTTCAAAACTGTGGTTGATTTATTATTTCATATATATTACAATGTTTTATTCTTACAATTTGAAGGTCTTATAGGTGGGTAATCGTAATCCTAAGTAGGAGGCTTAGAAAGCGTGTAGGGGTAGTACTGGTGTAAGAAATACCAGGAACCTTGGATTAGGTGCTCCAGCTGCGCGATATGACTGGAATACTGTTTAAAGTGGCATTAAATCCCATTCAAACAAAAATGCAATTTGCAGTCCTACATTACTCAAATGATTTTACAGTTATTAGTTTTGCCTAAGGTATTTTAGTTGTACAGTAAAAATGAAATGAGGCAAAGCCTCTTACTGACTTCAAAAATTGAAATATTGAATATAAAGAAATAAAAATCTGTCACTTCTTGATTTAGCTTAAGTCTCTATATTTTAGAAGTCTCATCAAGATACCATCGCTGAATGAACCTAGTATATATTTATGATCTATAATGCAAAAGGCAGCCATATTTGATGTACAAAAAGTATTGACCAAAGTACGATTGCAAAGAATAAAAGAGATGGAAAATTATTTTATTTGTAGAGAAATCAGTCTCTCAGGGCTTGAGTTTAAGTTTCAGGAAACTTAACATTTTTCCTCTAAGTATTCTTAGGATATAAGCTATCTAGTAACACAGGCTTTAACATTAAAGTCTCCCTTTAAAATTTTTTAACCCATTTGCTCACATTGATACTTTTAGATGCCATTAAGATAACCTTTGGAAAACATTGCTTGTTACATGCACGTTAGATTCACCAAACCAATAAAATGCTTCATACAAATGTCTGAATTCAGAATTCACTTTCAGTCTAAATGAATGATTTTATTGGTGAATTGGTTCTTTGACTGACAGATGCAATCTGTCGATCAGTTTCAACATTATTTACAGGGGATTCTATATGTTGTTTGATTAAGCATGAAAATATGAATGTCAAAGAAATGTAGCTTAACAAGCAGACATTTTATTCTTTCTGGTCTATTTTATAAGAGATATTACAAATTTGAAAATTAAGTTTGACAAGTTCCAGTGAATTGAGTAATAGATGAAAGAATTAGGCTTCCACAGATCTATAATGGCATAATACTTTAACCCATTCCCACACAAGCCCTCCTTTTTATGCCTCTCAGGAAAAAGGCTTTAGAATTCATTGTCGATAATGAAGGAATTGCTTGTATCAAGCAATTTCTTCATTATCCACAATGTTTTCTATCCAAAATGATGAAAAAATCTAAAATTCCATCTTGAAATTGTCGTCTGCAGCTTCTTTCAATTTGGACTAGTCTAAAATATCATTGTGTGTGAATGGGTTTAACTAGTGTTCCATTACTTCCCATTATAAACTTTTTAAATATTTGATGAATAGTATTTCATGCCTGTTCTGTATATCTGAGTTGTATATAGGAGCATTTGCCTTCCAGATTATGGAAGACTTCACCATCAAAGATGGAGGAGGAATAGGTGTACCGTTTGGTCCGGAGACAAAAATAGAGAGTTGTAACTGTGATCACTGTGTCTCTCAAGCCAGACAAGCTGTAAGTCTCTTTATATTAACCTTGGGATGTTAATCCATTCCAACTCAAAAACATCTTTTTGGACACCCCCCCCCCCCCCCAAAAAAAAAAAAAAATAAATATCCTTGAATATATTTTGGGAAATGAAGAAAGTGCTTGTCAGAAGCCATTTGTTCATTAACCAATATTAAGATTCCATCTCCAAAAAAATGTTTTCTGCTTGTCTGCAACTTGTTTTGATTTGGATGTCTGTTAATGGGTTTATCTGAAACATTGCCAATTTTCCAATGATTTTATTCAAAAGATATTCAATGAGTTGTAATAAGATACTTAATTTGTATACAAGTCATGTGTCAAGAGATAAAAAAGCTTTGTCAAGTTGAGCCTGTTTCAGGTGAAGAGTTTGAAATTCTTGGAATCAATCAAATTATCATATTCTATAAAAGAATTGTTACACCATTTGTAAAATGTTATCATATCAATATTGCATCCTTTTGATGGTACAGAAAAAGCCTTTATCCATTTGTGTAGTTACGTTTACTGATTTTTGTCTTTATAATATCCATAATTATCAATTGGCTTCTTTGACTCATGTACTGTAGTTCATATCATAAATATGTGGAGTTTATATTGAGTGCAAATTGTGAAATCTGAAATGGCTGTTATTGCATGTGGTAAGTTTATTTACATGAGATAAGTTCAAGGTCTTTTGTCCTTACTTGAATTTTATTGTATTACATTGTTACACAGTTTAAATTTAGGGTAACATTTACCACACAACTAAATTTTAGACTGGTCCTACCTAAAAGAAGTTACAGACAACGATTTGAAGTTTATGTAATTTCAAAAATCTTTGTTTTTCTAGGTAGAAAACATACTGGGAAATGATGAAATTGCTTGTTAAGACCAATTACTCCATTTCCCACCTTGTTTTACAAAGCTGTTTTCTCGAGGGGAGGTTAAAAGCTTGATTGTATGGGAATGAGTTAATTGATCAATGACCACACACACTCCCTATCATGCAGTGAGAGGGATGTTATCTAAGAAACCTGACACCATAAGCTTGTTAGGTGCCTAAGACTTTTGTCAAAAGTAAATTTTTGCAGGTAGACCTGAAAGGTAAAGCAGTTTATGGCACCCATGGTTTTTGCATAACTAACAGTTTTACAGATTGAAATGATTAAAAGTTATTGCAATGGATCTGATATCAAATGAAAGTTTGCACAATTTATCCAAGTCACCAAGCCAACAAAATATTTATAAATTATTTGATTGGCTAATTGCTCTATATATTGACAGTAGCAATCTCTAAATTATGATCATTAGAGAAATATATCCCTTTCCTGTTTTTGGAAATTTTAGACTAGTCCAAATTGAAAGACGTTGCAGACGACAATGAAAACTGGATGTCATTTGAAATGAAACCATCCTATGTGGTAGAAAATATTGTGGAAAAAGGAGAAATTGCTTGTTACAAGCAATTTCTTCTTTGTCCACAATGTTTTCTCGAGAATAAAAAACCACAGGAACGTAAAATCTCGTATTGAACAGGAAAGAGTTAAGACATGAACAGAATATTTTTTGTTTTCATGGAGGTATGAACCGAAAAAAAAACTAATCACACTGTATGAATACACAAAGCTGATTCATACATAAGTGTGATAAGATTCTTTGGTTCATACCTCTATGAAAACAAAAATATTCTCTTCATAACTTATGATTTAATAGCATTGAGCAAAAAGCAAAAACTTAACAAAATTTTATACTTTTTTGTATTGAACTATTTTGTGCAGAAGCATACAAAATGGCTGTGTGCCCAAAATTTTGTTCATAGAAATATGATTTTTTTTCAACCTATCAGAACACTCGTTTTTGATAGATAAAACTGAAAATTAAATTATTTGACTTTTCAGATGAAGGTAGAGGAGAACCCGTGCCAGTGTCATGTCTGCCTCAAACAGCAGGGGAAGGATATCTCTACCTCCTTACCTCAACCTGTACCCCCGATAGTCCCAAAACCTGGGGAGTTACACCTTTACCCCCATATCCACGGTTCTACTGGGCTCCATACACTTGGTCGTGGACGACCTATCCTTCCACCAAATCTGTATGACCTTCACCTTCCAACAAGTCAGCGTCACAAGTCAATCATCCAACAGACCAAGGTTCCAATTAAGCTAGACTTTGACTCACCAGAGGGTATTAACGACCATATCTACCATGCATACGGTGACTGGGACAACACGCCCTATGATCCGCGGTTGCTACTCGGGAACGGAAAATTAGATAGTGAGCTTTTACCACCGCCCCCTTTTTCAAGCCCATACATGTCCAATCTTCTAAAGGAGCCATTCTCGATGTCAGGTGGACTGGACCCTAACACCTCGCCCATCATTTCCTCCATTAGTTCAACTAGTGCTTTTACATCTTCTGTCTCGAACCAGACAACAACCTCTACGGTGCAAGCAGCAGCCAAGATTACGGACAATCTCTCAGTCCTCTCGACCAAGGAGACTCTTGGAGAACACCTGGCTAGGAATGCCAAATGTGTGAATCAAGACATCTCCTTGGCAAAGAATCACACCCCTCCTTGTACACGTCCTGCCACAATGGGAGGTAACAACGTTCCTAAAATGTCGCAGAAAGGGCATAGTCAGCATTGCAGGAAACATAATCCACAAGCCAATCTTAAGACTGGTAAGCACTCTTACAAATATCATCTGTTTATACCTTTCCTTGCCCCTTATCATGCTGAATAAATTCCTTCACAGAATCACATTAAATTCAAAGGGCTGACAGCACTGGATGCACTGAATGTAGCTTATGATTTTTTTGAAATTATTTCATGACTAACTCTGTAAGACACAAACAGGCGGTGTAGACTATGACTGAACATAATATGTGCAGTCTGATCTTTCTATTTTCTCCTGCTGAAAAAGGAATATTCTTGGATTAGCACGACAAAGGTAAAGAATGCATATTCATTTAACCTTGATTGCAATGTGCAACATGAGTTTTTTAAGGCAGTAAGAGATTTACTAAAATGAAGAACATGCTGTATAGAATTTTTAACTCTGTTTTAGTACAGAAAGTCAAGGCATTGTCATCAGTAAGTTTTTTTAAACGTTGGCACATGCGTAACAAACTTTAAATCATTACCAGATGGCGAAATTTTAGACTAGTTCAAATCAAAAGGAGTTGCAGACAATATTTTAAAGTTGTAACATTTAAGATTTTTTCAACTTTCTGGGTAGAAAACATTGTATAAAATGAAGAAATTGCTTGGTTTAAGCAATTTCTTCATTCTACACAATGTTTTCCCCATTGCTTTTCTTGAAGGGCGTCAAAAAGGGTCATTGTGTGGGAATGGGTTTACCCTGTTTATTTCTCAGTTGTACATTTATTTATTGAAACCTAGCTACAGATAGAGGGCATAATTCGTGTTTTAGATTTAAATATTTCACCAATACTGCCATAAACCCTATGTTGTAGGTACTCATTTGAATCGTCTTGACGAGACGATTCAAATGAGTACCCACAACATAGGATTTTGCTAAGAAATAAGGATTTTTGAATGCTGTTACCCCCTCTTATGTAGACCTCCGCAGCAATACAGATATTCAAGTGAGATTACTCTAAAGAAATTTTGAAAGAATTCTGCTCTTTTTCAAGCTACGAGAGATTATTTATCATGCACTATTATTCTGAATCAATCATCAGTATTTGGTGCTCAAATGATATTTTACCACATGACATTGATAAAGCTCATGATCATTATATTGGTTTTTTTCTCAAATGAGACAAACACAAAAGACAGAGAAGGTAATGAACAAAACTTGTTATGGTAAAAAAGAGAGCTTCCAACTCATCTTTTGTGTAGCTTCCTTTTAGAAATACTGTTTGATTTGTATGGGATGATCATAAAATATTGAGCAAATATTTCAAGGGTTGTATCGGAAATGAAGATTGTATATTTCTAGTTCACATAAATTTCAGAAAAATAAACCTTGGGCCATTCCCTTACAAAATACTTCTTAGAATTTAAATCCATGAAGAACTCTGGTTTCCATTGAGCCAGAGTGGAAAACTTCAAAAATCTTCATCTCTGAAAGCTCAAGGCCTAGAGATGTGATATTTGGTGTATACGCCATCACCTATCGAATATCTACCAAATTGTTTCACAGAAACACTCTGCTCTGAAAAGTATTCATAGCTTGTGTAATCCCTGATTTTACAAAGTAATAAAGATGGAAATTTAAAAAAAAAGATCTCCTAAAACACAAGGCCTAAGGCTTTGATATTTGGTACAAATCATCGCGATGTTTGGTATGAATAATGGCCAAATGACCATGTACCACAATACTTCAAAGAATTACTGAACTCTAACAGTTGACCTTGTGTTGTGGGATTTTGAATTTTACATAGGAATTAAAGAAATCTTTTTCTTTTCAGAAACAAATAGGCATAGGGCTTTGAAATTTAGCATGTAACATTACCATATGGTCCTCAAAATTATATATCTTAGATGAAAAAAAAAACAAAAAAACACAAACCCTCATGTTTTGTAATCCAGGATTATCATAGAAAAAAAAATAGAAAGTTTTTTTGGAATCCTGGCAAACTCAAAAGCTTACAGCTTTCCAGAATATGCATGTAGTATTGGCTTATGGTCCTCTACCAAATTGGTGCAAAATATTGCTCTTAGATAAGATCCTATTCTTTGAATAAGAGATGAGAAATCTTAGATTCTTCTTCTTCAAGACCATTAGACCTGTACAGATCACATTACACATGTAGAGTTTCCCTACAGTGGTAAATGAATTGTTGCTCTGAAACTAAAATTAGTCCTATGTTGTGGGGTCACAGAATTTTCAAAGAGATATAAGGAGAAAAAAAATCTTCTCCTTCCAAAACTTTGGTCCTTGTGCTTTCAAAAATATTTTTGCATGCAGTATTGTTGTGTGATGGTCTATCAAAATAAATAGGGAATACTACATCAGTGTGTTTTTCCATTTGTTGTTATCGTGTTCGAGAATCGTGTGTAGGTATTTTTTATTGGATGAGACCGAAGGTCTCATCCAATAAAAAATACCTACACACGTTTCGAGGACACAATAACAACATATAGAAAAACCAAACTGTTGTAATATTCCTTTTATTATATACCTTTAGGACATGAGATTAAGAAAATTCTCGAAATAACCAACTTTCTGAAAAAACCCGAAAATACACAATAAAGGAGTCTGTGTTTAAAGGTACCCGACGAATACGGTTTTTTAGTACACGCCGAATATTGATTTTTTTTCTGTCGAGTTGTATTGGATAACCAGATTTTAATCCATATCTTTTATAGGTATATAATAAATCAAATTACCATTCTTAGATTAGAAAAAGAGTTCTTTTAAATTTAATATTTTGAAATAGATGGAAGTCTTTTAAAAATGTCAAATTCCATAAAGCCTAAAGCTATTATAATCAGGTGTTATAGGATCATCATGGTCCTCTTATATGAAATTGTTTATCTCCCATTAGGAACCCTACCAAACCACAACCATACAGGTCAACTTCCAATGAAGATGGATGGAAGACAGATGGTGCATGGAAACACCCCAAAACAGCCCACAAACCATGCCCCAATGTGCAACCATGCTAACAAGAACAACAACAGGCCACACCCACATGCTGGGTTAGGTGGAACCCCTGGTGACCCTCATCTTCCAATGTCCATGTGTTCAGGGTCAGTCCAACTCCCGACCACTGTGAACAATGTGAGTGTTGGTACGTCGACATTGTGTGCGGAGCCAGACTGTGATGGTTGCCATGACGACAATTATGATAGTATTGACGATAACTGTTCTGAGCAGAGTTCTTCGACTTCAAACTCGACCTCAAATCAGAAGGACGGAAAGTATTGTGATTGTTGCTACTGTGAATTTTTCGGCCATGGAAATGTAAGTTGAACTTTCTAATTGATAAAACTATGTACTGAACCCTTTCCCATACAATCCCTGGTTTTATGTTTTATGATTGAATACTTCAGAAAAACTGTGGAAAAAAAAGAAATTCCTGGTAAAAGGCCATTTCTTTTTTTGCACAATATTTTCTATCATATTAGATAATTGCCTTTTTAATATTACTTACTTCGTAATGTTGTCTGTTAATCTTTGAATTTGGACAAGTCTAGAATTATTATAAAGAGATAGAGTTGCATAGAGACTTAGATAAAAGGGAGTGAAAAAAATGGCATTATTTGATTTCCGAATCCTATGTTGTTGGTACTCATTGGAATTGTTTTATAATAGGGGAGCTCACAACATAGGGTTTAGTGGACAAATTAAAAAAAATTGATTGTTAAAGAGAAATGGCTCCCTAGAAATGGAGTCTGGGGTCACTAACATGAAACTGCATGGTGTATTTATGGCAAAACTGCTATATATTTGTGATCTGCCGATATAATATTTTCTGTCCAGCAAACCAAAACCATACTGAAAGCACTTGTTGGCTATGTTTTGTTATATCCTAATTTAGATGTTTAGCTCTTTGGGTTTGCATTTTAATACCCTCTACCTACAATGAGGGGGGATAATTTGGTTGCACCATGTCTGTCTGTCCGTTGACTCTTTCATTTCTGTGCTCTAAATCAAGAACCAATTTACCTACAACCTTGAAACTTCATACAATCCTTGCTTATAACTGAAGGAAGTGCCCTATTGTTTTTAGGTCACAAAGGTCAAGGTCACAATTGAACTTTGGTTGAAACTGTTTCTGTGCTGTAGCTCATAAGCAATTTGACCTAGGCTTTTGAAACTTTATACACATGTTGCCCACAACCAAGGGATATACGCTATTGTTAGTCAAAGGTCACAATTGAATTTGGTTAAAAACTGTTTCCATGCTTAAATGTGTAGGCCATTTGACCTAGACCCTTCAAACTATACACACATATTGTCCGTGACTCAAGGAGATGCCTAATTGTTTTTGGGTAACTTAAGTCAAAGGTCAAGGTCACAATTGAACATTTGGGGTATGTAGGTCAAAGGTCAACTGTGTTACTTCTTTGATAAAGGGCTGATGGATGTGTATGTGTAGGGGGGTGTTGAGTCTGCTTGGCAACAATTCTAGTGTTTTTTTTTTTTTTTTAGCTCACCTGAGCACGTAGTGCTCAAGTGAGCTATTGTGATCGTCTTTTGTCCGGCGTCCGTCCGGCGTGCGTCGTGCGTCGTCCGTCAACAATTTCTTTAAACGACATCTCCTCCCAAACCACTGGGCCAATTTGAACCAAATTTGGCAGAAATGTTCCTTGGGTGGTCCCCTTCAAAAATAGCTAAAAGAATTGAAATCCGTTAAAAACTCTGGTTGCCATGGCAACAAAAGGGAAATTTTAAAAAAATCTTTAAAAATCTTCTCCTCCTGACCCAGAAGGCGTAGAGCCTTGATATTTTGCATGAAGCATCAGTATATTGACCTCTTTCAAAATAGCTAAAATCATGATCCTCGGATCCCCAGGGGCAGAGCCCCGGGGGGGGGGGGGTTATATAGAAATAAAGAACGATTTTTTAAATGACTTCTCCTCTTAAACCACAAGGCCGTTTTGAACCAAATTTGACAGAAATGTTCCTTGGGTGGTCCCCTTCAAAAATAGCTAAAAGAATTGAAATCCGTTAAAAACTCTGGTTGCCATGGCAACAAAAGTGAAATTTCAAATAATCTTTAAAAATCTTCTCCTCCTGACCCAGAAGGCAGAGAGCCTTGATATTTTGCATGAAGCATCAGTATATTGACCTCTTTCAAAATAGCTAAAATCATGATCCTCGAGTCTCCAAGGGCGGAGCCACGGGGGGGGGGGGGGTTATATAGAAATAAAGAACTTTCAAAATAGCTAAAATCATGATCCTCGGGTCCCCAGGGGCAGAGCCCCAGAGGGGGTGGGGTTAATATAGAAATAAAGAATGATTTTTTAAATGACATCTCCTCTCAAACCACTGGGCCAATTTGAACCAAAATTTGCAGAAATGTTCCTTAGGTGGTCTCCCTTAAAATTAGCTAAAAGAATTGAAATCCGTTAAAAACTCTGATTGCCATGGCAACAAAAGTGAAATTTCAAATAATCTTTAAAAATCTTCTCCTCCTGACCCAGAAGGTGTAGAGCCTTGATATTTTGCATGAAGCATCAGTATATTGATCTTTTACAAAATAGCTAAAATCATGATCCTCGGGTTTCCAGGGGCAGACCCAGGGGGGGGGGGGGGGGTGTATAGGCAGGAAGCATCAATTCATAGACTTCTCTCTTATTTCTGAAATTATATACCATGGAAAAAGTTTTTTCCTTCTTTCAAATCAGCACTAAAGCCTTGGAATTTGTAATTTAGACTTTTGGATCCCCATGTTCATAGTCTTTATATGTAATTGTGGCCCACTTGTTTCATAATCCTAACCTTAACATGAAATTAGACTGTTGAAAGAAAAAGAGCCTTTATCTCAGGTGAGCGCCCCAGGGCCAACGGCCCTCTTGTTTAGAAAACCCAAGATATTGCAAAAGCCTTGGAATCATTGTAATTCTAAACATAAACATTTCATTGCTGAAGATATCCACTAGAAATTTTGAATATATTTTCCATATGTTCCCTAAATATCAAAAGAACAAATGATATAATCAAAGGGGATAACTCTTAATGCACAATTATGTAAATTATTTCCCTTTTTGTGCCCCACCCGGTCATTAAATTAACCTAGTTTTATTATGAATTCCAGCCTCCTGTAGCCCCTACCAGTAAAAACTATGCAGAAATGAGGGACAAGTTACGTCTGAGGCTCAAGAAAAAGGTAACGTTGTTGAACCCTTTACTGCTTTTCAAATTTTAGACCTTTGCAAATTCAAAGGTGTTTTAGACAACAATTTAAAGTCGAATTTATTTGGAAAATATTCTGTATGGTAGAAAAAATTTGCGAAAAAGAAGAAATTGCTTGTTACAAGTAATTTCTTCTTTTCCACAATGTTTTCTCAAGTATAAAACACAGGGATGTAAAAACGGGGTTGAACAGGAAAGATTGTATATAATACCTCATATTCTTGCATTAGACACACTGAACTTAATGATTAGAAAAACATTATGAAAAAAGAAATAAATTAATGCTGAGTATATTCAAATTCTTATTTTTTCACAGTTTTCACTACTAAATGGCACCTATTCTCCTGTACAATCCCTGGTTTTTATCGCCCTGTAATTTTATGCTTTAGAAAACAATGGGGGAAATGAAGAAATTCAGGGCCTTTACTGGCAATCACCATTGATCTTGAATGCGAAAATAATAGTAAAATGGCAAAAAATCTGTCAAAAGTGCTTGCGAATTGTAAAATCTTACTTTTATGAGTTTAGAATAAAACCGGAATAAGATAAATTGTAAATTGACTAGAATATGTAATGACAGTTTTTTGTGCACAAATCTGTGTCAAATTTCTATGTGGGAAAATTGTGCAACAATGACAACCCTCTCAAGTCTGTTTCTTTGCTCTCTTTGGTTAACATCAAAACCCTCCACTGCCGTAAAGTAGAATGTTCAGAGATTACTTTTTTGTGATGTCAGCTGTGTTTTCAATAGTCAAAAGTTTTGCTCTTAACCCTTTAAGTTATCTCCATGAACAATTGATTGATTGATTGGGGTCTAACGCCACTTTTAACAGTATTTCAGTCATATTGTGGCAGCTGGAGCACCTAACAATGATTTCCTGGTATTTCTCACACCAGTAGTACTACTACATCCTTGCCTAGCCTCCAGCTGCTATCCCACTTAGGTTTACGATTATCCACCCATTGGTGAGAGACAAATGTTGGAAAGGATATGTGCCGCTGTCTGGGATCGAACCCATGACAACCCATAATTATGCGCTACAGACTGGGCTATTACGGCGGCCCTCTCTGTGAACAAATAATTTGGTTGTTATAACTATTTTTGGAAACAACCATCTTTGTGAATGTTATATAGAATCACCAAAAAATGAATTACGGCATTTTCAATTTAGCAGACGGAATCAAAGTCTGAAGAACAACAACAAGATGATGATATTCCGCTGGGTAACAAGGGACTCGATGAGCTGATAGAGTACATCAATGGGACAGACAATAACAAGAAAGTCAACTCCAAGGCTGCTGCTAAAAGAGCAAGGCAGAAATTGAAAAAGGTATGCAGTACAGTCAAACCTATTTGATCAATCACCTTTATAAGAGAAACACCTGTCTAAGATAGCCATTTCAAAGAATCTTTGTGAGAAATTATCATGTTTTATTTTATGGGATATGTCTAGGAGAGTGTTTTGCAACTTGAAGATGCTGAAACATCATTTCATTAGTGCAGTAAATCTTTTATTAACCTATAACCAGATGGCAAAATATTAGACTGGCCCAAATTGAGAAAGGTTGCAGACGACAATTCAAAGTTTATGAAATTTTGAATTTTCAACTTTCTTGGGAGAAACACTGGAAAATGAAGTAAATGCTTGTAATAAGCAATTTCTTCATTCTTCTCAATGTTTTCCAAAACTTTTTTCCTTAGGGGCATCTAAAAGCGTCACTGAGTGGGAATGGGTTAAGCAACCATTCATAGGACAACCATACAGTGGTTGTTAAAGAGAATGGTCTCTTTAACACTTTTTTGTGAAATATATGAAAGATTGATTGGATTGCATACATAAAGTATTACAGAATTCTCGCTATATCCTATGTTATTGGGACTTAATAGAATCTTCTCACTGAGATGAAATTTAATTAGCCCTTTTCTGTACGATTCCTGAATTTACATAGGAATAAATAAGGAAATCATAAGGCCTAGAGCTTTTATATTTAGTATAAATCATGTCTATTGACCCTCTACCAAAATACTACAAAAAACTACTGTACCCTGAAAATAAGCACTTTGTTATGTGCAATTTTACATAGGAATAAAAAGGAAGTCTTAGAAAATCTTCTTCTCCCAAACCATTAGGCCTAGAGCTATTATATGTGATATGTATCATCACCTATTGACATTCTACCAAAATACTTCAAAGAATTACCGTACCCTGAAAATTTGCCCTCATCTGTGAGATCCCTAAATAAATAAGGACTTTGAAAATTAGCCCTATGTTGTGTGATCTCAGATTTATAAATAAATAAAGAAGAGTATTTTAAAATTTCTTCTACGAAATCATAAGTCCTAGAACCTTGACTACTGGAAATATATCACTGCTTATTTACCTTCTACCAGAATATTTAAAAAAATTACTCAACTCTGAGAATAAGCTTATGTTGTGGGATCTTGGATTTGTATTGGATTAAAGGAGAAAATCTTTAAAAAATCTTCTCTTAAACTGTTATAAGCAGACCTTTGATATTTTGTATGTATTGTTCCTTAGTTTGTTCTGTAAAGTATCACAGAAAAAGGGGCCCTTTGAAAATTTCATTATAAAATACTTATTAATACAATTAAGTTAACAGATTATAAAGATTGATTGAACCATCATTAAGATTGTTTAATCTGACCGTGGATCTGATCCATCAAGTATCACAGGAAAAGGGGCCGTATGAGAAATTTATCCAAATATTCTAGTTAACACAATGATGTCCCTAGATTTCTCATTCACTTCAAACTTTCAAAGAATGATCGTACCTTCATAAGGATGGTTCTTTTCAGAATTGGGTACAATCTGTCAAGTATCATGTTAAAATGGGCCCTTTGAAAACTTTAGTCAATATTCTAGTTAACACAATGAAGTTCCCATATTTCAATGGATACACTTTCACAGAATGGTTAAAAAATCATTAGGATGGCTCTCTTTGAAATTGGGTCTTATCAGTCAAGAATCATGTGAAAATGGACCTTACAAAATGAAGTCCATAGTTTTCCTCAAATTTTGTTCAGACCTTCACAGAATGATTGTATTATCCTAAGGATTAATTCTTTTTAAAATGGTTAAGGTCAATAAAGTATAAGGAGAAAAGGGGCCTTATGAGAACTTGATTGAAATATCCTCATTAACACAATAAAGTCCACAGTTTTCAGACTCCCTTCAAAGATTCATGGAATGACTGTGGTATTGGAAACACAGGAAAAGGGGCCTTACGGATTATCATTCAAAACATTCTCATTTATTTGATAAAGTCCACAATTGTTATAAGATTGTCTTTAAACTTTCATAGGAAGATTGTAGAGTCATAAGGGAAGTTTCATAAGAAGTGGATCCATAAGAAAACACAAGAAAAGGGGCCTATGGATTTTCACTCAAAACATTCTTGCTTAAGTGTTGAATTCAACAATTTATATTAGATTCTGTTGAAAATTTCACAGGATGATTGTAGGGTCATAAGGAATTAAAGGATTACTTTAACAGAAAACTTGATAGCCAGTAGGGCGTCTCAGGTCCTCATAGGCCTCTTGTAAGCAAATATGACCTCTTTACGAGAGCTTTTGATTTTATAAAGGGTATTTTTGATTGTGGTAGCTTAATCGAAGTGGTCCCTTAATAAATGGGTCACTTGATCATGATCAACCATATATGCAATTCACACCCAGCAACTCGGAAGATCAGTTGGAAGGTTTATGCATAGAAAAGAAGAGAACATTCTTACATGTTTCGAACCCAAAATCCATTTAAAATAAATGTAATCAAACTCTTTCAAACAAAAGTATAACCCATTTCAGGAGAAAGCAAAGCTTGAGGCGGAAGAAGAACAGAAGAAGCAACAAGCATTGAGAGAGGCAGAGCTTTTACGCTTTATGGAGATGTCAAATAGGGAGGCTAAAAAACACGAGGCCAATAAGAAAAAGGAGAGGGAGGTCTTGACGACGATGACAAGGGAAGTGAAATCTCAGTCTTCCAGTCTGGCAGACCGCTCAAAGGTTGGTGTCATTTCAGGCCATCATCTGACACTGTGGTATTGCCCAATGTTAGATTGCAAAATTTTAGACTGGTCCAAATCCAAAGGAATTGCAGACAACAGTTTATGTTGTTACAATATACACACATGTTGTTACAATATACACACATATCAGGAAAAGTCACGTTTTGTGTCTTTTGTAAAGATTGTTACCCTTGTTACCCTTTTTGAATTTCTTTATTACTTAGTGATCACTATCAGGTCCCCCCCTTTATGATCACCTGAAAAGTATGCGCTGTGGTATTACGACTGACTTTTGACAGAACGGATATTTATGTTCTTTGATTCACTGGTTGAAAACCTCTGTATAACAGGCACCCAGCCATTTAAATTTATAACCACCAAATTCATAAACAACTTGATGTATTGCACTAATTTAAACCCCACCTAAAACAGCCAGCCAATTATGGATGAATTTGACTGAAATTTTCACAGAATGTTACTAGTCACCTGACTTGGCGAATATTGTGGTGGGTTGTCATTTAGTCAGTGTCACAGAAAAGTGCAGCTTATTGAAAAATTTCTTGTTAATGTAACTCCTTTATTTATTGACAGATTTGGGTGATTTTTTTACGGATGTTCTTATCCTTTTTGACCTTGAGTATGATATCAGGTTTAACCATTTTAGGCTGCGCCACACAAAAAGGGAACTTAATGTGGTGAAGGGCATAATGACTATGGCACTCTTGTTTGTGTTTGTCACAGGATTTGACTTCACTTATTTAACCAAGAGTCTAAGTTATTTCAAGCATAAACTATTTGTGGTTTGTTTACTGTATTCTGAAGAGTATTAGCCTTTGTAAAATGCTTTCAAGTTAAGATTTTTTTGTCACAAAAAGTTTGAGATTCATCTTCAATTGGACATTGTTAATATTTACTTTTGAGAATCTAAAAAGACAAAGCATCTTACTGGATAAATTTATAAAGAGATACGAAGGTCCAAATCTGCCAAAACGATGATGACAATTTCATTTGTTTTAATGTTTATTTTGACAATCTTGATTAGCACTAGCTTTTTGATTATTTCAGAAGAAGAAAGGCAAGCACAAAGAAGATGAGATGCAAAATCTTCAAGTTAGAATCACCTGTGAGATAGAACACGAGTCAGACCCTGCACCGACTGCTATGGTAAATCAAGGGTCAAAGGTTATGTCAAGTAACCATAGTAACAATATCAACTCTTCCCAGACCTCGTCCTCCAATCAACTGCCAGTATGTGATAGACATAAAATGGTGCGGCCCTGCCCACAAGGTTCATCAACTCCCACGGTTCCCATCACCATTGACAACCGTACTGTTATCAATAACCGGACAAACAAGAATAAGGAACCTGGTAGGAACTCGGACATAATGAATGGAGAAGTTAAGTCCAATGCTAAAAATCTCCAGTCTAACCAAATTCCACTAAATAACAAACAGATTATCTGCCAGAATGATAAAGGAAAGAAGTCAAATAACAAACTGATGTTCAATGATCGACCTCCATCTGCTACAGATAAAATGGGGTTGACTCCCTCAATTATCGATCTTCAGGAAGTACGCATGGCCAGTAAGAAGTCCTCCTCGCCTTCTCCGCGGACACAAGAAAGGAATAATAACAAGCAGAATCAGAAACAATCTCAGAGTACCAACAACACAGCAGCACCAGACTCGACTCAACAACAACTAACTCCCCAAACTAGCAGAAAAGGAAAGAAAGGAAGCGATAATCCCCCACAGTCTTACCAAAATTCTCATAATGTGAACAACCAGTCTCATCTTCCAATGAAGAACCAGTCACCCCCACCAGCCACACCCACTGACACTCCCCTCATCCAGAATGGTTTACAAAGTGATACTAAACAGGAGAGAACCAGACAAGTTCCCCAGGGTCAGACCAGGAATGGGTCAGCCACACCTGGAACAGACAGAAAGAACCCTAGCAGTCAGGTTAAAGAGAGGCAAGATTCGCCTCCAATGGAACAGGTATGTTTCTTGAAGGGTAATAATTTTAGCTCTGCTCTTTGGGAGAAAAACTCCATTTTTGGTTGACATTTAAATGAGGCATTTTTGTTGGTTACGCAATGTTTAGGTCGCCAACCTTTATACTTGTTTGTTATAGGCTACTTCTTTCCATTTGGACCAGTCAAAATTTAGATAAATAACGCCTTTTAACCCTTTCCTGTACAAACCTGGAATATTGCGTTGCTGTGATATACTTAGGAAAACTTTGTTAAAAAAAGAAATTGCTTGTACCAAGCAATTTCCCTTTTCCCACAAAATTTTCAAACACATAGGATGGTTTCATTTCAAATTGCATCCGATTTGCATTGTCTTCTGCAGCTCCTTTCAATTCGTACCAGTCTTAAAATATAAAAAACAGGAAAAGGTTAATATTTAACCCTTTCCCGTTCAAATATGGGGTTTTACGTTTCTGTGATTTTATACTCAAGAAAACATTGTGGAAAAAGAAGAAATTGCTTGTAACAAGCAATTTCTCCTTTTTCCACAATATTTTCTACCACATAGGATGGTTTCTTTTCAAATGGCATCCAGTTTTCATTGAAATCTGCAACTTCTTTCAAATGGACTGGTCTAAAATTTTGAAAAACAGGAAAGGGTTAAGACAAACTTCCTATCAGAGCCGGTTAGCAATTCGTTAATTGGTAGCTATACAATGATTTGATAACTTGTTTTCCAGGGAAAAGCTCAGACAGCAAAATCAAAGAAAAAGAAGATGAAGAAAAAAGGAGTGGATGAGATTGAATCCATTGGTAGGTAGATTTTCCTCAATCATTTAGGAAATATTTATCGGTATTCTTGGTACTTTCTACCACTAGACAGTGGAATAGTGTTCCGGACCTTTACTATAAAAATCTTACTTTCATGGATTGATTTGAAAAAGATATTGGGCTAAATTTTAACCTGGGCTGGTTTCAGAGGAAACCTACGGTTTCACTGTAATATTGGGATTGTAATTGTCTGGAAACAAAACTTTAGCAGACTGGTCGAAATTCAAAGGAGTTACAGACTGTGAAATTAGAAAAAAAAAGACGAAAAAAAATTTAGGGGGGGGGGGGTGAAGGGGGGGGGATGGTTAAAAACATTGGGGATAATGAAGAAATTACTTGTGAAATTTTTGGGCGTTTAATACACCGCTTGTGTGGTACAAATGTATCCTGTTAATACCAACTCAAAGCAACTTCTTCATTGACCTCATTTTTTTTCAAACCTTTTTTCTTGAGGGGTGTCGAAGAGGGATTGTGTGGGAATGGATTAAACCAAGGTACTAAAGTTGGCTCAAGAAAAACAATTGGGAAAACATTGTGTAAAATGAAGAAATTACATGTAACACTATCCAGAAAGTAGGAAATTTCTTAAATATCTACTCTAAAATTTTGTCTGCAGCTCCTTTCAATGTGGTCCAGACTAAACTTTTGCCATCTGGTAATGGGTTAAATTGCTTTTTTCAGACGAGGTTTTCCGCCCGAAATCCATGGAGGATATAAACTGTGGAGAAATGGATGAACTTGAACGGGAAATAGAACAATTTAAAAGGTATGTTTGTTTATACAAGCAGTTGTGTGTCAACCCATTCCGTGTAAAGATAATTTTAGACTGGTCCTTATTTATGATAATTTAGAAAGGGGCAATAGAACAGTTTAAAAGGTAGGTTTGGTTATACAAGGAGTTGTGTATTAATCCATTCCATGTAGAGATAATTTTAGACTGGTCCTTATTGAAACATGGTGCTGATTTTAATTCAATATGTACTTTAAATCTATCAAAATAATTGATTAAGTTTAACTGTCAAATAAGCTAGAAACACGAGAAAGGTAGAAATTGTTTGATACAAGTAATTTCTTTTTACCCTAAAAGTTGCACAATTTTGATATATTGAGCAAGGTAAGCCTTATTTCAGGCTATCATAATTTGATTTATAGTTAACCCCTTCCTGTTCAATCCCTGGTTTTTACTTCCCTTTCTACAATATTTTCTCAATTATCAATTCAAAGGGACGTAAACACAGGATTGGACAGGAAAGGGGTCAAGATATCATGAAATACAGTAAACAAAGGAGAGAAAATATTCATTATGAAGAATTCCTTCCCTTTCATTAGATTGGCTGTTGTGGAGATGGCTGTGGCCTTGGCCTCTTCTTTTTTAGCTCCTCTGACCAAAGGCCACTAGGGCTAATGTCCTGGTGTTGTGTCCATAAACCTTTTCTTTAACCATTACTGGATAGCTAAATTTTAGACTGGTCCAAATTGAAAGGAGTTGCAGACGACAATTTAAAGGTTTTGAAATTTTAGACTGCACTCCCACTTGGTGAGCTCTATCCATCCATGAAATTTCATGATTCTAGCTATTATACTTTTAGAGATATACTCTGGACAAGATTCAAGTATGAAAAACAACAAAGGGCAATAACTCAAAAAATAGGCCAGGTAGAGTTATGGTTCTTGTGCACTGCACTCCCACTTGGTGAGATCTATCCATCTATGAAATTTCATGATTCTAGCTATTATACTTATAGAGATATACTCCGGACAAGATTCTAGTATGAAAAATAACAAAGGGCAATAACTCAAAATATATGCTAGGTAGAGTTATGGTTCTTGTGCACTGCACTCCCCCTTGGTGAGATCTATCAATCCAATAAATTTCATGATTCTAGCTATTATACTTATAGAGATAAACTCTGGACAAGATTCAAGTATGAAAATCAACAAAGGGCAATAACTCAAAAAATAGGCCAGGTAGAGTTATGGTTCTTGTGCACTGCACTCCCCCTTGATGAGATCTATATACCCATGAAGTTTCATAATCCTATCTATTATACTTTTAGAGATATACTCCGGACAAGATTCAAGTATGAAATACAACAAAGGGCAATAACTTAAAAAAAAGGCCAGGTAGAGTTATGGTTCTTGTACACTGCACTCCTACCTTGTGAGCTCTATCCATGCATGAAATTTCATGATTCTAGCTATCATCCTTTTAGAAATATACTCCGGACAAGATTCAAGTATGAGAAAAAAACAAAGGGCAATAACTCAAAAAATAGGCCAGGTAGAGTTATGGCTCTTGTGCACTGCACTCCTCCTTGGTGAGATCTATACACCCGTGAAGTTTCATGATCCTAGCTATAATACTTTTAGAGATATACTCTGGACAAGATTCAAGTATGAAAAAAAAACAAAGGGCAATAACTCAAAAAATAGGCCAGGTAGAGTTATGTTTCTGGTGCACTGCACTCCCCCTTGGTGAGATCTATACACCCATAAAGTTTCATGATCCTAGCTATAATACTTTTAGAGATATGCTCCGGACAAGATTCAAGTATGATAAACAACAAAGGGCAATAACTCAAAAAATAGCCCAGGTAGAGTTATGGTTCTTGTGCACTGCACTCCGTATTGATGAGAAGAATATAACTGCCAAGTTTAAAGTCAATCGGACTTACGGTGACAGAGTTATGCTCCGGACAAAGAAGTGGACACCGCCCGGACGCCTGGACAACCGGGGACATCACGGGTGATCCCATTATACGTCCCGTCTTGGACGTGCGTATAAAAATGGAAAGATTTCAGACTGGGTATGCTTCAATGACATTTTATATGATACCTCGAAGTGGGTTTATTGAATTAGTCGGAGTGATATTTCCAATAAATTTACATGTTCGCAATTTAAAGAGTCTCATCAGCCTGTGCAGCCACACAGTCTGATCAGAGTCTTCACTAGGCGGTCTGTCCATGAATACTAACTCATAGCTTCTTTAGACAATCTGCGAATGTTATAAATGTCTTGATAGGCTGTCCAGGTAGGTCACTGTCTGTTCCTCACACGCATGTGAAATGGTTGGAAATGTCAAGTGTATACTCAAATATGATAAAAAACATTGTGACAAAGGGAGAATTGAAGAAATTCCTTCTTTTGTCACTATGTTTTAAGATATGTTCTGTAGAATTAAAAAAATGCAGAATTGTGTAATAATGGGTTGATTGTGACAAGTCGTACATTATCAATAATGTGTATTTCAGATTTTGTGCTGACTCTGGTACCCCTGTGAAGCGTGAGAAGTTGCAGGTTAATGTTAACCTGCGGGACATTTTTGACAGAAAGAAGAAAAACTTGCTTAGTTGTAACTGATGGTTCTCTCTTGTATCTGTATATTTTGTCATTAGGTTTGCAAAGTATTGTAACTCCTGCTTGTCCGAGCTTGAGTAACGGTGTTATGTTAGCCTTTCTATGCTTCTTGTTCTAAAAGCTTCACTTTTGACATTTTAGCTTGGTTGTTTTCAGAGAACTCCCGAGGTATTGCTATTGCCAGATAACTGTCTGATCCTGAATTGATTATTTTAAATAAATTATGCCCCTTTTTGGACTTCAAAGTTTTACCCATTATCAAGCATTTGAACAGCCGACCATTGGCATCTGCATATGGTGCTCTCATTTTATTAATACTAAAAATTTTAAGTCTTGTAAAAGAATTGAAGGGATTTAAACAAAATAAAAAGCAATAGATTTAAATGATTTAAAAATGTAAATTAGAGCTGAAAAAGGTAGAAAATACATTTGAAAAGAGTCATTTTAGTCTGAAATGGACTTAACAGCCCACATTGGTTACTATCCCTGCCACACCCTTTTATGAAAGTGCTTACACAGAATGACTAAACCTTTTCCTGTTTTGTAATAATTTTACCAGTTCAAATTCAAAGGTTTTGCAGACATACTTTAAAGTGAATTCAATTTAAAAGATAACCATTCAGTATTGTAGAAAATACTGTGAAAAAAAGAAATTGCTTGTTTTAAGCAATTTCTTCTTTTTCTACAATGATTTCTCAATTATATAATCTGGACGTAAATACCAGGGATTGGACAGGAAAGTTGTGACAAGCAGTACAATATTTGATTTTTAAGCAAATCTCATTAACAACTTTTTTACTTTTCCCCCGTTCCCATACAATCCTGCTTTTTACACCCTTAAGAAGAGCTGAGGAAAACATTGTGGAAAGTAAAGAAACTGGTTGGTACAAGCAAATGTTTCATTCACCACAATGTTTTCTATCCTGAAAGACAAAGATCCTTAAAATTTCATCAACTATGAATTGTCCTCTGCAATTTCTTTTAATTTTGAGCAGTCTCTAATTCTATCCTCTGGTAGGGGGTTAAAATCGTAAGAAAATAAACGAAATTTTAACTAAAAGTAGCATTCGACAATTTCAAGTTGATGGAATTTTGAATTTTTTGGTCTTTTTGGATAGAAAACATTGCGGATAATGAAGAAATTGCTTGATACAAGCAATTTCTTCATTTTCCACAATGTTTTCCAATGCTGTTTTATTGAGGGGCGTAAAAAGGAGGGAATGGGTTGGAATGGGTTAAGGTTTAGGATTACTGTAATACCGTAATATTTCTGATTAAATGTTCATCTAGTATCCCATTCCCTTGTGATCCCACTTTTTTAGGCCCTTTAAGAAAAATTTGAAAACATTGTGGATAAAGAAAAGTTGCTTATTACAAACTAATTTTTCATAATCCACAATGTTTTCTTCCCAAAAGGGTAATGGTTTGTATGCCCCCACATGCGTAAGATGAGGGGGGCCTATTGTTTTGCTGATGTCCGTCTATCAACCTGTCTGCGAGCTTAATGCAAAAACTTAGACTGTTCTTATTCAAACACTGTTTCAGTTATCTGGCTTGTATGTGGGATATAGGTTTGTTGCATCAGTTGATGGGCAAATCAGGCTCATCCATCAAGGTCACTAATCTAAGTCACAAATTTATATTTGGATTATTGGCTCGTGGCATTGAAGGAAATCAGTAGATTGCGAGATTAGGAATGTCCATTCCAACACAGCCGCCGTCATAGCGCAGTTGGTAGCTGACTATCAATCTAGAGGTCCCGGGTTCAATCCCCGACGGCGGCACTCATCCTTTCCGACTATTTGTCTCTCACCAATGGGTCGATAATCGTAGACCTATGTGGGATAGCAGCTGGAGGCTAGGAAAGGATGTACTGGTAGTACTGGTGTGAGAAATACCAGGATTCCATTGTTAGGTGCTCCAGCCACCGCGATATGACTGAGAGATTGTTGAAAGCGGCGTAAAACCCCATTCAAACAAACAAACCATTCCAACACAACAAAATTTTAGACCAGTCCAAATTGAAAGAAATTTGATGGAATTTTAGATTCTTTTTGGATAGAAAACGTTGTGGATAATGAAGAAATTGCTTGATACAAGCAATTTCTTCATTTTTCACATTGTTTTCCAAAACGTTTTTCTTGAGGGGCGTAAAAAGGAAGGCTTGTGTAGGAATGGGTTAAGATGACATTTCTGAAAAAAGGCCATTACAAGGGCATTGTGTTTCACTAACACGCCTTTTTAGAATTTCAACTACCAAAATATTCTGCAATTTCTTTCAATTTGCATCAGTCCAAAATTTCATTGTCTGGGAGTGGGCTAAAACATGAACAAATAGCTAGTCAGATTTGGTAGTTTTAGGTGATGCCATTTTCTTTGAGAATAAATCGTAACAAGAAAGAACGTTGCAAGTAGGAAACAAGAGATTTTGGGATCATCTTGTTGGTAAATTTTCCTTAAACCAATCACCCAACAGCAAAATTGTGGACTGGACCAAATTGAAAAAAGTTGTTTTTATTATAAAATCTTGGTCTTGTAGTAAAAATTGTGGATAATGAAGAAATTGCTTCATCACTTTCTACAAACCTTGAGGGGCGTCAAACTAGGAATGGGTTAAAATGATCAGAACAGAAAGGTGTATCATGAGTGGAAAATTTATTATAATGATTCAGTAATAACAGAACCTTCTATATGCTTCTGGCTGTGTAGGATATATAATTACGTGACGAGATTTTAACCCTTTCCTTCACAATCCCTGACTATGCTTTTTGATGTCTTAAAGGAAGAAAGCTTTAGAAAACATTGTTGAAAATTTGAATTACTTTTTACAAGCAATTTCTTAATAACTCATCATTTTTTGTACCCCAAAAGACGGAGATTCTTGAAATTTCATCAACAAAAAAAGATGTCCTCTGCTAATTCTTTCAGTTTGGACCAATCCAATATGTTTTGTAATGCAGTATGTCTCATTCTCAAGTTCCTACAATAGAGACTACCATTACCGAGGCTAATGTTTATCAGAGGACATTTTAAATTGCTTTAAAATTGCCAAAAACATTGTGAGAAAAAGAAAACTTACTTGTAATAAGAATTTCAAGAAAACCCAGCCAGTAAAGTTATTATTGGTTGACAATCCAAACGCCATAACTACAGTTTGAATAAGCTGTAAAAACATTTGAATTGCCAAACCAACAAAAATGCTTTAGATAAATGTCAGCCAGCGGCAAAGTCTAAGTTCAATTCCATTCTTAAAGATTTGATTTGACAGCCGTGAGTTGTACATCATTGTAACCTTTTGATTCACTGAGATTCTTGAAAACGGAACAATCTTGTCAAATTTCTTTGAAAAACTTAATATACCGGTTATCATTGACTCAGTGAGAGCTTTTCGGCTAATGACCTTGTTTTACCCTTATCTTGTGTTAGGTATGTGGATTCTTTAAATATATGCCTACAATATAGGGATAATAAAGGATAAATCGCAGGATGGGTGGAAACTATTGCAAGTGTGTATCATTGGTTGGCAACCAAATTACATTTTCTGCAGTTGGTCTGCGAGCAAAATCTTTTAATAAAGCTGTAGTTACGACATTTTGCTTTCGCACCAATCAGCTCGACACTTCTTAAAATTTTTAAAGTAACATTATTGCCTGCTCGAAGGCCATTTTAATGCATGTGTTTTTCTTATCTAATCATTTGAGAATCAACTTGTTTAAATACTTTGGGTAAAAAAAAATTGACCCAATAATTGTCTATTGTATAAAGGGGGATTACTCCATGATGTTGATTTAAGACTTCTTATTGCATATTGCAAATAGGAGTAACTCTTGTATTGCTTCCAATGTGATTATTATGCATAAACATGGGGATGAATTATTTATCAAGTCAATGTGTTGTTGTGTGGAACTTTTGAATTGACTTGTGGAAATAGTTTTCTATGACTTGACAGAATATTTAAAATAAAAAGTCTTTGATGTTATTTGCTGTAAAAGGCATTACTGAGTATGACGTTTTTTAATATATTTGGGATAGCTATTCCAAATAGCATTGTTGCAAATTCATTTGAAAATAAACAGTCATTATCAAATATACACAAATTGTCCTTATTTCTGTTGGTCCTTTCCCTTGTTTTGGTAAACTTTCCGTAAACTCAGTATCACACAACAGACATTAAGTAACGCAAAACTCACCATGAGCATGTTGTGCTCATTAAAAGCTTGGGAAAACATTGTGGAACATACAGAAATTACTTACAATAAGCTACCTCTTCATAATGCTTTCTGTACAATTAAGACAAATATTGTTAAAATTTCATCAACTTCAAATTGTTGTCTGCAGCTTCTTTTTATTTGACTAGTCTACAATTTTGTCATCTGGGAATTGTTAAACTATTTGCCAAGATGGCTATTTTTCTCAAATCCTGTAGTTTTAAGAAATTGCTTAACAAATCATAATGCAGATTTGGTATGCAGTAAAATGCCTGAGGTAAAAATGCCATATTTATAGTGAAAAAGATGCCAAGGAAAAAAATGTTATTGGTAAAAGATAACCAGAATTATTTAAGCGCAAAGAAGGAGTTAACACATTGTTTCAATATGATTTTTTGGCAACTGAAATTTAAGAACTTATTTAAATGTACTTTACCACACAATTTTTATTTTTAGTGTGTACCTTACATCCTAGCTGATGAAAACTATTTTCTTTTTAAAAATCACTGTTTCCCCCCCCCCCAAACTCAATATACTTTAAAATACTGTACGTCTGGCATTTTTACTATGGCCAATTTACCATTTTAGGTATGGCGTTTTCACTTGCAGCATTTTTATCTTTAATCGCAGATCCTTGTTTGGAACTGGAATTGTTGTAAAGTGGATTTATTACACTCCAAACCAATTTCTTTGTCCCTATAGTAGCACAGTCATCCCTGTTTTACATGTTACCCAAAACAATAAGGCACCCCAATGGGTCATGGATGACATTTGTATAAATTTTCTCAAGATCGTAGGTAATCGACTTGTGAGTAAGAGCACGGAAACATCTTTAAATCAAAGTTAAATTGTGACCTTGACCTGTGTAACCCCAAATCAATAGGGCACTCCCTTGGATCATTGGCAATGATTGTATGAAGTTTCATGGTTGCAGGTTTGTTTGAATGGGGTATATGTCACACCAGTACCACCATTACATCCTTTCTTAGCCTTCAGCTGCTATCCAACTTAGGTTTACGATTATCTAGCCATTGGTGAGAGACATATGTCAGGAAGGATATGTTTTACCTCGAGATGGAACCCATGACACCCCATGATTGAAGATTGTGAGTTTGATGCACCATCATTGCGGTGGTTCTAGGTCACAGAAACAAAGAGGATGGACAGACTGATGGATGAACAGACAGACATGATGAAACAAATATGGTCTGCCCCTTCATTGTCAAGGGTCATAAAGATAGCTTCTTTCAAAAGATTGGGAATATTTGTTGGAGAATAGGAAAAGGGGACTTGATGAACTTTTTTTTTTTTTTTGTAATACAGAAGTCAACAGATATCACATGTTCTTCAACTGTTCATAGGACAGATTCATCAGTGCTCTCAGTAAGTGGACATCAACATGTTTTGCGTTCAGTTAAAAAACATTTGGAAAATCAGACCCAGACGTTAATTGACGTCCGAGATTAGAGAAATACATCCTGAACTTATCACTTGGATAATTGCTATAGTCACAAGATAAATGATATGATAAACAAGAGTTGTCCTCGGACAATAAAGCTTGACAGCTGTCCTCACAAAAAGTATAGTTATGAATAAGGAAACAAGAGGACCATGATGGTCCTATATCTCTCCCCTGAGTATGATGGCTAAAGGCTTTAAGAGATAATTTACAAAATATCAAAGCCTTACACCTAATCTTTTTGGAGAAGAAGATTTTTTAAAGATTTTCTCCTTTAATCCTAGGTATAGTGAAGATCCAACCATATTGAGCTAATTTCAAGAGTGGCTATTCTTTGAAGTACTTAGGTAGAGGGTCAATAGGCATTAATATTACAAATATCAAAGCTCTAGGCCTACTGGTTTAGTAGGAGAACATTTTCTATGATATCCTTCATTACTCCTTTCTTGGATTGCACAAAAAAGCACTTATTTTCAGAATACAGTAATGCTATGAATTATTTTAGTGCAGGGTCAATAGGTATTATAACACACTAAATATTAAAGCCCTTGGCCTTGTGGTTTAGGAGAAGATTTCCTTCTTTATTTCTATGTGAAATCAGGGATCAAAAAGAAAAGGGCTAATTTTAAGAATACAGTTTATTCTATGAAGTACTTTGGTAGTGGGTCAATAGATGATTGTACTAAATAAATATCAAAGCTCTAAGCCCTCTTATGTAAAATCAGGGATCGCACAAAAAAGGGCTAATTTTCAGAATACAGTAATTCTTTAAAAGTTTTTTGGTAGTGGGTCAATAGATCATGAATTGTACAAAATATCGAAGCTCTAGGCATTATGGTTTGGGAGAAGATTTTAAAAAGTTTCCCTTGTTTAATTCTATGTAAAATCAGGGATCCCACAGTAAAGGGCAAATTTTCAGAATACAGTAATTCTTTAAAGTTTTATGGTAGAGGGTCAATAAGTGACAAATTGTTCAAAAATATCAAAGCTCTAGGCCTTCTAGTTTGGCAGAAGAAGATTTTAAAAGTTTTCCTTCTTTAATTCAATGTTAAATCAGGGATCACACAGAAAAGGGTTAATTTTCAGAATATGGAATTCTATTAAGTATTTTTCGTAGAGGGTCAATAGATGAGGACAAATGCAAAATATCAAAGCTCATAGCCTTCTAGTTTTGGAGAAGAAGATTTTCAAAGATTTCCTTCTTTAATTCAATCTAAAATCAAGGATCACCCAGAAAAGGGCTAATTTTCAGAATACGGAATTCTTTTAAGTATTTTGGTAGAGGGTCAATAGATGATGATGTATACCAAATATCCATGCTCTAGGCCATATGGTTTGAGAGGAGACAATTTTTAAAGTTTACCTTTATTTCTATGTGAAATCAGGTATCGCACAGAAAAGGGCTAATTTTCAAATACAGAGGGTTAATAGATGATGATTTGTACCAAATATCAAAGCTCTAGACCTTATGGCTTAGGAGGAGAAGATTTTTTAAAGTTTTTTCACTCCTTTGCCATGGCAACCAGAGTTCTTCATGGATTTCAATTCTCTGAAGTATTTTGAAAGAGCATGACCTAAGGATCATTTGTGTGAAGTTTTGTTGAAATTCCATGGTTTGTTTAGGAGGAGAAGACTTTTTTGTAATTGTGAAGTGACGGATTGACAATGACCAATCACAATAGCTCACCTTGAGCACTTCGTGCCCTGGTGAGCTAAAATAATAAAGTGGATAAAGGTCAGTGTCCAGGACCTTTGTTATAATAATTGATTAGGGTTTAATGCCTCTTTTAACAGTATTTCAGTGATAACATGGCAGCTGGAGCACCTTAGAATGGATTCCTGGTATTTCTCACACCAGTACTACCACATCCTTTCCTAGCCTCCAGCTGCTATCCCACTTAGGTTTACGATTATGCACTCATTGGTGAGAGACAAATGTCAGAAAGGATAGTTGCCGCCACCGGGGATCGAACCCATGATTGCATCCATGGATGGACAAACAGCTGGACAGTCAAAGCAGAGGCTGTAAATGTATGATAGCCTTAGGTGTAAGCACTCAGAAAATACTAGCAATGACTTGAATATTTGAATGTCAATCATCCATTTTCACTCTAGAGGTCAGTTTGATTCAATTTTTCTCAAACTTGGTGAGAATATTTGTATGGTCATGAAAAACCCTATTCAATATTGTTCATGCATGAAATTAGGACAACAAAATGCATTTCCCTGATTGACATGATGTCCATTGTAAAAGAGTTACCCGAATTTTCTTACTAATTTCCAAGAGTTCTCATTTTAATGTATGTCATGCATGTTTTTTGAAAACATCAACTTGTATAAATGAAAAAAGGAAAACCTAACAAAATACAACTCTAGCAAAAGTTATATAATCATACCCCGCTGAATACAGGATGTATTATGGGATCACCCGTCGAGTCAAGCAGGCAGGCACATGCACTGGATATTGTCCGGAGCATATCTCTAAAAGTAAAAAGGCTATGATCATGAAACTTCATAGGTAGATAGATCTCATCAAGGGAAAAGCAGTGCACAAGAACCATAAATCTACCTGGCTTATTTTGTGACTTATTTCCCTTTGTTGTTTTTCATACTTGGATCTTGTACGGAGCATATCTCTTAAAGTATATAAGCTTTGATCATGAAACTTCATGGGTAGATAGATCTCATCAAGGGGAAGTGCAGTGCATAAGAACCATAACTCTACCAGGCTTATTTTTTGAGTTATTTCTCTTTGTTGTTTTTCATACTTGGATCTCGTCCCGAGCATATCTCTGAAAGTATTATAGCTAGGTTGATAGATCTCACTAAGGAGAAGTGCAGTGTACAAGAACTATAACTCTTCCTAGCATATTTTGAGAGTTATTGCCCTTTGTTGTTTTTCAGACTTTGTTCATACTTGGATTTTGTCTGGATTACATCTCTGGAAGTGTAATAGCTATGATCATGAAACTTCATGAGTGGGTAGATATCACCAAGGGGAAGTGCAGGTCACAAAAACCATAACTCAACCTGGCTTAATTTTTGAGTTATTCCCCTTTGTTGTTTTTCACACTTCGATTTTGTTTCAAATCTCTGATAGTGTAACAGCCTATGGTTTTCAAAACCTCATGATAACAAGAAAAACACCAGAACCATAAGTTATCATTGTGAATTGTTACTCTTTCTTGAAATTAGACTTAAATTTCAATCCCCTTTCCCAGTCAACAACCAGTAGTGTTAAGGGCATATTTTGTGACAATTTGCCACCTGGTTTTCTGTACTGTTACCTTAATTTACATAAGTTATGTTCACAGATATTCATGATGTGACCAAAGATGCCTTTAGAGTAATGCAGTTATTTCAATTTTATCATTATCCATACATTTCAACTAGAGTCAGTTGATACGAATCAATTTCCTTCATTCTGCAAATCAGAAATTTGTCAAAATCCTTAAAGATTTGGAAACAATTATAACAACCAAATATGTCAAGTCAAATTTAGAAAATAATTATGCGTAAGGAGAGGTTAAATTAATACAAGAAACAATCTCTTCTTTAACCACAATATTTTTATATTTCAATTACAAGGAACATGATTTTTAGGAACTATCAAGGAAAGGATGGAAAAGAATGTACTATAGGCTTCATCTATTTTTCTTCTGTCTATTTATTCGGGATTGGGTTCGATAAGGTATGAAAACAAGAGGGCTGTTGGCTGTGCTCTTCAGAGATAAAGGCTCTTTTTCTTTCAACAGTTCCGGTAAGAATTATGATACAATTGGGCCTAACTATACTGTCTACATATATTGGCTCTGTACCTGTGGATCCAAAAATCAAGATTTTAGCAATTTGGTAGAATTCCATAAATGTATTCTAAATGAAAAATTTCAATGTTCAACGACTTATATCTTAAGAGGAGAACACTTTCTCCTCCCCTCTGGATCCAAGGGTAATAATTCTAGAAATTTGAAAGTAGTCAATGAATGCTTCATGCAAAATATCAAAACTCATGGCCAACTAGGCCTTGAGAAGATTCTTATTTTCTCAACAGGTTTCAATTCTTTTAGCTCTTTTGCAACACCTAAGGAACATTTCTGACAAAATTTGGTTGAAATTGGCCCTGTAGTTTAAGAGGAGAAAGAGCACGAAAACAAATAAAAGCCCACCAGATTATGCTACATACTAAATATCAAAGCTCTAAGCCTTTTAGTTTGGGAGAAGAAGATTTCTAAAAGTTTTCACTATACAACCTAAAGTTAAACTTTGGACATCTTGGAACGGGCGAATTCTGACCCTGGGGCTATAATTTATACAATCTTGATGGGGGCCCACCAGGTGATGCTACATCCAAAATATTAAAGCTCTAGGCCTATCTGTTTGGGAGAAGAAGAGATTTAAATATTCACCATTCTCAGGGCCCTACTTTGAAACATCAGAATTTATTGGGTAAGGTCATTTGTCTATTCAGGTGATATTGATAATGAATGCATTGCTAGCTGAAGCTAATGACAAAATTGATACGTAATGGAAAGTACAAATAAGGCAATTTTTGGTGCAATCGACAGAAACTGTATTTAGCCAATGAATTCCGGTTTCATTTGAGTTGCACCTCACTAACTTTTGGGCGTCTTGTAATTTTTTTTTATTTCTTTTTCTAAAGATATGAATAGCCATATCCATTACAAAGTCGGCTTAATTACTTTCGTACAAATGTCTGAAAGCATTACAGAGCTGCATTAAAATTTTATCAACTTGAAATTATTTTAAGGAATTTCTTTAAAATTAGGCTGTCCAAGATTTGTTGTCTGGTAATGGGTTAATGGGCTTAAAGCCTCCAAACGTTAACCCATTCCCACATGACAAAATTTTAGACTGGTCCAAATTGAAAGTAGTTACAAAAGACAATTTAAAGTAGATGAAATTTTAGATTTTTCAACTTTCTTGGTAGAAAACATTGTGTAAAATGAAAAAATTGCTTGTCACAAGCAATTTCTTCAATTTACACAATGTTTTCCCAATTGTTTTTCTTGAGGGGCGTCAGAAAGCGTCACTGTGTGGGAATGGGTTAATAATTAAAGCATTGCCTTTTGGTATACTGACCAAATTCAAAGCTAGCCTTTAATCTGTAAGAAGGCAAGTTATAGAGGACCATCATGGTTCTCTTGTTTTATCAGTGTTCTGAAAGTTCCGAGGGCAAAGTTACAGTTGAAGGGTCATTGACAATATTGTTCTTGTCTATTATATTTACAGCACACCTTTTCTTTTTGCTAAAAATTTGTTTGTAAAAAAAGTTTGGATGATTTTATGAAATTTGTGCTGATAGTTCTAAGGTCATGCTCACAGTTGAAAAAGCCTAAAAATTTAACTTATTGATAATCTATAATAAGTACAGTAAAACCCCTCCGTAGGATCACCCTGGAAATACATGTACCTAGCTATCAAGACTGAATATTGAAAGAACGGATTTCTCCTTTCAATGGTCCCATTAGCCCCTCTATAACGGGCTCCTGCTATTCCAAATTACGACCACTAAATTCAGTACAAATTCCAGATGATACATTATTTTGAACCAAACAACCAGTAACTTCAAACCTTGAGACCAACCATCTGAATTTAACACTTGATAAGAGCAACACTAATTGGGTGCAAATTCATCACCAATACACTAATATTTCTATTAAACAGATTAAAAGAGGCTTTGGATCTTACACATTACAGTAAGTATAATTTTTATTCTTATTTGTAATTGTTTTCAGTCAAGTAATAAAACTGAAAGTGAAATATCCAAGCTGTTATGATTGGTTTGTTTAATCCTTTCCTGAACAACTCCCCAGATTTTACGTCTATGATATTGTACTTGAGAAACCATTGTGGGAAAAGGAGTGATTGCTTGTAACAAGCAATTTCTCCTATTCCCTCAATATTTTCTACCATATCGGATTGTCAGATTTCAAATTGCATGCATTTTTCATTGTCGTCTGCAACCTCTTTCAAATTTGACCAGTCTAAAATTTCATAGAACAGGGGTTAAGGTGTTCTGCTGGATTAATCAGCAATAAAAATTCACATTAAAGAAGATGTGATATCAATAATGATCCAAGGTTTGCCTTCCCAATCGGATCAAAATGGAGAATTGATACATAAAGATGATTTTGTGAAAAACTTATGGTAAGTGGAATTAGGAAATGATATTGTTTTATTGTTTTTATGTAAAGAATATTAACACCAAATAAACAAGAGCCATGTCAAACATGGCTATCCCCCGCTGTAAAGGCTTGATAGTAAACTGAAGCCAGTTAGATTTAGGCTTCTTGTGCACTGCATTTCTTCTCGAGTTCGATAATAGCTATTACACTTTCAGAGATGTGTTCTGGACAAAATCTTATCCTTAAAAACAACAAAGGGCAATAACTCCAAAATTATGCAAGCAAGAGTTGTGGGTCTTGTGCACTGCACTTCTTCTCAACGAGATCAATCCACCTATTAAGTTTCAAGATAATAGCTATTATACTTTCGGAGTTATGCCTGGACAAAATCTCAGTCATTAAAACAACAAAGGGCAATTACTCCAAAATAATATGCAAGAGTTGTGATACTTGTTTACTTCCTTTTCCTCAATGAGATCTATCAACCTTTGAAGTTTCAAGTTGATAGCATTTATACTTTAGCAGATATGCTCCGGACAAGCTTAGTGATGCAGGACTTTTTCTGCCATCTCTCAGGGGCCCAATAAAGGCCCCATTCCCAATTGAAAAGGTCCCAAAAATTTTCCAAATTTTGAGAAAAATTCCCACTTCAGTGAAATGGAATAAACCAAACAACTTTTTTCCCAAATGCTTGCTAGGGGCCTTTTCCCCAAAAACCTGGAAAAAACCCTGTGATGGAATGACGGACGGAGAACATTACTATATCCCCTTTGCCGAAACGGCTGGGGATAATAACAAATATGAAATAAACATCCAAACCTTCAAATGACAACTTACATGACAATAGCTAAAAATATGATAAACCTCAGAAATACGACCAAGTTGCTATTAAGACCACTTTCAAAAAGTATCTCAAGTGGTTATTTGGAGAAGATTTACTGTACATTTATTTAGTCCTTCCCAAATGAAAGAATTTTAGACAGGTACAAATAGAAAGAAGTTGCAGACGATAAACTTTAGTTGATGATATTTTAGAATTCATGGACTTCTGGGGTAGAAAAAATAGTGGATAATGAAGAAATTGCATTTTACAAGTAATTTCTTCATTATCCATAATATTTTCTAAAGCTTTTGTCTTGATGGGCATAAAAGGAGGGATTGTGTTGGAATGAATTGATTCTACACTATTTTGCTTGTTGCATGGCTCAGTGTTCAGAATCTTTACTAAGAAGTGTAGGGTTGCAGGTTAGAGTCACTGCTGTGCCACTTGTCTCCTTGAGAATCAGATGAAAACTGTGGACTCTAGAGGGTTAACGAAGATCTTTCAATTAAATTTTAATTAGGCCCCTTTTCCCGTATTTCAAAAGGAACGATCCTTATGATGGTGCAATTATTCTGTTGAAGTTTGAAGAGAATCCTATGAAAACTGGTGACTCTAGAGTACATTGTATTAATGAGGATTTATTTATTCAATTTCCATAAGGCCCCCTTTCCCATGTTTCTTGAGGGATCATACCTAATTTCTAAAGGAACGATCCTTATGATAGTACATGTACAATCATTCTGTGAAAGTTTAAAGAGAATCCGATGAAAACTGTGGACTCGAGTGTTAACAAGGATTTTTAGTGGATTTTTTAATTAAATTTTCATAAGGCCCCTTTTCCCATGTTTCTTTATGTTCGATCCCCGACGGCGGCACTCATCCTTTCCGACTATTTGTCTCTCACCAATGGGTCGATAATCGTAGACCTATGTGGGATAGCAGCTGGAGGCTAGGAAGGGACGTAATTGTAGCACTGGTGTGAGAAATACCAGGAATCCATTGTGAGGTGCTCCAGCCGCCGCGATACAACTGAAAGATTGTTGAAAGTGGCGTAAAACCCCATTCAAACAAACAAATGTTTCTTTATGGATCACACCCAATTTCAAAACTGTGGACTCTAGAGTGTTAACGAGGATCTTTTAATTAAATTTTAATTACGCCTCTTTTCCAGTTTTTCTTGACTGATCTGACCCAAAGTCAAAGGAATGATCCTTATGATAGAACAATCATTCTGAGAAAGTCTGAAGGGAATCCAATGAAATCTGTGGAAGGACGCCAGACAGACAGACGGACGCATAGACACCGAACGGGAAAAAGCCATCGCATTAGCTCTAGTGGCCTTTTGGCCAGTAGAACTAAAAACTGTTAATTGTGGTGTAAAAGTTATTCAGTCATTAATACATCACATAACATTTTATACTTTGGTTAAAATTTCCATTGATAGGAGTGACATTTTCTATGTTATTATTTCTTGGTATTTGAACCGCCTTAGTAGAAACGGTATCAACTCTTGTCATGCTGATCCTTAAATATTCCTGCTTTGACAGGAGGCATAGACATAGATCAGCAGTCTGATCTAAGTCTACACCACCTGTTTGCCCTCCTTATGCCTGAACTGTCTATAAGACCAAGTTTTAAACAGAATATTGACCCTGAAAACTAGACCTACAGTGATACCAATCCTTTGATTTAATGTAATTCTGAACAAGGATTTTATTAAGCATGACAAGGAGTAATGGATTGTTAGATTTGATGGCTGGCTAAGAGCATGTAATCATAGGCTTAGTGCAAGTAATCATAGGCTTAGTGCAAGTAATCATAGGCTTAGTGCAAGTAATCATAGGACTCTGGTCAAATTCTTTTTCACATGATTGGTAAGGATTTCTCATCTTTGTAAACAAAGAGTCCAAAGAGGGCCTGACTGACTGAAATAATTTTGTCCACCTTTACAATGTAGTTCAGTTTCAATGATCTTCCTATTAATCCATTACCACACGAGAAGAATTTAGTCTGGTCCAATTTGAAAGAAGTTGCAGACGACAAATAAAAGTTTATGAAATTATATTTGTCAAACTTTCTGGGTAGAAAACATTATGTAAAATGAAGAAATTGCTTGTGACAAGCAATTTCTTTATTTCACAAAATGCTTTCCTGATTGTTTTCACGAGGGGTGTCAATAAGGGTCGTTGTGTGGCAATGGGTTAAGACAAACATTTTCAAAATTTCATATGCTATAAATTGCCATCTGCGTCATCAATCGATTTCAAAATTTTAATTCTCCACCATTTGTTTTATGGACAAAAATTTCTTTAATTTTTTTAAACAACCAACTGTGAATGTAATATGAACAACAAGTCTTGTATCTAACTTAGATCTGAGGTATAAGGTATTTAATCCATTTGTAAAAAAACTTTACCGAATAGCAAGTAATCCCTCTTCCACCATAAATCAACAAGGTGCCAAATTGTCACAAGATACGCCCGTCACACTGTTTCATATTAACTGGGGGTTTGAATAGAACCGAAGTTATTTTGAATTAATATTTTTTGTCAAACAGAGTATGAAAAACAACAAAGGGCAATAACTCAAAAAATAGGCTAGGTAGAGTTATGGTTCTTGTACACTGCACTCCCACTTGGTGAGCTCTATCCATCCATGAAATTTCATGATTCTAGCTATTATACTTTTGGAGATATACTCTGGAAAAGATTCAAGTATGAAAAACAACAAAGGGCATTAACTCAAAAAATAGGCTAGGTAGAGTTATTGTTCTTGTGCACTGCACTCCCACTTGGTGAGCTCTATCCATCCATGAAATTTCATGATTCTAGCTATTATACTTTTAGAGATATACTCCAGACATGATTCAAGTATGTAAAACAACAAAGGGCAATAACTCAAAAAATAAGCTAGGTAGAGTTATGGTTTTTGTACACTGCACTCCCCCTAGGTGAGATCTATCCATCCTTGAAATTTCATGATCATAGCTATTATACTTTTAGAGATAAACTCTGGAAAAGATTCAAGTATGAAAAACAACAAAGGGCAATAACTCAAAAAATAAGCCAGGTAGAATTATGGTTCTTGTGCACTGCACTTCCCCTTGATGAGATCTATCTACCAATGAATTTTCATTATCATAGCTTGAATACTTTTAGAGATATACTCTGGACAAGATTCAAGTATGAAAAACAACAAAGAGCAATAACTAAAAAAAAAGGCCAGGTAGAGTTATGGTTCTTGTGCACTGCACTCCCCCTTGATGAGATCTATACATCCATGAAGTTTCATGATCCTAGCTATTATACTTTTAGAGATATATTCCGGACAAGATTCAAGTATGAAAAACAACAAAGGGCAATAACTCAAAAAATAGACCAGGTAGAGTTATGGCTCTTGTGCACTGCACTCCCCCTAGGTGAGATCTATACACCCATGAAGTTTCATGATCCTAGCTATAATACTTTTAGAGATATATTCCGGACAAGATTCAAGTATGAAAAACAACAAAGGGCAATAACTCAAAAAATAGGCCAGGTAGAGTTATGGTTCTTGTGCACTGCACTCCCCCTTGATGAGATCTATACACCCATGAAGTTTCATGATCCTAGCTATAATACTTATAGAGATATACTCCGGACAAGATTCAAGTATGAAAAACAACAAAGGGCAATAACTCAAAAAATAGGCCAGGTAGAGTTATGGTTATTGAGCACTGCACTCCGTATTGATGAGAAGAATATAACTGCCAAGTTTAAAGTCAATCGGACTCACGGTGACAGAGTTATGCTCCGGACAAAGAAGTGGACACCGCCCGGACATGCCCAGACACCACGGGTGATCCCATTATACGTCCCGTCTTCGACGGGCGTATAAAAATAATCCATTGATTGATTGAATCGGAAATAACGCCACTTTTTACAGTATTTCAGTCATATCACAGCGGCTGGAGCACCTCACAATGGATTCTTGGTATGTCTCACACCAGTAATACCACTACACACTTTCCTAGTCTCCAGCTGCTATCCCACTTAGGTTTAGGATTATCGACCCATTGGTGGGAGACAAATGTTGGAAAGGATATGTGCCACCAATGGGGATCAAATCCATGACATCCCATGGTTGAAGATTGGAAGTCTGATGTGCTACCAACTGCACTATGATGGCGGCTAAAACATGATCCAACAACTACACATATTTGCAATATATAGAAAAGAAGCCTCGCTCATAACAGTCCTAGCTTTCTTTCTTTTTTCACAATGATTTCTACCCAGTTTTTAAAGTTACATCATCTCAAATCATCTCCTACCAACATTTTTCCATTAGGATCAGTCTAAAGTTTGTTATCTTGCAATAAGTTACCCAATTCCTACACAATCCTGTTTTTTTATGACCCCATAAATTTTTTGAAAAGATTATTGAAAATGAAGAAATTACTCGTTACATGCAATATCCTCACTTTCCTCAATATTTTCTACTTGAAAAAAACCCCAAAGATTTGTAAAATACTTCGACTTTAAAATACTGTCTGCTAACTTCCTTCTTTCAATTTGGATTAGTCCAAAATTTTGTTTTGGTATGGGTTAATCAAGCAACTGCGCAAGTCATTATTCACAAGTCATAGATGCAAGATACAAGGGAGGTAAATTACTAATTCAACTATTTTACAAATAATGCGCTGTCTCCTTTCCATTAAGTAAATATAACAACTACACATTTTTGCTATACATGGAAAAACAAGGGGTTTTTTGGTTGTTGTTTAAGGGAAAAGGGTTAAAATTTTGACCTTGTCCTTGATGAAATGACCTTTCCCAGTTGCGCCTTGTTGAGACCTATCTACACACCAAATATTAGCATTGTAACTTAATCAGTGTTGAAGTTATAGGAAAATGTTTAGTTGGCAGGATAAGTTTTGCAGACAGATAGACAGACAGACGGACAGACAGACAGACACCAGTAAAACAATATGCCCCCAATCTATCCATGCAGGGCATAAAAGCCCCACCTATAAAAGCCATGATATTGACGAATCTAAATAATTATATGGCATTAGGTACTCCATGAGGTAAGGAACATTTCTTCAAAAGAACAATGAAATATCACAAAGAGTATGAGAGAAAATGGTTTTAAAGGATTTCTACTATGGTAACCTGATCCATGGCAACCAGATTTCTATGGACATTATTGTTTGAATGAATCAGAAAAGAGCACTATCTAGGAAATAATCCTGTAAAGTTTGGTTGAAATTTGACCAACCATTTCTGAGGAGAAGATCTTTTAACCCTTTCCTGTTTTTCAAAATTTTAGACCAGCCCAATTTAAAGAAGTTGCAGACAACAATCAAAAGTGGGTGTAATTTGAAAAGAAACAAACCTGCAAGTTAGAAAATATTGTGGGAAAAGAAGAAATTGCTTGTAAGAAGCAATTTCTTCTTTTCCCACAATGTTTTCTCAAGTATAAATTTGCAGGGACGTGAAAACAAGGGATTGTACAGGAAAGGGTTAAGAAAAAGCTTAAGCCCTAAAGGACGATGCACTGATGGACACAGAGTGAAAACAGCGCCATGACAACAGCTTGCTGGCCTTTGTCTAATGGACCAAAAATATATTTTCCAAATTTTTCACAAGGAATAAACTTCATATGAAACATCTAAGCTCTACCCTCACTTAATTGGAAGACGAAGATTAAATAAATTTTCACTGTATAAGCCTATTTTAAATTTGTCATGTCTGGGAACGGGCTAATTTTGACCCTGGGGCCATAATTCATATAGTCTAAATAGAGGTCGACCAGTTGATGCCACATACCAAATATCAGAGCTGTAGGTCTTTTGGTTTGATAGAAAAGATTTTCAAAGTTGTCATTATGTGAGCTTATCTTCCCCCCCCCCCCGCCATGGTCATTTCTTGACAGATTTTTTTTCTTCTAGTACAAACTTTATAGTCCTTACCCTTTTTAAGACTTTTATATCAAATGTGAATGAAATCGAACAGCTGGTATATGACAAGAAGATTAAGATGTACCCCTTTTTGCCCCCTTATGGGCCTACAGAGGGGATAAACCCATGTGTACAAATCTGGAGCACCTTCCCATAGGGATGCTTCCTGCCAAATTTGGTTTAAATCCACCCAAAGGTTCTTCAGAAGAAGTCTAAATTGTGAAAAGTTAACACATGACAACAAGCAAAAACACAATCGCAATAGGTCACCACGACATTCAGTCAGGAGATCTAAAAAGAGGAACCAGATATCTTGCTAGGTTAAAGTCACACTATATTACCATAACTCAACTCATATTGTTGTTCTCCTTGTTTCCATTATTTAACCCATTCCCACTCACCAACGCTTTTAAACCACCCAAAGAAAAAAACAACTTTGGAAAACATAATGGAAAATTAAGAAATTGCTTGTTACAAGCAATTTCTTCATTGTCCACAATGTTTTCCAAAGCTTTTTTTCTTTGGGCGTCTAAAAGCATCATTGAGTGTGAATGGGTTAAAGAACTGTCACACTAGAGTTATTTCTGACCAAAATAAATAGAGAATATCGGCCCCATTCCCTGTTCCAGAAATATATAATATTTATCCCCTGTTAAGGAATCCCCAAATAACAACTGTCATTCTCCAATTTCATCGACTTATAATTGTCGTTTGCAACTCCTTTCAATTTGGACCAGTCTAAAATTTTGCAGTCTGGTAATGGGTTAAAATATATTTTTCTCAGTAATGTGCAAACACCTGTTATCACACCAATCACTGTTAATGGAGGTTTCACGTTTTACCAGCTTTCCAAAATCATTGCACTGAAATAAAAAGTAACAAAATTGGATTGATATTGCTCCCAAATATTCAATGTACTTAAGTATTAATTCTACAAACAAGAGCCATCAATGGACAGCAGGACTTTACTATTTTGTGTGCTGGATAGTAACAGCAATTCAATGTCGTTCTTGGGCATAATTCCACAACAAGAATGTCAGAATAATGAATATTTGTTAAATTATGACTCTGAACACATGGCTTATGTTTCAAACCATTACCTAGAGATTTAAATTCCAACACAAAAAAGGGGAAAAACTCCACAAAAGTGAATGTCAGAGTAATGAATATTTATGTGAAAGTTGAAATACAATTCAAACTAGAACTATCGACTGTAAGGGCTGACGAATACCCCCCACTGCCGCCTCTTTTTAAACGAGGCCAAATTGTAACCATTGTAATGTTGGCCAATCATGATTTATCAAGTGACAATTTTTTTTACAAATTTTAAGTCAATGAGGGGCAATGACTGTGTAAAACAAGAGCTGGTCACAGTCATGTGACAAATAACCCCAAAGGACAGGGTCAAGCATGTGGCACTTTGATTTGTTTTGTAAACACAACCACATGCATTTGTGATCTATACGTAATAAATGAAATTTTAATACATATAATAATTTCTATAAATACAGAAAGAAATCAAGAAATGCATTATGGACGTATTTTTCTGAGGTCAAAAGTCAAGGTCACTGGGTCAAGGTCATGTAAAGTGGTCCACCCAATTAAGCATCTGTCCAAATATGGAAGTAATCCATGGAAGAATAAGAGAGTAAATACAATTTAACCATTCTGGATGCCCCTTTGACCCTAGATTGTGACCTTGGCCTTTGAGATAGGAACCTGGGTCTTTTTCGCGACACATCGTCTGAAGGTGGTGAACATTTGTATGAAAGAAATTTGTACCTGCGTGCATGATTATAGATGTTATAGAGGGGACATGGCAAAAAGTGCCAATTTTTGACCTTTGACCCCAGATTGTGACCTTGACCTTTGAGATAGGAACCTGGGTCTTTTTCGCGACACATCGTCTTATAGCGGTGAACATTTGTGCAAAGTTATATTGAAATCCACTATTGCACGTAGAAGTTACAAAGTTGACATGAAAGCGGGATGGACAGACTGACTGACAGACGGACAGTTCGATTACTATATGCCTCCCTTTGGGGGCATAAAAATAGGGATTTTGTTCAACATTGAAAGTGGAAATTATGGATTTCATGCAATGTCGAACATGGTGTTTATGTTCTGGAATAAACATGTGAACCAATTTCATTTTTTTAATCTGTCAAACTGTTCAGGAGTTATGATTAATTCTCTATATATTGTATATAAGACAATAAATCAAAGGGTCATAACTCCTGAAATGGTTGATTAATCATAATGAAAATTGCAGGTGTACAAGTTCCCATTGCAAGGAGGATTTCGGTAAAGTTTCAGCAAAATTGGTCTTGAAATGTGGGAGGAGATGAGGACACAAAATTATGTCCACGGACGGATGGATGGACAGACAGACGGACAACCTGATTCCAGTTTAACCCTCCCCCCTAACTATGTACATGTGAACATCCTTTATTTTTTCAATCTGTCAACTTGTTCAGGAGTCATGATAAATTCCCTATGTATTGTATATAAGAAAATAAATCAAAGGGACATAACTCCTGTAATAGTTGATTAATCATAATGAAAATTGCAGGTCCACAAGTTCTCATTGCAAGGAAGATTTCGGTAAAGTTTCAGCAAAATTGGTCTGAAAATATGGGAGGAGATGAGGACACAAAATTATGTCCATGGACGGATGGACAACCTGATTGCAGTATAACCCCCATAACTTTATTGTTGGGGTTATAATAAGTTTACATTCCACTTCCCAGTCAAAGATTCTAACAAGTAAACCTCCGTGGTTTGTGAAAAGAATGCATTACGTAAATGGATGCTTCTTCAAGATCTAAATATTGATCTTGATCAGAAGTAAATTTTCAAGACGTCATGTTCAATACTCGTTTTCTCCATATGTTAGTAGGTTTTAATCTTTGTCATGCTGGATGAAACCCCTTTCATAATCACATTAAAGACAAAGGGTTGAAAGCACTGGAAGAGCAGCTGTAAGCAACCTCTTTGAACATGGACTAGTCTAAAATGGTGTTGTCTGGAAATAAATTTATGTTAAATCAACTCAGTTTGTCTTCGAAGGTTTTATCACAATAAAAGAATAACTCATTAAATAATATATGATTTTATTTTTCTATAGGTAAACCTGTATAATAACTAATTAATAAAATTGCAAGTGAATTTGACTTTTTGTAAGTTGTTTTAAAAGCCACTTGCAAAAAATTGCGAGTCAAATTTTCAGGGAAATTCGAGGCCGTGGTTAGTCTGTTAATAAAAGAGAAGATTTTTAAAGAACTTGTTCTTTATTTATATGTAAATTCAAAGTACCTACAATATAGGACTAATACATCACACACACCATAACCTGAAGTATTTTGGTAAAGGACCATGAGATGATGCTACAAAATTTGAATGCTCTAGGTCATACAGATTATGATGCGAAGATTTTAGAAGAATTCTTTATGAATTCCTTCCATAATAACCAGAGTAACCAGAGTTATCAACGGATTACTATTTTTGGAAGTATTTTGAAAGCCCATCACCAAATGATTATTTCTGTACAATTTCATTGAAATCTGATGGTAAGTTTGTTAGGAGAAGATTTCAAAGATTTGTTCACAGACAGATAGACAACAGTCAACCATTGATCACAATGGCTAACCAGAGCACCTCCTTCTCAGTTAAACTAAAAATCAAAATTCAATCAACTTGAAATTGTCATCTACAGCTTGTTTCAATTTTGACCAGTCTTAAATAATGTTGTGTGGGAATGGGTTGAAATTCCCAACTATTTCACATGTACAAAAAAGTTTAGAAAATAAGCAGCCCTAAAATTAGTACAGGAACGTAGAATTCATGTGCCCGACTTATCTTACACGGGCATTTCTACTTGATATGAGACAAAGATCTTTGAAATTTTCAGCAACAATAAAACTGTCATCTGTAACTTCTTTGAATTTGGACTGGTCTAAAATTTTGTCGTCAGGTAATGGATTAACAAAGTCTGAGACTAACCATTTCTACATGCCGCTTTTCCTCCTTTTTAATTCTTCTCCCCATTTGACAGCAATTTGGTTCAGCTTTGCTTGACATTAACATATAATATTCGGCCAATTGTCTTTTAGCATTACATTTGTACATGGCATCCACAGAAAAATTCCAAATTTCTTTCTGATTCCTAATGCCTATCTTCTTAACGGCCTTCAAAAATTCCTCAGTCTCTTCAACTGTTCACTGTTTTCCTTTATATGATACAGGACCTGTAATTACAAACATAAACAGACATTCCCAAACATGAAAAATTTAGACTAGTCCAAATTGAAAGAAGTTGCAGACGATAACTTTAAGCTGATGATTTTAAATCTTTATCTTTCTTGGGTGGAAAACATTGTGGGTAATGAAAAAATTGCTTGTAACAAGCAATTTCTTCATTTTCAACATTGTTTTCTACAGCTGTTTACCTGAGGGGCATAAAATGAGGGATTATATTGATAACAAGAGCCATGTCAGACATGGCCATCCCCCGCCTTAAAAGCTTGATAGTAAACTGAAGCCAGTTAGATTAAGGCTTCTTTTGCACTGCATTTCTTCTCAATGAGTTCGATAATAGCTATTCTACTATCAGAGATATGCTCAGGACAAAATCTAACTCTTTAAAACAACAAAGGTCAATAACTCCAAAATTATGCAAGCAAGAGTTGTGGTTTTTGTACACTGCACTTCTCCTCAATGAGATCTATTGACCTATGAAGTTTCAAGTTGATAGTAATTATACTTTCAGAGAAATGCTCCGGACAAGTTTAGTGACGGAAGGACGGAATGACAGAATGACAGAGGGAGACCATTACTATATCCCCTTCCCCGAAACGGCAGGGGATAATAATATCAATAAACACTTTATTTAACGAGACAGCACAGGTGGGATAACCCATTCTTCCTCAATAAGTAATGGGAAAGAGTTGCTATTGATAAGTAGCACAACTATACCTCTAAAAATATTTACATGTATTTTAGTAAATTCCTACATAATCCCATGTCCTATGCCACTCTAGGTAATAACTCAGGAAAACGATGCAAACAAAGCTTAAATTGCTTGTTGCAAGCAATTTCCGCATATAGGCATGGTTTCCTACCAAGAATGGCTGAGATACTTGAAAATCTATCAACATGAAAATGTTGTCTGCAACTTCTTGAATTTTGACTAGTCTAAAATTTTGGAACAATGCAGCAAATGCTTGTTGCAAGCAATTTCTGCATTTTAGTCATTGTTTTCTACCAAGAATGACCGAGATACTTGAAAATCTACCAACATGAAAAATCTATCAACATAAATCTATCAACATGAAATTGTTGTCTGCAACTTCTTGAATTTTTATTAATCTAGAATTTTGTCGTTTGGGAATAGGTCAAGTTCTTACCAGAAACCATCATAAGAACATAAACCCTTTCCTGTTCAATCCCTGTTTTTAACGTCCCTGTGATTTTTATAATTGAGAAATCATTGTAGAAAAAGAAGAAATTGCTTGTGACAAGCGTTTTCTTCCTTTTCCATATTTTCTACCGTACTGAAAGAATATTTTTCACATTATATTTACTTAAAATTTTGGTCTTCAAAACCTTTCAATTTGGACAAGTCTTAAATTATGCAAAACAGGAAAGGAGTCTGATGGGAATGATCACAAAGTAAAAAATTGGCCTCTGCTATCCATGCCATCAGTTTCCCTTTGTACTACAGCTTTATCGGAGATCAGCAGCTTTTGGTAGAAATGAATGCAAATCTACTTCAACAGTTCTGGACGCTCCATGGATTCTTTGACACAAATCTGTTGCTTCCCTGTGAATTCTGACAACATGAAAGGAAATTTAGAACTCAAAGACTTCTGTAAATTAAAAAATTAACTTATTCCAAAATAATGATGCTTTGAGAAGTCCCAAGGGAAAAAAAAGATAGTGAATAATGAAGAAATTGATTTTTAACAGCAATTTCTTTATTATTAACAATTTTTTCTACCCCAAATGACAAAGATCTTTAAAATTATATAAGCTAAAATAAGAGGGCAAGTGGCCCTTGCTCTCACCTGAGATAAGGCTCCTTTTCTTCAAGACCTTATACTAATCTTTTCAAATCTATTAGTAATAATTAAAAGGAGGAAATCTAAGGTAAATTTCTGGTAAATTTGGTTAAAATTGGCCAAATAGTTTTGAAAGAGTAGCCTTTTTTATTTCATGCAAGTCCAATCACCCTGCCGCTCTGAAATTTCAGTGATTTTGAAGGACTTGAATGTACTGAAGCTTCATGCAAAATTAAAGATTCATCAACTTCTGGGTCAGGAGGAGATGACTTTTTATTCTACTTTTTCTAACTCTTGTTGTCATATCAACAAGAGTTTTCAACTGATTTAAAATCTTTTGTTAAATTGGCTCAGTGGTTTTGGAGGAGATGTCCTTTTAGAATCCTTATTTATTTTTATATAAGTCCCCCCCCCCCCCTTGGGACCCAAGGTTGATGATTGTAGCAATTCTGAAAGAGGTCAATGTAATGACGCTTTATGCTAAATATCAAGGCTCTTCCCCTTCTGGGTCAGAAGAAGATAATTTTCAAAGATTTTTTCAAAAAATTTAGTTTTGTTGCCTTGGCAACCGGAGTTTTCTATGTATTTCAATTCTTTTAGCACTTTTTGAAGGGGAACATTTCCACCAAATTTTGTTGAATGAGCCCAGCGATTTTGGAGGAGATGTTGTTTTCAAATTGTTGACATATGCCGGACAGAGGACGATCAAAATACTGCATCATAAGCCCTTCATACTCAGGTGAGCTAAAAAGGTACCACTTGTAAGCTCCACTTGAAAAAAGCTTCAGAAAACCATTGTGAAAAATGAAGAAATTACTTGTTACAATTTCTTAATGATCCACAATGTTTTCTATCAAAAAATGACAAGCAGTGTTTGTGCTTTAGGCTGATATAATATTCATTGTTCACATCAAGTTAAGACTAGACTTGCTGAAATTTTGTTTTGCAAATTTTTCATTACATATTTGAAGTGAATTGGCCAATCAGAGAGCAGTAATTAAAAAATAATCACAGATACAACTCCGCGATTGTAAATATAGATATACAGTGGTAGAATATTCTGCATGTGAATCCCAATAGTTTTCCATTGGCGAGTCATGATGACGTGCAGTACGAATACTTCTCCAGAGCTAGTCTTCTCAAAGATATTGAACGGTTAACCCTTGCCATGCTGAACCCGGCATATTCCTGTTTTGGCAGGATGTAAAGACAAAGATAAGTGCAGTCTGACCTTGGTCTACACCTCCTGTTTGTCCCAGAGCCAGAGTTGTTTAAATAATCAATTTTCAAAATAAATATTGACCCTCATTTAGACCCTCCAGTTCTGTCAGTCCTTTGACTTCTGTATAATAATCTGCGCCTGACTAAGAAGGATAGAGCGTTAATATTTTGAGTGAAGCATCAGTACACTGACCTATTTCAGAATTGCTAATACCGTTTCCCTCAGGTCACAGTGGATGATCCTAAAGGGTCAAGGCCTATATAGAAATAAAGAAGGATTTTTAAAACGACAACTCTTTCCAAAACTACAAGGCCAATTTCAACCAAATTTGACAGGAATGTTCCTTAGCTGGCCACTTTAAAAGTTGCTATTTAATTGAAATCCTCTGAAAGTCTGGTTTCCATGGATACAAAAACGAAATTAAAACAATCATTAAAATCATCTTCTGATGACTCAGTACATAGGCTCAGAGCCTTTATATTTTGCAATCCTCATTACATTGACCTCTTTCAAAATGGCTAAAGTCATTACCCTCAGGTCCTTTGAATTTCGACTAGTCTAAAATTTTGTTTTTGGGTAATGGATTAACAAAATCTGAGATAAACCATTTCAACAGGCCGCTTTTTAATTCTTTTCCCAATTTGACAGCAATTTGGTTCAGCTTTGCTTGACATTAACATATAATATTCGGCCAATTTTCTTTTAGTATTACATTCGTACATGGCATCCACAGAAAATTCCGAATTTCTTTCTGTTTCCTAATGCCTATCTTCTTAACAGCCTTCAAAAATTCTTCAGTCTCTTCAACTGTCCACTGTTTTCCTTTAGATAATACAGAACCTGTAATTACATACATAAACAGACATTCCCAAACATGAAAAATTTAGACTAGTCCAAATTGAAAGAAGTTGCAGACGATAACTTTAAGCTGATGTTTTTAAATCTTTATCTTTCTTGGGTGGAAAACATTGAGGGTAATGAAAAAATTATTTGTAACAAGCAATTTCTTCATTTTCAACATTATTTTTTAAAACTGTTTACCTGAGGGGTATAAAATGAGGGGTTATAATGATAACAAGAGCCATGTCAGACATGGCCATCCCCTGCCATAAAAGCTTGATATTAAACTGAAGCCAGTTAGATTAAGGCTTCTTGTGCACTGCATTTCTTCTCAATGAGTTCGATAATAGCTATCATACTTTCAAAGATATGCTCAGGACAAAATCTAAGTCTTTAAAACAACAAAGGTCAATAACTCCAAAATTATGCAAGCAAGAGTTGTGTTTTTAGTACACTGCACTTCTCCTCAATGAGATCTATTGACCTATGAAGTTTCAAGTTGATAGTAATTATACTTTCAGATAAATGCTCCGGACAAGTTTAGTGACGGAAGGACGGAATGACAGACGGAGACCATTACTATATCCCCTTCGCCGAAACAGCAGGGGATAATAATATCAATAAACACTTTATTTAACGAGACAGCACAGGTGGGATAACCCATTCTTCCTCAATAAGTAATGGGAAAGAGTTGCTATTGACAAGTAGCACAACTATACCTCTAAAAATATTTACATGTATTTAGTAAATTCCTACATAATCCAATGTCCTATGCCACTCTAGGTAATAAGTCAGGAAACTGATGCAAACAATGCTTAAATTTCTTGTTGCAAGCAATTTCTGCATAAAGGCATGGTTTCCTACCAAGAATGGCTGAGATACTTGAAAATCTATCAACATGAAAATGTTGTCTGCAACTTCTTGAATTTTGACTAGTCTAAAATTTTGGAACAATGAAGCAAATGCTTGTTGCAAGCAATTTCTGCATTTTAGTCATTGTTTTCTACCCAGAATGACTGAGATACTTGAAAATCTATCAACATGAAATTGTTGTCTGCAACTTCTTGAATTTTTATTAATCTAGAATTTTGTCGTTTGGGAATAGGTCAAGTTCTTACCAGAAACCATTCAATGTTAAGATAACAACATAAGAACATAAACCCTTTCCTGTTCAATCCCTGGTTTTTACGTCCCTGTGAATTTATGATTGAGAAATCATTGTAGAAAAAGAAGAAATTGCTTGTGACAAGCATTTTCTTCCTTTTCCATATTTTCTACCGTACTGAAAGAATATTTTTCATATTATATTCACTTAAAATTTTGGTCTTCAAAACCTTTCAATTTGGACAAGTCTTAAATTGTGCAAAACAGGAAAGGAGTGTTACGGGAATGATCACAAAGTAAAAAATTGGCCTCTGCTATCCATGCCATCAGTTTCCCTTTGTACTACAGCTTTATTGGAGATCAGCAGCTTTTTGTAGAAATGAACGCAAATCTACTTCAACACTGCTGAACGCTCCATGGATTCTTTGACACAAATCTGTTGCTTCCCTGTGAATTATGACAACATGAAAGGAAAATTAGAACTCAAAGACTTCTGTAAATTACAAAATTAACTTATTCCAACATAATGATGCTTTGAGAAGTCCCAAGGGAAAAAAAGATAGTGAATAATGAAGAAATTGATTTTTAAAAAGCAATTTTTTTATTATTAACAATTTTTTCTACCCCAAATGACAATGATCTTCAAAATTATATAAGCTAAAACAAGAGGACAAGTGGCCCTTGCGCTCACCTGAGATAAGGCTCCTTTTCTTCAAGACCTTATACTAATCTTTTCAAATCTATTAGTAATAATTAAAAGGAGGAAATCTAAGGTAAATTTCTGGTAAATTTGGTTAAAATTGGCCAAATAGTTTTGAAAGAGTAGCCTTTTTTATTTCATGCAAGTCCAATCACCCTGACGCTCTGAAATTTCAGTAATTCTGAAGGACGTGAATGTACTGAAGCTTCATGCAAAATTAAAGATTCATCAACTTCTGGGTCAGGAGGAGATGACTTTTTATTTTATTTTTTTTCTAACTCTTGTTGTCATATCAACCAGAGTTTTCAACTGATTTAAGGTCTATTGTTGAAATTGGCTCAGTGGTTTTGGAGGAGATGTCCTTTTAAAATCCTTATTTATTTCAATATAAGTCCCCCCCCCCCCCTTGGGACCCGAGGTTGATGATTGTAGCAATTCTGAAAGAGGTCAATGTAATGACGCTTTATGCTAAATATCAAGGCTCTTCCCCTTCTGGGTCAGAAGAAGATAAAATTTCAAAGATTTTTTCAAAATATTCAGTTTCTGCATTTTAGTACCATGAATAACTGAGATACTTTGAAAATCTATCAACATGAAAATGTCATTTGCAACTTCTTGAATTTTAGCCTATTCAAAATTCAAGAGCTTGCAGACACCATTTTCAGGTTGATATAGTTTCTAAGTATATCAGTCATTCTGAATACATGTACTTGAGTTTTGACTAGGCTAAAATTCCTCGATTGGGAAAAGGTAAAGTTCTTACAAGAAACCCTTGAATATTAAGAAACCTTACATAAGGGGTGCGACGGGAACCATCAAAAAGTAACCAAGAGCACCGCCCACATGTGCCAACACTCCGTTGCAGGTGCTGGCTAATGCAAAAATTATAAGTTGAAAAGGGGCATAACTCTTACAAAGTGCTTTAAGAGTTTTCTCCCTTTATAGTCTAGATAGCTCTTGTCATGGTCAATACACATGTAAAGTTTCATGAGGATATCTTCAGTAACAACAGAGATATGACCATGGTTAAAGTTTGTCACGCCAATGCCAACAACTCTCACGTGATGACAGTACCTCGAGTTTTCTTCGAAAACAGCCAAGCTAAAAAGTGTATGTCATATTGCGATGCATTACTGGAGTCCCCGAACAGATTAAAATATGTCTTTTTTAACAGTTAATTTTTTTCCAAACAAGACCTCGTTTTGATATCTCTAAGTGTAAGCATAGGATAACATTGAAAGGATAGAAGAAAATGCTGATAATTAACATTTTCTCCTTTTTTTCAATATTTTCTATAATTAAATGTTCATTTTTTCTTTAACATTTTTCTGCAGCAGCAATAAATTTGGCCTAGTCTAGAATTTTTTCCATTTGGGAAAGGGATACCCAAATTTGGACGCATAAAGGTAGACAAGATTGAGAATACAATATAGATGAAAATAACAAAGGGCAATAATTCAAAAAGTGGGCATTGCAGAGTAATGGTTCTTGACAATGACACTTCTCAACATTGAGATATATTACATTTGAAGTTGCTAGCACTTCAAATTTAGGAGATATGGTCCTGACAAATATGTAACAGTAAAAAAAACAAAGGGCAATAACTCAAACAAGAGGACCATGATGGTCCTAAATCGCTCCCCTGAGTATGATGGTTCATGGCTTTATGATATAAACAAAATAGCAAAGCCCTCTGTCTAATTATTTTGGAGAAGATGTTTAAGGATTTCTCTTTTAATCCTAGGTATATTGATGATCCTACCATATAACACAAATTTCCTGAATATGGTAATGCTTTGAATTAGACATCAATACATACCAAGTATAAAAGCTCTAGGCCTAATGGTTTAGGAGAAGAAGGTTTTCAAAGATATCATTATTTTTTCCTAACAAAAATTGGGGATTGCACAGAAAAGGGCTAATTTTTCTAAGATATTTGGTAGAGGGTCAATGTCTAATGATATGTACCAAATAACAAAGCTCTAGGCTTTATGGTTCGGGAGAAGATTTTCAAAGATTTCCTTCTTTATTCCTTTGTAAAATCAGGGATTGCCCAGAAAAGGGCTAATTTTCAGAATACGGTATTTCTTTGAAGTATTTTGGTAGAGGGTCAATATTTGATGATATGTACCAAATATCAAAGCTCTAGGCTTTATGGTTATGGAGAAGAAGATTTTTAAAGATTTCCTTCTTTAATTCTATGTAAAATCAAGGATTACAAAGAAAAGGGCTAATTTTCAGAATACAGTAATTCTTTGAAGTATTTTGGAAGAGGGTCAATAGATGATGAATGTACCAAATATCAAAGCTCTAGGCCTTATGGTTTGGGAGAAGAAGATTTTTAAAGATTTCCTCATTTATTTCTATGTAAAATCAGGGATCATTAAAAAAAGGGCTTATTTTCAGAATATGGTAATTTTTTGAAGTATTTTGGCAGAGGGTCAATAGATGATGATGTATACCAAATATCAAAGCTCTAGGCCTTATGGTTTGGGAGAAGAAGATTTTTAAAGATTTCCTCATTTATTTCTTTGTAAAATCAGGGATCACAAAGAAAATGGCTAATTTTCAGAATATGGTAATTCTTTGAAGTATTTTGAAAGAGCATGACCTAAGGATAATTTCTGTGAAGTTTTGTTGAAATTCCATGATTAGTTTAGGAGGAGAAGATTTTTTTGTAATTGTGAACGGACGGACGGACGGACAGACGGATGATGACCGATCACAATAGCTCCCCCAGAGCACTTCGTGCTCAGGGGAGCTAAAAAGGACATGGAAGAGTGGTGGTTCTGTTACAAGAAATTTCTCCACATTGTGATCTATAGGTGTTTTTAGATTGAAGTTGCTAGCAGTGATGGTTAAAAAGATATGTTCTGGACAAATATTAAAGGTAAAAACAACAAAGGGCAATAGCAAAGAAAAACAAGAGGACCATAATGGTCCTAAATCGCTCCCCTGAGTATGATGGTTCATGGCTTTATGATATAAACAAAATGGCAAAGCCCTCTGTCTAATTATTTTGGAGAAGATGTTTACAGATTTCTCTTTTAATCCTAGGTATATTGATGATCCAACCATATAGCACTAATTTCCTGAATATTGTAATGCTTTGAAGTATAGACATCAATACATACCAAGTATAAAAGCTGTAAGCCTAATGGTTTAGGTGAAGAAGGTTTTCAAAGATATCATTATTTATTCCAAACTAAAATTAAGGATTGCACAGAAAAGGGCTAATTTTTTTAGTAATTTGGTAGAGGGTCAATGGCTGATGTTATGAACCAAATATCAAAGCTCTAGTCTTTATGGTTTGGGAGAAGAAGATTTTCAAAGATTTCCTTCTTTATTCCTTTGTAAGATCAGGGATCGCACAGAAAAGGGCTAATTTTCAGAGTATGATAATTCTTTGAAGTATTTTGGTAGACGGTCAATATATTATGATATGTACAAAATATCAAGCTCTAGGCTTTATGGTTTGGGAGAAGAAAGTTAAAGTTTTCCTTCTTGAATTCTATGTAAAATCAGGGATCGCCCAGAAGAGGGCTAATTTTCAGAATACAGTAATTCTTTGAAAAATTTGGTAGAGGGTCAATAGATGATGATGTATACCAAATATCAAAACTCTAGGCCTTATGGTTTAGGTGTAGAAGATTTTTAAAGATTTCCTTCTTTCTTTCTATGTAAAATCAGGGATTGCACAGAAGAGGGCTAATTTTTAGAATACAGTAATTCTATGAAGTATTTTGGTAGAGGGTTAATAGATGATGAATTGTACCAAATATCAAAGCTCTAGGCCTTATGGTTTGGGACAAGAAGATTTTTAAAGATTACCTTCTTTATTTCTTTGTTAATTCAGGGATTGCCAAGAAGAGGGCTAATTTTCAGAATATGGTAATTTTTTTAAGTATTTTGGAAGAGGGTCGATAGATGATGATTTGTACCAAATATCAAAGCTCTAGTCCTTATGGTTTGGGACAAGAAGATTTTTAAAGATTTCCTTCTTTATTTCTTTGTAAAATCAGGGATCACAAGGAAAAGGGCTAATTTTCAGAATATGGTAATTCTTTGAAGTATTTTGGAAGAGGGTCAATAGATGATGATTTGTACCAAATATCAAAGATCTAGGCCTTATGGTTTGGGAGAAGAAGATTTTTAAAGATTTCCTTCTTTATTTCTTTGTAAAATCAGGGATCATAAAGAAAAGGGATAATTTTCTTGATACGGTTATTCTTTGAAGTATTTTGGTACAGGGTCAATAGATGATGATGTATATCAAATATCAAAGCTCTAGGCCTTATGGTTTGGGAGTAGAAGATTTTTAAAGATTTCCTTCTTTCATTCTATGTAAAATCAGGGATTGCCCAGAAAAGGGCTAATTTTCAGAATACGGTAATTCTTTGAAGTATTTTGGTAGAGGGTCAAAAGATGATGATATATACCAAATATCAAAGCCTAATCGTTTGGGAGGAGAAGATTTTTTAAGTTTTTCACTCTGTTGCCATGGCAACCAGAGTTCTTCATGGATTTCATTTCTTTGAAGTATTTAGAAAGAGCATGACCTAAGGATCATTTCTGTGAAGTTTTGTTCCATGGTTAGTTTAGGAGGAGAAGATGTTTTTGTTATTTTGAATGGACGGACGGACGATGACTGATCACAATAGCTCCCCCAGAGCACTTCGTGCTCAGGGGAGCTAAAAACAGGTATGGCAGAGTAATAGTTCTTGTTCATGACCTTCTCATCATTGTGACCTAATAAATGTATTAATTTTGAAGTTGCTAGCACTTTAAATTCATGAGATATGGTCCTGACAAAAATTTTACAGTAAAAACAACAAAGGGCAATAACTCAAACAAGAGGCCCATGAGGGCCTGAGACGCTCTACTGGTTATCAAGTTTTCCGTTAAAGAAATCTGATATTTTAGGAAGTTAATTGCTCAAAGAATAATGCATAAAGAAAACAAGGTGTCAAATTGTCACAAGATACGCCTGTCACACTGCTTAATATTAACTGGGGGTTTGAATAGAACTGAGGTTATTTTGAATGAATTTATTTTGTCAAAGTATGAAAAACAACAAAGGGCAATAACTCAAAATATATGCTAGGTAGAGTTTTGGTTCTTGTACACTGCACTCCCCCTTGGTGAGATCTATCCATCCATGAAGTTTCATGATTCTAGCTATAATACTTTTAGAGATTTACTCTGGATAAGATTCAAGTATGAAAAACAACAAAGGGCAATAACTCAAAAAATAGGCCAGGTAGAGTTATGGTTCTTGTGCACTGCACTCCCCCTTGGTAAGATCTATACACCCATGAAGTTTCATGATCATAGCTATAATACTTTTAGAGATATACTCCAGGAATTTCAAGTATGAAAAACAACAAAGGGCAATAACTCAAAAAATAGGCTAGGTAGAGTTATGGTTCTTGTACACGGCACTCCCACTTGGTGAGCTTTATCCATCCATGAAATTTCATTGTTCTAGCTATTATACTTTTAGAGATATACTCCAGACATGATTCAAGTATGAAAAACAACAAAGGGCAATAACTCAAAAAATAGGTTAGGTAGAGTTATGGTTCATTTACACTGCACTCCAAATTGGTGAGCTCTATCCATCCATGAAATTTCATGATTCTAGCAATTATGATTTAAGAGATATACCCAGGACAAGATTCATGTATGAAAAACAACAAAGGGCAATAACTCAAAAAATAGGTTAGGTAGAGTTATGGTTCTTGTACACTGCACTCCCACTTGGTGAGCTTTATCCATCAATGAAATATCATTGTTCTAGCTATTATACTTTTAGAGATATACTCCAGACATGATTCAAGTATGAAAAACAACAAAGGGCAATAACTCAAAAAAATAGGTTAGGTAGAGTTATGGTTCATTTACACTGCACTCCCCCTTGGTGAGATCTATACACCTTTGAAGTTTCATGATCCTAGCTATAATACTTTTAGAGATATACTCCGGACAAGATTCAAGTATGAAAAACAACAAAGGGCAATAACTCAAAAAATAGGCCAGGTAGAGTTATGGTTCTTGTGCACTGCACTCCCCCTTGGTGAGATCTATACACCCATGAAGTTTCATGATCCTAGCTATAATACTTTTAGAGATATACTCCGGACAAGATTCATGTATGAAAAACAACAAAGGGCAATAACTCAAAAAATAGGCTAGGGAGAGTTATGGTTCTTGAGCACTGCACTCCCCCTTGGTGAGATCTATACACCAATGAAGTTTCATGATCCTAGCTATGAAACTTTTAGAGATATACTCAGGACAAGATTCATGTATGAAAAACCACAAAGGGCAATAACTCAAAAAATAGGCTAGGTAGAGTTATGGTTCTTGTACACTGCACTCCCACTTGGTGAGCTTTATCCATCCATGAAATATCATTGTTCTAGCTATTATACTTTTAGAGATATACTCCAGACATGATTCAAGTATGAAAAACAACAAAGGGCAATAACTCAAAAAATAGGCCTGGTAGAGTTATGGTTCTTGTGTACTGCACTCCCCCTTGGTGAGATCTATACACCTTTGAAGTTTCATGATCCTAGCTATAATACTTTTAGAGATATACTCCGGACAAGATTCAAGTATGAAAAACAACAAAGGGCAATAACTCAAAAAATAGGCCAGGTAGAGTTATGGTTCTTGTGCACTGCACTCCCCCTTGGTGAGATCTATACACCCATGAAGTTTCATGATCCTAGCTATAATACTTTTAGAGATATACTCCGGACAAGATTCATGTATGAAAAACAACAAAGGGCCATTACTCAAAAAGTAGGCCAGGTAGAGTTATGGTTCTTGTGCTCTGCACTCCCCCTTGGTGAGATCTATACACCCATGAAGTTTCATGATCCTAGCTATAATACTTTTAGAGATATACACCGGACAAGATTCATGTATGAAAAACAACAAAGGGCAATAACTCAAAAAATAGGCTAGGGAGAGTTATGGTTCTTGAGCACTGCACTCCCACTTGGTGAGCTCTATCCATCCATGAAGTTTCATGATCCTAGCTATGAAACTTTTAGAGATATACTCCGGACAAGACTCATGTATGAAAAACAACAAAGGGCAATAACTCAAAAAATAGGCCAGGTAGAGTTATGGTTCTTGTACACTGCACTCCCACTTGGTGAGCTTTATCCATCCATGAAATATCATTGTTCTAGCTATTATACTTTTAGAGATATACTCCAGACATGATTCAAGTATGAAAAACAACAAAGGGCAATAACTCAAAAAAATAGGCCAGGTAGAGTTATGGTTCTTGTACACTGCACTCCCACTTGGTGAGCTCTATCCATCCATGAAGTTTCATGATTCTAGCTATTATACTTTTTGAGATATACTCCAGACATGATTCAAGTATGAAAAACAACAAAGGGCAATAGCTCAAAAAATAGGCTAGGTATAGTTATGGTTCTTGTACACTGCACTCCCACTTGGTGAGCTCTATCCATCCATGAAGTTTCATGATCCTAGCTATAATACTTTTAGAGATATACTCCGGACAAGACTCATGTATGAAAAACAACAAAGGACAATAACTCAAAAAATAGGCCAGGTAGAGTTATGGTTATTGCGCACTGCACTCTGTATTGATGAGAAGAATATAACTGCCAAGTTTAAAGGCAATCGGACTTACGGTGACAGAGTTATGCTCCGGACAAAGAAGTGGACACTGCCCGGACGTCGGACATCACGGGTGATCCCATAATACGTCCCGTCTTCGACGGGCGTATAAAAATAGGGCTTCATCCCCTTTATCATTTTAAGCGACAATCCTCAAGGCCCCTTTTCCCATGTTTCATAACGGATCCACTCCATTTCCAAAAGAAAGTTACCTTATGACCCTACAATCATTCTGTGAATATTTCATCAGAATCTGACAATAATTGTGGACTTAATCACATAAACAGGATTGTTTTGAATGAAAATCAATAAGGCCTCTTTTCCTGTGTTTTCTGATGGATCAATTTCATTCCAAAAGGAACTTTCTTTAAAACCCTACAATTGTCCTGTGAAATTTAAAAGACAAGTTGATAATGATTGTGATCTTCATCACATACACAAGAATGTTTTGAATGATAATCTGTAAGGCCCCTTTTCCTGTGTTTCGAATGCCACAATTATTCCTTGCATCTTTGAAGAGAATCCAATAAAACTGTTGACTTTATTGTGTTAAAGAAGATATTAAATTCAAGTTCTCATAAGGCCCCTTTTCCTGTGATATTTTACTGTTGGTTTTATCATTCTGTGAAAGTTAAAAGTGAATCCAATGAAATATTGGGAATTCATTATGTTTACTAGAATATTTAAAAAAAAAATCATATGGCCCCTTTTTACATGATACTTGATGGATTGTACCCAGTACTGAAAAGAACCATTTAAGTGATTGTACAATCATTCTGTGAAATTTTGAAGTGAATCCGGTGAAATCAAGGGACATCATTGTGTTAACCAGAATATTTAAAAAAGTTTTTCATAAAGCCCCTTTTTATGTGACACTTGCCATAATCAGATCCACTGTCAAAATCAACAATTGGAATGATGGTACAATCAATCTGTGTATTCTGTGGAATTTATTGTGTTAATGAGTTTATAGTGAAATCTTCATAGGGCCCCTTTTCTCATGATACTTTAAAGAACAAACCAAATTTCAAAAGGAACAATTCTAATGAAGGTACAATCATTCTTTAAAAGTTAAAGAGAATCCATGAAAACAGTGGACTGAATTGTGTCAAGAATTTTTGTAACAAAATTTTCATAAGGCCCCTTTTTCCGTGAAACTTAACAAATAAGACCCAATGTACAAAGGAACAATCCTAATGATAGTTTAAAGAAAATGATAAAGACTGAGGACTTTATTGTAATAATGATGTTTTGTAATAAAATCTTTATAAAGTCCCTTTTCTTGTGTTACTTAACCAATCAGGCCTAATTTACAAAGGAACAATCCAAATAATGGTACAATCATTCTATTAAAGTTTTAAGAGATTCTGATAAAGACTGAGGACATTGTTGTGTTTATGAAGATTTGGTAATAATTTTTCATACAGCCCCTTTTCCTATGATACTAGACAGATCAGGCCCAATTTGGAAAGAAACAATCCTAATGATGGTACAAACATTCTGTGAAAGTTTGAACAGAATCTGATGAAAACTGCAGACTTTATCTTGGTGTAAAATTTTCAGAATAAAATTTTCATAAGGCTCCTTTTCCTGTGATATTTGAAGGATCAGGTCTCATGTCGGCATCAACAATTGTGATTATTGTACAATGATTCTGTGAAGGTTTGAATAAAATCTAATAAAAGCTCTGGACTTGGGTATAAGGATTATAGATAAGATTCTCAAAAGGCCCTTTTCCCATGATACTAGACAGATCACGCCTAATTTGAAAAGAAAGAATCCTCATGATGGAATAATCATTCTGTGAAAGTTTTAACAGAATCTGATGAAAACTGTTGACTTTATTGTGGTACAATGATTTTAAAATTAAATTTCATAATGCTCCTTTTCCTGTGATACTTGACGGATCATTATTATTGTACAACTATTCTGTGAATGTTTGAAGAAAATCCGATGAAAGCTCTGGACGTGGTAACAAGGATTTATAAATGAAATTTTCATGAGGCCCCTTTTCCTGTGTTTCTTGACAGTTCGAACCCTGTTATGAAAAGAATGATAGTTTTGACCTTCCAATCAATCTGTGAAAGTTTCAACAAAATCTGGTCAAAGCTGTGGGCTTCATTGTGTTAACAGGGTTTTATTAATTGAATTTTCATTTAGCCCCTTTTCCCATGTTACTTGATGGATCTGTACCAATTCCAAAGGGAACTCTTCTTACCAAAGTATAATTATTCTGTTTGAGTATAAAGACAACCCCATCTCATCTGTGGACTTACAAGCATTAATTAAGATTTTTTAATTGAATTTTCCAAAGGCCCCTTTTCCTATGTTTCTCAATGGATCAGACCCAATTTGAAAGGAACAATCCTTATGATAGAACAATCATTATGTGAAAGTTTTAAGTCAATCAGGTGAAATCTAGGGCCATGATGTGTTGACTAAGATTTTTTTTATCAAATTTTCATATCCCCCCTATTCCCATGAAACTTGATGGACCAAACCTACTTCCGAAAGGAACAATCAATTTAATGTAATAATCATTCTTGGAATGTTTGAAGAGAATTTGTTGAAAACTATGGACTCTATTATGTTTACAAGGTTTTTTTCAATCCAGTTTTTATCGGGCCCCTTTTTCCCGTGGTCCTTGACTGATCATACCAAATTTTGAAAGGAACAATTCTTATGATGGTACAATCATTCTGTGAAAGTTTGAAGTCAATCAGATGAAAACTGTGGACTCTAAAGTGTTATCAAAGATCTTTGAATTAAATTTCAATAAGGCCCCTTTTCCTATGTTTCTTGAGCAACCATATCCGATTCCAAAAGGAACAATCCTTATGATAGTACGATCATTCTGTGAAAGTTTGAAGAGAATCCTTTGTAAATTGTTGGCTCTAGATAATTTTTGAGAATTTTTTATTAAAATTTTCATGAGGCCCCTTTTTCCTGTGTTTCCTGACCGATCATACCCAATTTTGAAAGGAAAAATCCTTATGATAGTACAATCATTCTGTGAAAGTTTGAAGGGAATCCGATGAAAACTGTTGACTCCAGGGTGTTAAAGAGGATTGCTTAAAAGATTTTTCGATTTAATTTCAAAAGGCCCCTTTTCCAATGTTTCCTGATGGATCTGACCAAATTCCCAAAGGAACAATCCTTATGATGGTACAATCATTCTGTGAAAGTTTAAATACAATCTGATTAAAACTGTGGACTCTAGAGAGTTAACGAGGATTTTTTAATTGAATTTTTTAAAAGGCCCCTTTTCCCGTGTTTCTTGACAGATCATACCCATTTTCGAAAGGAACTATCCTTATGATTGTACAATCATTCTGAGAAAGTTTGAAGAGAATCCAGTGAAAACTGTGGACTCTATCGCTTAAATGAGGATTTTTAATGGAATTTTTAATTAAATTTTCATAAGGCCCCTTTTCCCAAGTTTCTTGACGGACCATACCCATTTTCGAAAGGAACAATTCTTATGATGGTACAATCATTCCGTGAATGTTTGAAGAGAATCTGATCGAAAACTGTGGACTCTATCGCGTAAACGAGGATTTTCTAATTTAGTTTTAATAAGGCCCCTTTTCCCATGTCTCTTGACGGATCATACCCATTTTCAAAGGAAGCATCCTTATGTTGGTACAATCATTCTGAGAGAGTTTGAATTAAATCTGATGTAAACTCTGGACTCTAGAGTGTTAACGAGGATTTTTTAATTAAATTTTCATAAGGCCCCTTTTCCCGTGTTTCTTGACGGATCATACCCATTTTCGAAAGGAACGATCCTGATGATGGTACAATCAATTTGAGAAAGTTTAAAGAGAATCCGATGAGAACTGTGGACTCTATCGCTTAAACGAGGCTTTTAATGGAATTTTTAATTAAATTTTCATAAGGCCCCTTTTCCCATGTTTCTTGACGGATCATACCAAATTTCGAAAGGAACGATCCTTATGTTGGTACAATCATTCTGTGAAAGTTTAAATACAATCTGATGAAAACTGTGGACTCTACAGTGTTAACAAGGATTTTTTAATTAAATTTTCATAAGGCCCCTTTTCCCCTGTTTCTTGACGGACCATACCCATTTTCAGGGGGAACGATCCTTATGATGGTACAATCATTCTGAGAAAGTTTGAGGAGAATCCGGTGAAAACTGTGGACTTTATCGTGTAAACGAGAATTTTAAATGGGATTTTTATTAAATTTTCATAAGGCCCCTTTTCCCATGTTTTTTGATGGATCATACCCATTTTCGAAAGGTACGATCCTTATGATGGTACAATCATTCTGAGAAAGTTTGAAGAGAATCCGGTGAAAACTGTGGACTCTATAGCGTAAACGAGGATTTTTTAATTAGGCCCCTTTTCCCATGTTTTCTTGACGGATCTGACCCAATTTCGAATGGAACTTTCCTTATGAAGGTACAAACATTCTGTGAAAGTTTGAAGGGAATCCGATGAAAACTGTGGACTTTATGGCGTAAACAAGGAAAAGTTTAACAGACGGAGGGACGGACAGACGCCGGACAGGAAAAAGCAATCGCTATAGCTCTAGTGGCCTTCGGCCAGTAGAGCTAAAAAGGGCATGGAAGAGAAATGGTTCTTGTTTATGACATTTCTCCACATTGTGATCTATAGGTATTTTTAGATTGAAGTTGCTAGCACTTATGGTTTAGGAGATATGGTCTGGGAAAAAATGTCACAGACGGACAGGAGGATAGACGGATGGAATCAAGCAAACCTATAGTCTACCATCAAGTAACCGGTGGGAGACTAAAAAGAGGCCTCTCTGCTGTCCATGCCACCATTTTACGGAGTTTTCCCTTCGTACTACAGCTTTGTCAGAGATCAACAGCTTTTGGTAGAATGGAACGCAAATCTTCTTCAACACTTCTAGACACTCCATGGATTCTGTCACACAAATCTGCTGCTTCCCTGTGAATGTTGACAAAATGATAGGATATCTATAAACTCAAAGACTTCTGTTATTTACAAATTTAATCCATTCTAACACATTTTCATTATTGCAATAGTTCCTATCCAAAATTGACAAAGATCTTTAAAATTATATCAGCTAAAAATCATCGCCAGGCGTAAGCTCCACTTGAAAAAAACTTTAGCAAACATTGTAGAAAAGGAAGAAATTACTTGTTATAAACAATTTCTATATGGTCCCCAAAAAGAGGAGTCACTAAGCTTTCTGCAGTGTTTGTGCTTTAGGCTGATATATTATTCTTTGTTTACATCAAATTAAGACTGAGTTGCTGAAATTTTGTTTTGCAAATTTTATATTACACATTTGAAGTGAATTGGCCAATCAGAGAGCAGTATTTCAAAAGTATAAATCCCAAATACAACTCCCTGGTAGTATATGCTGCATGTGAATCCCACTTGTTTTCAATTGGCCAGTCATGATGACATGCATTACAAATAATTCGTCTAAACAAGTATTCTCAAAGATATTGAAGGGTTAACTCTGGTCATGTTGAACCCGGAATATTCCTCCTTTGGCAGGAGGTATAGACAAAGATCAGTCTGCACATAAGTGCAGTCTGATCTTGGTCTACACCTCCTGTTTGTCCCCTTTCAGCCAGAGTTGTTTAAATAATCAATTTTCAAGAGAAATATTGACCCTTCATTAGACCTTCCAGTTGTGAGTCCTTTGATTTTAAAGCAATTGTGTATAAGATTTTTAATTCAGCATGACAAGCGTTAAACTTGTACTAATACTATATGTGCTAAAAAGGAAGATGTAGACAACAATTTCAAATTGATGGCATTTCAAACTTTTCATCTTTTTCTATAGATCAAAGTACTGAAAGTACTGTAAGCTAGCAAAACATTATTTTATTTTGTAAATTTAATAATTTCCAACATAATCCTGTGTCTTTATGCCCCTCTAGGTAAAAGTTCAGGAAAACAATGCGAACTATGCAAAAATTGCTTGTAGCAAGCAATTTTTGCATTTTAGTAATTATTTTCTACCATGAATAACTGAGATACTTTGAAGACCTATAAACATGAAAATGTCGTCTGCAACTTCTTGAATTTTAGCCTATCCCAAATTCAAGAAGTTGCAGACGACTTTTTCAGGTTAATAGATTTTCAAAGTATCTCAGTCATTCTGAATTCTTGAATTTTGACTAGGCTAAAATTTTGTCATTTGGGAATTGGTTAGGTTCTTACAAGAAACCCTTGAATATAAAGAAACCTTACATAAGGGGTGTGACGGGAATGATCACAAAGTAAGCAAGTGCATGTCATATTGTGATGCAATACTGGAGTCCCCCCACAGATTATAAAAGTCTTATTTACAGTTGATTTTTTCCCAAACAAGACCTCGTTTTGATATCTCTAAGGGGAAGCTTAGGACAACATTGATAGGAAAGAAGAAATTGCTGATAATTAACATTTTCTCCTTTTTCTTCAATATTCTATATAATCTTATGTTCATTTTTTCTTTTACATTTTTCTGCAGCAGCTATAAATTTGGCCTAGTCTAATTTTTTTTCCATTTATGAAAGGGTTTCCAAATTTGGACGCATAAAGGTAGACAAGTTTGAGAAGGTGAAAATAACAAAGGGCAATAATTCAAAAAGTGGGCATGGCAGAGTAAGAGTTCTTGAACATGACACTTCTCAACATTTGATCTATAAGTGTAAAAAGTTTGAAGTTGCTATCATTTATGGTTTAGGGGATATGTTCCGTACAAAAAGGTAAAGATATAAACAACAAAGGGCAATAACTCAGAGTAACAGTTCTTGTTCAAGACACTTCTCCACATTGTGATCTATAAATGTATAAAGTTTGAAGTTGCTAGCACTTCCAATTTAGGAGATATGGTCCTGACAAAAATTTTACAGTAAAAAGAATAAAGGACAATAACTCAAAAAAGATATGGCAGAGTATTGGTTCTTGTATATTACACTTTTCTACCTTCTGATCTTTAAGAGACTTTAGTTTTAAGTTGCTAGTAGTGAGTTATGGTTAAGAAGAGATGTTTTGGACAAAAAAATTAATGTAAAAACAACAAAGGGCAATAACTAAAGAAAAGGCATGGCAAAGTAACGGTTTGTGTACATGACCTTTCTCCACATTGTGTGCTAAAACTGTATTTAGTTTGAAGTTGCTAGCACTAAAAAGTGGCCTCTCCGCTATCCATGCCACCATTTTATGGAGTTTTACCCTTGTACTACAGCTTTGTCAAAGATCAGCAGCTTTTGGTAGAATTGAACCCAAATCTACTTCAACACTTCTGGACACTCCATGGATTCTGTCACACAAATCTGCTGCTTCCCTGTGAATGTTGACAAAATGATAGGATATTTATAAACTCAGACTTCTGTTATTTACAAATTTAATCCATTCCCACAAATTTTTAGACGTCCCAAGGAAAAACATATAGTAAATAATGAAGAAATTGCTTTTAACAATTGACAAAGATCTTTATAACTATATAAGCTAAAATATTCGTCAGAAGTAAGCTCCACTTGAAAAAAGCTTTATAAAAAATTTACACTTAACAATGGATTCCTGATATTTCTCACACCAGTACTACCACTACATCCTTTCCTAGCCTCCAGCTGCAATCCCACTTAGGTTTACGATTATCCACCCATTAGTGAGAGACAAGTGTTCAAAAGTGCCACCGCCGGGGATCGAACCTAGAAGTCTGATGAGCTACCGACTGCACTATGACTGCGGCACTACTATCATATACTATGTGTTATGTACAGCTCTTTGAAATAATAACAATCATGATGGATTAACCCATTCCTACATAGTGAGGCTTTTTGACGCCCCAAAAGAAAAACAATGGGGAAAACATTTAACAAGCAATTTCTTCATTTTACACAATGTTTTCTACCTCGAAGGTTGAAGCAAATTTAAGTTCTTAAAGCATAATTGTTGCTGCAACTTCTTCAAATTGGACCGGTCAAACATTTTCCTGTCTGGTAATGGGTTAATAGCAATTTCTGGTTAATTGCAACAAGTGTTGACAAATTAGTTTTAATTGAGTGTAAAAAAAATATATATACTAAAGTTTGTTGTTCATTAAATGAACAACAAAAGCCAAAAAATGAAAGATTCAGATTGATTAATCATTTTATGAACAACAAAAGCTAATACTGTGGAATCCTGTTAATTGCAACACCTATTTGTCAACTTTTGTCGCAATAAAACTTAAATTGCTATTAACAGGAGCTATTTGTTTTTTTAAATCCAATGTTTGTGCGTAATGCTTGTTGCAATTAAGTAGTGCTAGCAACTTGAAAGTGCCTAAAAATTTCATGATTTCAAATTGACCTTTGAATTTGGATCAGTCTAAAATTGTGATGTATTTTAATGGTTTAACCAATTCCCATACAACAAAGTTTTAACTGGCTAACATTAAAACAAGATGAAGGCAATTTCAAGTTGATGGAATTTTAAATTTGTTAATCTTTTTGATAGAAAACATTGTGGATAATGAAGAAATTGCTTGAGACAAACAATTTCTACATTTTCCCCAATGTTTTCCAAACTTCTTTTATCTTGTGGGAACTGGTTAAAAGACTGTCTCAGGCTAATTCCTTTAATGGGTTTGCATTTCCTGTAATAACATGTAGCGAATTTTGTCCCATTTATATAGCTTCTTATCATTTTAACAATACTGGATAGTGCATAAACTATATGCAAAATCTGATCCTCCTACACAAAGGAACAAGATGGTATGGTGCTATACCAGGGAATTAATGAAACAAATTCAGATCCAGTTGAACATTTCCCTACAAAAATATATTTCTTTTGTAAAACTATTCAGTATACTTTGAACCATGATGTCGATAACTATTAAAGGCTATAATATGAATTAAAAACAGCAGAAAATCAGTAAGTAAAGGTTTGGATCATAATCTAAACCATAGTTAAGGCTATCTGGCCATTTCAATTGGCAAAAGAAGCTAGATCTTCACGTGGTCCATATCATATTGAAAATCTCGTGCCGTGGTATATGGTAAATAGACACTTGCTTTTTCCTATTTAACACGGCACTTGTTTTCTCTCAGCCTGATAATTTTTCGTTGCAGAAGGTGGTTTTCTTTAAACTCACACTTGCCATTGGAACTAGGCTGCCAACAATTAAATTTACTAATTTCAAACAGTTAACTGACGGCCATCTTGAAATATGATGTGTTCTCTCGTGCCCTCTGATTGGCTGAATTAAATTCTTGGTGTAATCCATAAATCACGTGCTTCTCACTTGACCAGTAATAGAAGTTTCGTACCAATCTCGGTCAATTTTTCACCAGCTATATATTGCCACGACTGCCTCAAATAAAATTAAAAAAAGCCAACAACTAAACCATTCCGATTCAACTGACGAATTACTGCCCCCACTGACTCATTTTCCCCCGCCAATTGACTCCGACAGGAAGTTTCGCTTCGACTTTTAACGGCGTTATTCAGTCCCAGTAGATTGTTACAAACAAGTAGAATCTGGTTGGCGACATAATCGTCGTAACAACAGCTTTATTATGCTGTAGTTACGCCGTTTAAGTCGCCGAACCAACAAAAACGATTTACCACAAAGGCGGCCAATGTTGGAGATTATACTGAAGTTCAAGTCTAAATAAATGGTGCCATTGGTCGACTGATTATTTGTTTGACATCGCGAATTTTGACGCCCGACGAAGGAGTCTAGAAATAACCTATGGAAACCATGGAAAATGAAGAAATCGCTATGGCAACAAAAATGAAAAGAAATGATAAAAGTAATGACCAAGAAGGATAGAGCGGTAATATCCCTCAGGTCACAGTGGATGATCCTCAGGGGTCGAGGCCTACATAGAAATAGGCCTAAAGCAGGATTTTTTAAAACGACAACTCCTTTCAAGCTACAAGGCCAATGCAAACTAAGCTTGGCTGAAATATTTCTTAGGTCCCCCAATTAAAAGTTGCTGAATGTATTGAAATCCAGCGGTTGAAAACTCGGGTTGCCATGGCAACATAAGTGATTTTTTTTTCAAGATAAAGTCGCACAACCTATATCGTAAAGCGAAACTGGCGTCTAATCTTTTATTCTCGGAGAGAGGAAATGTCTGTTTTGATGTAAGATCAATTGACCTTTTGTCTCGTGAAAACAGAGCCCCCCCCTCTCTCTCTCTCTCTCTCTCTCTCTCTCTCTCTCTCTCTCTCTCTCTCACCCTCTCTCTCAATGAATCAGTGAAGGGAAAATAGCTCATACATTCATGGATATATTTCGATATAAAACTTCATCACGTAAAGATATGCCATACGAAACATTAAATAAGATTTTTTTTAAAATCTGAAGTCAGAATGAAGGGATTTTTTTGAGGGTTCAACACAACTCGACAATAGAAAACCATGTTAGTTATTGTTTCACTGATTATCAAGCAATGCTCCACGCAGAACAATTCATTAATCCTTGTCATGCAGTGACCGTTCCTTTTTGGCATACAGCAATGACAAAGATTAGCTTGCACAAATTCAGCCTGATCTTTATCTACACTATCTGCTTGTTTAGAGGCGTAATTGTTTTTATGATAAATTTTCAAATTAAACATTAACCCAATTTTAGTGCTTCTGGTGTTTTCAGCCCTTTTATTTGAATGCGGTTCTAGGATAGAGGGTTTTTACTCAGCATGACAAGGGTTAATTCACCTCAGGGTGGTAGGAATAAACAAGTGTGACAGATGTGTCACAGGAATTATCGAAAGAATTATGGCTGATCTCTGTGAAGGTCAACTGTCTATAAACGGTACCTCAAGTTACATTCATGTTTCCTAAAGCAGATCTACAAGTTTATATCAATGAACTCGCCGCTGGGAACAAAATAACGGATTTCTTATGAAATATTGCCTTCCTCACAAAGCATAATCAACTCGCGATGCTGAAAGGGGCCTTGCAAGTTTTCAGAGAGAAGACTTTGCCTTAGAAAATTAATCCATTACCAAACGATAAAATTTGAGACTGATCCTAATTCAAAGAAGTTGCAGTCGACATTTGAGAGGAGCTCGAAATCGAAAAAATAAGTGTCATATAGAGTAGAAACCAATGTTAGGAATGGCGAAATTAATTGTTACAAGCCGTCTATTCAAGCCCACAGTGTTTTCCTTTAAAGCGGATTTGTGTGGTAATGGGGTAACGAACAATTAATTTATTATAAAAACAAACAAATCGCCGTTTTTGAAACCTGTTGTTGTTGTTGTTGAAGATATGGGGGATCTTGCGTGTCACAGTGTGTAGTGTGGCGGGGTCGTTATTTGAGAAAATTCAGGGTTGTGGCGTCGCCACTACTCAATTGGTTATGGGCCGCCGCCATAGTGCAGTCGGTGGCGCGTCAGACTCCTAATCTTCAATCATGGGATGTCATGGGTTCGATCCCCGGCGGCGGCACATATTCTTTCCGACATTTGTCTCTCATCAATGGGTGGGTAAACGTAAACCTAAGTGGGATAGCAGCTGGATGCTAGGAAAGGATGAAGTGGTAGTACTGGTGTGAGAAATACCAGGAATCCTTTGTTAGGTGATCCAGCCGTCGCGATATGACTGAAATACTGTTAAAAGTGGAGTTAAACCCCAATCAATCAACCGATTCAATTGGTAATGTCCTAAGGTAAGGCATGTAAAACCCTGGTATTCAGGTGCGTTCTTTACATTAATATTTCTAAGATTTCTTAAGACGTTTAATCGGGATGCCTTGTGCGTTTCAGTAGAAAATTCCGAGGTGTTGGCCAAGATATCCCAATTAAAAATCTCAAAGGCATATGAAAAGTCTCGACCAAAAGAAAGCACTTCTGGTTAAACCCAGAAAGCACACGAATTAATGGACCGAAAGATTGTTAAAAACGGCGTAGATCCCCCCCCCCCCCCCAACAGCTCGTTGATGTATTGTTGAGAAAAAATATTTAAGATATAGCTTAGCCTTTTACCAAACGACAAAATTTTACACTGGTCCAAAATGAAAGAAGTAGCAGGCGATAATTTTAAGTTGATGAAATGTTAATATTTTTGTCTTTTTTGGTTAGAAAACATTGTGGGTAATGAAGAAATTGCTTATACCCAGTAGTCTCTTCATTATCTACAATGTTTCCCAAATCTTTTATCTTGAGGGGCGTATAAAGTTGGGTTGTGTATAAGGATCGGTTAGATGAAAATAAAGTGGAAATTCTTAGTTGTTTGTTATTTGCAACTACTCTGATTTCAAATTTGACATTGACTTTTTACTAAATATAGAATTTGATAAAAAAAGATCTTCATACATTTACTTATTTTCCTTTATAGATTTGACTATTGCACACGAAATTAACAAAATAATAACAACAACATATAATAATTAGAAACACAACTTTACGTTTGTTGGATGACGTCATACAATGGATATAGCTTTTACTATTTCAAGTTCATTAAAGACTTTCATGTAGGCGGAAAATTTATTGCCCGTGCTCCGAAAATGTCATTTTCTATAATTGTAACACCGCGCCCTATGATATTTCTGTGATATTGTTTCATTAAAAGATTAATGTATGGCTCGTTAAGGGAAAACCATTAAACCATTACCAGACGGCGAAATTTAATACTGATCCGAATTGAAAGAAGTTGCAGACTACAATTTAAAGTTGTGAAATTTTAGAATTTTTCAACTCTCTGGATGAAAACATTTTTGGAAAATGAAGAAATTGCTTAAGCCAAGAAATTTCTTATTTTTTTCCATACTTTCCCCTTTTTCTTGAGAGGCGTCAAAAAGCGTCATTGTGTGGGAATGGGTGTTATTCACCAATAACAAACTAACCAACTAAACAAATGGATAGACAAATAAGTGAAAATATGAACACTTGTTTTGTCTGATGACAACGATGCAGTTGACCGGACAACACACATGTTTGTCTAACCAGAAACTTCATAATTGACTTGTATTTAAAACATCTTCGTAAATAAGAAAGAGAAGTAATATCTTCTATTTGTAATATCTGATGTGGCAGCTTTATAGTATTATTTTTAGCTCGGCTGTTTGCGGAGAATACCCGAGGTATTGCTATCTGTATCTGCGCCAGCGTCGTCCTTCGAAATATTTCATATTTTGTAAATACTCTGGTGTTATTGAATACATTCATTTGAAACTCGGAATTTAAGTTGACTGTCATAAGAGCAATCTGAACAAACAAGGGGGATAACTCTGAATGTCTTCTGAACGAAAATTGTCCCTAGTTCGACTTTGAAGAACTTTTTTACATTTTGTAATATCTTTGGTATATAAGAACGAATTCACTTGGCACTCGGAATATTATGTTCACTATCAAAAACAACAACAACAGCAACCCCCAATCTTTACCATCCAGAGGGATAACTCTATATACAATTTTAAAAGAGTTATGGCCCTTTTTCGACTTACAAATTTTACCCATTTTCAAGCACTTGAACAGCTGAGCCTTTGCATCCGCATGCGGTGCACTTGTTTTGATAATAAGATAACCTAAACCAATTGCAATTCAAATAGGCTCGATGCCAAGATAGCTATACGGTTAGGAAGAATGTCAGTTTTGAACAACGATGATCTACTGAAGAGAATTTTTTTAGTTTTCATGGAGGTATGAACCGAAAAAACTAATCACACCGTATGAACACGCGAAGCGGATTCATACATTGTGTGATTAGCTTTATCGCTTCATACCTCCATGAAAACAAAAAATATTCTCTTAATTTCTTATAATTTAATAGCATCGAGCGAAAAAAAAAAAAAAGCTTTACAAATTTTGATACCTTTTTGTATCGGACTATTTTTTTTCGGAAGCATACAAAATCACTTCGTGATCAAAATTTTGTTCGTGGAGTTATGAATAATATTTATCGACCAATCAGAACGCTCGTTTTTGATAGACGAAACTAAAAATTGAATTGTATGATAATAATAACAACAACTTACCAGTCAATTTAAAATGGACCATGTAGGACATGTTAAAAGTATCGCCTCTGATCAGATTGCGCCGATTTGAAGACTTTTCTCTTTTTTAACTTTTTTGTTATAGAATAAAACATTAATATGCTAGCACTTACATTTCTGAAATACCAACTGTTGTTGATAAGTGCTGACGCAAATATCTGACCCTTAACACGAAATGGGACCTCGGGAAACAAACACGAGGAAAAGAGATCGAATCACCAGAGGTCAATTAGTACTTCGAGAATCAGAAATGGATTCAGAAAAACTACCGATAGAGGGGAAAATGAACCTGTTCAAGCTGTGCAGTCCTCGCAGTGTGACTAGGGTAGAGACCTTTCGCAATTCGTAACTTGCATAAAATGCTCGTGTTATGAAAATCATAGGTACTTATTCCTTGCGTGAAAAGTAACGAGGAGCGGATTCGGTCTAGTTATAACGGATTAGACTCATATTTCAAGGGTTCTTGGTTCTATCCCCAGCTTCTTCCGTCCTTCGGACGAGATTTCTAACCGAGGACAATAAGTATTGACTTTGTTAAAACTACTTTGATTGATTATTCATTGAATTCGACTTAAATCCACGTTCGTTCAACACTTTATCGTGGCTGCTGGTCCACGTTCGTTCAACACTATATCGTGGCTGCTGGTGCACCTATCCACGTTTTCCTGTCATTTCAAACGCCAAAAGTCACCGCGCTCGTCCGTCCGAACTATGTTTGCTGCAATAGTGGATGAGTTTTAAAATATAGGTAGAATTGTTCTCCAACATTTAAAACATTATTTCTCTTGATCAGAGGTGCGTTCTTTCGTCAAGATTCTTAAGATTCTTATTTAGATTTTTAAGATAAATCGTTCTTTAGATTAAGATTTTTAAGCGTCTAAATAAAAATCTTAAGAATTCTTCATGGGGAATTTAAGCTTACTCAGTATTGGCTTAAAACTAGTAGCCTTGACGACGTCGAATATTGTCACTAAGAATAACAAAAATCGTTCTTTAAATTAGCCTAACAATCTTATTTAGCGGGATTTTTCATCTCGACGAAAAAGAAACAAAAACAACAACAACAACAACAACAACAACAAAAAAAAAAACAAAAACAAAAAAACCCGTACCTCATGTCGATCCAATATCAATGCCATTCTAAAAAAGCACCTACAGTAATGGTTATGATTCATAGTAAACTGTAACTTTGTTCTCTATAAACTGATAGCCCGCTGTCCGAGAGACCTGCCATTTTATTTGTACTCTCTGTTCGCCATTTTCACGACTCTTATCATATACGTTGAGATATTTTAACCTATTTCAAAACAATACGATTTAAGACTGGTCCAAATTCAAAGGAGTTGCAGACGACAAGGTAGCGTTTATGAAATATTTGATTTTTTCAACTCTCTGGATAGAAAACATGGTAGAAAATGAAGAAATTGCTTGTTGCAAGCAATTTCTTCATTTTACACAATGTTTTCCCAATTGTTTCTCTTGGGAGGCGTCAAGAACAGTATCGTATCATGACTTCCTGGGCCATCTTTCTCGGCGAGAGTTTAATATTCTAAGCATAATTTAACAAGGTTTATCGTAGATTTAAAGCGGCTTTTGAATAGATTTTCATAAAACTTTGATATAAGAAAATTATCTGCTTTTCCAATAGTTATTTATGTCATTGTCACGATGAATATTCTTTTTCGTACTAAATCTGCTCAAACCACTTTGGAAATAATTTAATGTGATATATTCCCTATGTCTTACTCTGAAACATCGGAATTTACCGGCTTAGATCGGTAGTCTTCGTGTAAAGTCGATAACGACAGAATTGCTAGTGGAAGCCATTGACGAAATTGATTCGTGATGACAAATAAGGCAATTTTCGGCGTAATCGACAAATCACGTGTTTACACGATGAATTCCGGTTCCATTCAGGCTGTTTTTCGCTGACTTATTTGGCGTCTCGTAACACGAAGTATTATTCCTTCTTTTCTTAATCTATCATTTTTTTTTTAATTATGAACAGTAATTTTCATTACAAACACTTTCTTTAAAATCTTTCAAAGGATTGCAGTTTGAAATTTGAAAATTGAAAATCAAAGTTTTTCTTTCATGACCTGTGCAAGGGCCGCTCTAAAAAGGCTTATTGAATGTTCCTTGGGCAGTTTGTCGCGTTATTTATAATCTCTAGGCCATTTTCACTTTGCCTCGACAATGCAAGCCTTAGATACAAAGTGTGGGAATACAATTTACAACCCGGAAATGACTAACTTAAATTAATATTAAGTGTTGAAGTGACGTTTTTCCGATTAACGTGCTCGTTTTACATGCTCACCGAGAAACATGTCAGAAAAGGTCAAATATTTTAAGGAGACGACAGATAGACGTACATGTACTATCTTTGCACACGTCTTCTACATTGAATGACCCTAGCCTGTTCGTTTTTTATGTGGTTCAACGCCATTTTCTGCAGTTTTACATCATTATCGCGCGGCTGTTACAAATAATCATTGCTACCTATCATTTCTCTCACTACGTCCAATTCGGACCATCCTACTTCGCTTTCTTATATGTCCATTGGCGAGGCATTAAAATGATTGCTGACTACACCCATTATACCTTCGACGGGAAAGTCCACCGACGATAAAAAAAAAAAACAAAAAAACAAAAAAAAACAAACAAACGAAATTCCGCAAATATAAGGTAAGTACATGTAGTATGTAACAATCAAAGTACTGAAAGTACTGTAAGCTAGCAAAGCATTATATTACTCTGTAAGCTTCTTTGGAAAACGTTATCATAGTAAAGATTAGTTGTGGAAATCAATGTGGAAAATGAAGAAATTGCTCTTTACAAGCAATTTCTTCATTTCCATATTGTTTTCTACGTAGAGACATAAATAACATAGAATTTAAAACAAATTGAAATTGTCGTCTGCAAATTTTCGAATACTCTTCATGATCAGAGTCTTTCTGAACACGATGTGCTCAAGTGAGCTAAAAAAAACCTGGGAGATGAACTTGTAGGCAGAGTTTGCAATTTTCCTGAAATACATAAGAATTACTTTTTATGGCGTAGGCGTACAACAAATTTTAACGGTAAAGCCTCCGGTGGCGGTTTTCACTCGTTGAACTTTGAGCCGACCCCAAAATTGTGTCTGTTAACTTAAGCTATCAAAGCTGACGCTTTGCTAGCTAAAAAAGTATAATGGTTGGTTGGATGACCTAAAAGTTAAGTCACCATACCAACAAAAATGCTGAACATATTTCTCGACAATGTTGGAGTTCAGAGTTCGCATCCGGTCTAATTGAAAGATTTGATTGGTCGATCGGTTTTTTGATTGACATCCGTGATCCGTCAATGGGAAGGATTATGGGACTAAAACCAGCGAATGGATTTGTTGACATTGCAATCGAGAGAAAGTCTTTTCTGTATCCTAGGATGGTATTTATTTAACCCTTTCCCGTTTTACAAAAATTTAGACCTGTCCAAATTCAAAGGCTTTGCAGACGAAAAATCAAAAGTGGATTTAATTTGAAAACATAACCATTCAGCAGGGTAGAAATATTGTGGAAAAAAGAAGAAATTGCTTGTAAGAAGCAATTTCTTCTTTTCCCACAATATTTTCTCAGGTATAAAATCACAGGGACGTAAAAACAAGTGATTATAAAGGAACGGGTTAACCCATTCCGAAATAATCCACCGTTTTAACACCAGAAAAAGATCTGGAAAACAAAGTGAAAAATGAAGAAATTGTTTGTAACAAGCAATTTCAGCATTTTCCACATTGTTTTCTACCAAGAGGGACAACGATGTTAAAAATTTCAACTATTCGAAATTGTCGTCTGCAACTTCTTTCAATTCGGACCCGTCTAAATTTTCATTGTAGGAGTGGGTTAAGATCATCTCTCGAATCCTATATCAGCAATTCTGTTGATGATGATAAGTAAAAAAAAAAAATAATAATAAAATAAAAAAAAATATTGAAAGAGGTTTTATCAAAATCTTAACCCATTCCCACGCAATGACGCTTTTTGACGCACCTCAAGAAATACAATTGGAAAAAAAAAAAACATTGGGTAAAAATGAAGAAATTGCTTGCAACGAATTTCTTCATTTTACACAATTTTTTCTACCCAGAAAGTTAAAAAGATCGAAACATTCATAAACTTTGAATTATCGTTTGCAACTCTTTTCAATTTGCACTAGTCTAAAATTATGGTTGGTTGGTTGAATGGAATTTAATGCCACTTTTAACAGTATTTCAGTCATATCGTGAATGATTGCTGGATGGTAATACCACTACATCCTTTCCTAGCCTCCAGCTTCTATCCCACTTACGATTATCCGCCGCCGGAGATCGAACCCATGGCATCCCACGACTGAAGACAGGGAGTCTGATGCGCTAAAATTATGCCATCTGGTAACGGGTTACAGTATCTATATTGACAATCACCCAGGAAAGTTATCGTTTATTTCTCTCACCAGTCATTGAGAATGGGGAATGTACCGAAATGCAGATGAGTACTAAATTGATTTTAATTAAAAAAAAAAAAAAAAAAAAAAAAAAAAAAAAAATCAAACAAAAACACAAGAGCAACAACAACAACAACAACATTGTTTCAATTCTTCTCATTGGTTTTCACCATCACCGATGTATACGTTATTATTGCTTAACAAGACCAGTTCGTACTGACGGATGACAATCGCACATTCTGTTTAACACGGCTGTAAGACAATTTTTGAAGAAAAAGAACAACAACAACAACAACAACAAAAAACCCAACAACAAAAACAAACAAAAAAAACAAACAAAAAAAAAACAAAACACAACAACAACAAAAAAAACCTCCGATGTTGCTAACAAGAAACCCCCTCTCTTTGTTGGCAAATTTCGGCTTCAAATCAAACATTGATCGGCCGATCGAATAATTCATTAAGTGCGGTGCTGCTTTGTTTTTATCCGATCTGACAAAATTCGGAAATTCGCGTATTCGTTTTTTTTAGTGCACGCTGAACTATGTTACCGGCTTTTCCATGTAACAGTGAAATGTGCCTCTGCTCTACAATATGATACAACGAGGGGTGTTTCTGTCCGGCAGTTATCCCTGATAACTCATTGAAAACTGTTTCTGGAAATAACAGCTCTGCTGAGAAAACTAGTCGCACATTGTAAAGTAGATCGAACTCGCACCCCCTGACTTCTCTCTGGTTATGAGTCCGCCCTCGATAGAACCCAAGCTCAATTAATACAGACTCACTGCCAATATCTACGAATGCAATCTGATAGCGACTTGGATAAATACGTTTAAATAACAAAAACATGACCAAAATGTTGTAATTCAAACTCTATTTGTCATGATTCGCAGATTTCTTCTACCACGAAAACTATATTTGGATTAATTGAAGCTGGAGCCAAGGTTATTATTCAATTAAGGTCAAGGAACCCACTTGACCTAGTTTTTATAGAAGAAATTGGGTCACTAAGCCAATCTAGTTTGTCAAATGTAATCTGTCAGATGGAAAACGGCCTCCTGAAAAGTGCGAACAGTATTAACCCTGATCAGACGGCGCGGAATCTGCAGGCTGAGCAAAATTGAAATTTTACTTCCTTTGAAAACTTTGTGAATCTAGAATGGCCATTCTATCTCAATATTCAATTATTTTCTGAATGCAGCCTTTGCCTGAACTCTGCTGGATTTAGTTTTTTTTCATTTTTTACAGAACTATATACCGAGAGGTCACAAGTATGAACCGTCACTTGAAGACAGATAATAGCAGATTTCATTAACACATTACCAGATTACAGAATTTTAGACCAATTAAAATTGAAAGAAGTTGCAGACGACAACTTCAAGTTGATTAATTTTTCTTAAATATCTTTTCCCTTTTTTGGCAAGTCTTGTAACAAATGGAGAAATTGCTTATTATACGCAATTTCTTAATTTTCACAGTATTTTCCTACACTGTTTTGGGGGGTGTAAAAAACGTGATTTCAGACTTATATGGGAACGGATAAACGCATAGCAGAATGGGTCAATAGACTTTTGTGTTTTAGAAATGAAAGTACAGTAAGCTAGAATGGTCATTCTACATTAAGTTTTTGTTTGAACGGGTTTTAGATATTTCATTTATATCGCGGCGGCCGGAGCACCTAACCACATTCCTCACATCTGTATTACCACTACATATCATTTCCGACCCTTAAGCTACCGAACCTACTTAGGTTTACGATAATCCGTCAATTGGTGGCAGACAAATGTCTGAAAGGATAGTTTTGCTTAGACTAGGGATTGAGCCCTGGACCTCATGATTAAGTGTCCGATGCGCTACCAGCAGCCTTATGGCTGCGGCTCAAAATTGAAATAATCTTCCAAATTCGAACTGTTTCGACTCGTTTCAACCTTTCGTATATCCTTTTCATTACACAAGTTAGTTATTTTCAGTTGTGTTGGCGGACGAAAACAGTAGATCAAAACCCAGGCCATGCAGCCACACCAAATTACGCCAGGTTGTGTTTATCTCCCCTGATTATATAAATAGTGAATACGTTTTCAATGCCAAGTTTCAAGTAAATAGTTTCAATAAAAACAGAAATATGATCAATGTTGAAGTTTGTTATACCAACGATTCCTATGCAAAAGCAAATGCCGGCGGCGCTAAGGTCATAACAATTCCTTTACTTATTTTTCTTGAAAAAGGGGGTGGGTATGCTTTTAAAAAATGAGGAAAGGTGTGTGTATTTCACTTGTTTCGTTTTTTTCGGCATAAATGCACATTGCGGCTTTAAACTCACTCCGACATTTCCGCTTTTCACGCCCAGCAAGAAAATAGCTCGTAAAAATATTTTGTACAGTGAAGAAATTGCTTTTCAAGAGCAATTTCTTCACCGTCAACAATATTTTATGTCCTAAAAGAGAAGGATTTTTCTGATTTCACCAACTATAGATTGTCGTCAGCAAATTTTGACTAGTCTAAAAACATTTTCTGTATTTTTCTTTAATTAATCGCAACGAGACTGGTAGAGTAATTCTTTACTGTTTAATTTTAGACTTAATGAAAAAAAAAAAAAAAAAAAAAAAAATCTGATCGCAAAGCAAAAAATACACAATTAGATCTAAATGTAGCAATCTCTTCGCTATATTTAGTCATAACATTTCATTAAAATCACATTAACATTCTAACGCGTGTCCATGGGACTCGCACTATGTCCACGGATCGGACACAACTGCTTTCTTGCACTGTCTATGATCGTCGTTTTGCGAGCGAAATGTCGTAACTACAGCTTTATTCAAGATGTAGATACATTTGCACGCCCAACGACGTGATATTGGCTAATTGTTTAGGGGCCTGCCATTTAATAAAGGCTGACAACCATAGCTTTGTATCGAGTCTCCTCCAGACGCATATGGTAACGGGACTTGTAACGTTAATGAACGTTCTAAGATTAACGTAATTGTCTGAAGTGAAGAGAATTGCGGATAAAACATATCGTATTAACCTCTGTCATGCTGTATAAATTACCGTACTGAATTGTTGTAAAACCAAAGGGCTGAAAGCACTGAAAGAACTTTTGGTTCAAAAATCATTTTTTTTTAGAAATCAATTGCATAAACAACTCTGACGGGAAAGGTACAAACAGGAGGTGTAGACCAAGATCAGATTGCACTAATGTGCAGGCTGGTCTTGGTCTACACCTCCTATCAAAACGTGAATATTTCGGGTTCAGCATCACAAGGATTAAGGATGACGACTGTTTTGATAGATGTTAATTTATCAAAGACAAATATATCTTATTTAATAACGTTACTTGTATCTTTGTAGATGCCATAATTTGAAAACAAAACAACACATAAATTTATACAGTAAATGCAAACAATGATCTGAAAACTATGTTCTTGGAATCAACTCTATTTCGAATGGATATGGATTAAATGTCATACCCAGGTGACCTTGAGTGCTTGGACTGGGGTGTCCTTTTGGAGTTTTCAGTTCAAACTTTTGCAACAATGTGGTAATGTAAAGGAACAGTTCCATTCGAGCAAGAGATTCTCCCAAACACGATCTGCGGCCGATAGAAAACGGAATGAACTCTTTGGGTATAGAAATATTACCGTCGTTATCAAGAAATCTCTCGGGTCGAAAGTCGTCGGGTTCTGGCCATGTAACAGGGTCCTTAAGAACTGAATACAGATTGATTAGAACTGTTGTGTTTTTGGGAATCAGAAAATTATTATACAAAACATCCGTGTGAACAGCATGTGGAACTGACAGAGGCGCTACTGGGGCTATCCGAAGTCCTTCCAAAATCGTTGCTTCTACAAGTGGCAAGTTAAGTCGGTCAGAAAGTGAAGGCCGTCCGCCATTATCGAGCACTTTGTCGATAACGTCATGAAGACGTTTTTGTAGTTCCGGTTTTCTAACTAGGTATAGAATAATCCATAGTATTGACGTCGCTGTCGTCTCGGAACCCGCGCTTAAAAGTTCACCCATTAAAGCCCTCATCTGAGTAGCTGTGAACGTGTTTCTATTGCCACTCTGCTCGTTATCGCGTATTTCATTAATATACAGGTCAACAACATCTTTAATATTGTCCTCATTAAAATTATCAAAGTGTTCCTCAAAAGGTCCGTTCAGAAATATCTGGGGTTTTCTCCTTATTTGCTCAATTTTGCTCAGACCCAGGAGATCTCCCGGCATGGATTTTAGAAATGGAAACACACTCATTAGAAAACTGGATTTTGCGAAAAGTCTTGCGGCCTCCCCTACGCCATCCAAACACGAGGCGAATTTGGGATCGTCATAACTGTATCTTTTACCAAAGAGAATTCCGGCGATAACATTGGCGATACTTAAATTCACTGTTTCGTGAATGTTGACCGGGCCTTTGAGTTCTCCTAATCTCTTTATGAAATAGTCAACTTCATCGTTTATTCTGTCTTCGATTGATTTGTAAGTCCAGTTATATCCAAATTCATTCAATGCTCTCTGGGCAAACTGCCTCTGTTCCTTCCACACTGTTCCGTTGGCAAAAACTACCCCTGGATTTTTGAACATCATTTTGTGGAAATTCGTTTGTGGTCGAACACAGAATAAATTCCCCTTCTTTATCATTGCATCATGAATGACGTCATATCCGTTCAGAATAACGGTAAATTCCTGACCAATGTACAATCCGTAAATATCGCCATATTTTTGCCGCAGTCTTTCGAAGTTTTTCATCACGTCACGACCCATAAGGGCTGGTAAATTCCCGAGGACAGGATAAACTGTGGGTCCCTTAGGGAGCCCTTTTGTTCTTCTAGGGTAGAACAGATACAAAAGGACAAACAAAACAACCAAAACTGGGGTCACCGAGTTTCCGAAAAAGATTTCAGTTATCATCGTTTGGTCTTTCGTTTTTTCGTGGTTTTCTTTCTTTTTTCAGTTTCCCCCTTTCGTCAGTTACTAAAAGAGAACGAAGTTCCTACAAATAGTTCGGAGTTTCTTGTGATTTCTTTTCGTTATGTTGTTTTCTGACTCCTTTTCTGAAATACTATGATATGTCCGCTGATGCTGGCCTCTTTCTTTTTTTCTTCTCAATGTTTGCTGAAAATGTAAAAGGTTATTTGAACCTTGGCGTAACATTTCATAGAAATCTACAAGTGAGCGAAGCAAAGTCACTTAGCAGTCAGTCGAACATCCACAAAGTTTGTGTAGGATATTCGCCATCCATATAAAGAATCTTATAAAGTGTCAATAACTATCTATAGAGGATATAGTAATGACTCTGATCAGACTAGGCACTGGAGAAGGCTGATCTGAGTCTATACTTGATGGCAAAGAGTGATTTAAATGATCGCCGCTTCAATCAAAAATAGATTGTTAATTTACGTCATTCATTTTGACCGATGGTGGACTTTGAACTCCGACATTTTCGTGAAATATTTTCGTAGTTTGGTCGATTAAACATCCTAGCTACAGCTTGAGAGAGAGAGAGAGGGAGAGAGAGAGAGAGAGAGAGAGAGACAGACAGACAGACAGACAGACAGACAGACAGAGAGACAGAGAGACAGAGAGACAGAGAGACAGAGAGAGACAGAGCTATAACAGTTTTACAAACAAACAATGACGTCGACGACGAAGCCCCTGCGAAATATATTTTTTTATCCTTTTTTTACAAAGTTTTGTATTTTTAATTTTAAGTTCACTAATCTTCTTAAAATTAGGACCAGTTTGTAAAAGCCCTGTCACACTGCACGGTGTTGCACCGCGATTGCACGGCGCTCTAGCGTTTTTCAGAGCGCCGTGGGATCGCCGGAAAACATCAATAATTTTCGTTAATTTAGAGAAACACGGCGATGCTACGGCTCTCCTACGGCGTTCCTTCGATGATTCTACTGCTACTCTTGACTGCATTTCTAAAGCGCTTCTACAGCGCTCAGGGAGCCGTCACGGCGCGTGCACCAGGCTCTCAAGACGATTGCACTGCGCTGTCGGCGCGCTTGAGACATTGTAGGAGCGCAGTAGAGACGCAGGGGATGCGCATAGAACGTGGTATTGTCGCCGTGCAAGAGCCATTGCCTGCCATGGCGCTCTGACTGCGCTTACATCGCGGTGTCGCGGCGCTCTTATGATGTTGTGGGAGACTTCGTGGCGCTGTTTTGTGTATGTTCAAAGTGCGTGCCGTCCCTCGACGCTCTACGCGACTGCACGGCGCTCCCACTCTTCTCCCGCAGCGATCATGGCGATGTCAAGACGTCCTCACAGCGCGCTGGAAATTTTTGGATCGCCGTGGGAGCGACGTGGGATCGCCAACCTAGTGTGACAGGTAGAGGGGTTAACAGTTATTCAAAGAGAATCAGTGAAAATGGTGCAACAGAAGTATCATTTGAAGCGTGCATGCGAATGTTAGATAAAGGACTACACATAGGAATTTGATGTGCGCACATGTCATATGTTGGTATAAAAATTAACATCGAACATTATTAAAATATCATAAATAACTCTATTAAGAATTACAATCGCAACGGTCATCATTTACCAGTGCAAATGGAAAATTCATACATACGCGTGTTATACATATATACATTTTTTTTCTCAACATTTCTACGTTCATGAAATATACACCTTTCTTGAATTGTCGTGTGAGCACCTATGTTTAGTAATCGAAGGTCTCTCTCGTGACAATTCTGACCCTTTTGGAGCACCAGATATAACCGCTTGACGATTACTAATCGGCTTTACTTTTCAATCGACACGGTGAAACAGGACCTTGAATTGACCACAAAACTCCTTATTTTCAACTTTAAAAGGCTGTAGTTACGATCTTTGTGTTGTATCATGGCAACAGATTGCATTCGTCCCATCAATAATGAATAAATAAAATAGAATAAAATGAAATAAAATAAAATAAAACAAAACAAACAAACAAACAAAAAATAAAAATTAAAAAAAAAACAAACAAAAAACAAAAAAAAAAAAAAAAAACCAAAAAAAAAAAAAAAAAAAAAAAAAAAAAAAAAAAACAGTGAAAAGTCAAACAAATATTGACCAATTTGAGTCTGCATGAACTAAGCTCAATATGAAATGGTTGTCGAAGGAATTATAATAAATAAAATCGCACAATGAATGGGAAAGTGACCTCTTATTTGATTCGCAAATAACAAATTGCAGTTTCAGTCGGTCTACATACAGAATGTATCTTATAGAAAGATAAATAAATGAAATAATCACTCATTGGATAAAAGTGATATAAAAAAGTGAATATATAAGTAAATACAAAAATGAATGCAAAAATAGATAAACGTATAAGTAAAAATAAAAACTCGGTTTGGATGAATCAATATGTCGATACATCATTAAATAACAAAAATAAATAAAAAACATAAATAAGAAATATAAAAAAAATCAAACCTTTGAGCTCCCCCCCACCCCGATAGCAACTTAACTCATCAGAACAAAGGTGCAAATCGATGAAAAAAATGTCAGTTTTGTTTTTTTACTTTTTTTTTATTGAGTTCAATTCACAAATAAATAAGCAACTGATTTTATCATTATATTTATGTATTTTACTATTGATAAAGAAATCAAAATGGACTTACTACTTTATGAACCGTCTATTGTAAATGTATTGGATTTCTGAGAAAACGCTCTCGTTCGTTTTGAATGGGCATAGTGACAGTCACGTATATTTATATATACTTGCCATATATGGCAAAGCGTCAGTTCATTAACCCTTTATGCCACTTAAAGCCACAACCAGGAAAACTAATTTCAAACCAGTAATCTGTCAGTCAAGGAATCAATCGACCAATCAAATCATTTACTCAGATTTAAACTCCTACATTGGCCGCCATTTGTGTGAAACAATTTTGTTGGTTTGGCGACCTAAACATCGTAACTACAGCTTGTTCAAGCTGTAGTTACGACGTTTAGGCCGCCAACCAACTTATTTCGATTTCTCATTACATGCTACTGGCTATGAATTTTGAAAAATAACGCCGTTAAAAAATCGAAACAAGACTTCCTGTAGGGATCAACGGGCGGGGCCAATTAGAAATTAGAAATCACTCGAAAAAAAATTAACAAAATGTAAAAGAAATTCTTAATTTTGAAATCAGGCTAGTCTTAATTCAAAGATTTTTATCTTTGAAAATAAGGGGTAAAAAAAGAAAATAGTTAAATTCAGTTTATTTCTTCTTTTTTCAACATTTTTTCTATTATACTGAACGATTATGCAATAACTTTAAAATGTCATCTTCAAAACTTTGTGACTTGGACCAGTCTCAAATTTTGTAATTTCGCAAAGGATCAACTTTACAGGCGAATTTCTGTGTTTGAATTTGAGGTTTTTTTTCTAGTGGAAGTTTGGGGATTAAATTGATTTATTTTACCAACCGACGAAAAAACGCCGAAATACAATAATTTTCCTCGACGAACAATTTTTGTGAGTAAATCGCATCAGTTTACTTTATTTTTTTTTTGTTTGAATGGGGTTTATTGTCACTTTCGACAGTATTTCAGTCAAATCGCGGAGGCTGGAGCACATAACCATAGATTCCTGGTATTTCTGACACCACTATATCCTTTCCAAGCCTCCCGCTGCTCATTTCACTTAGGTTTACGATTATCCATCCGTCCACGAATGTCGGAAGGGATATTTGCCGCGATCGGGGATTGAACCATAGACCTCATGACTGACACTCCGACACGCTACCAACTGCGCTTTTGCCCCAGCTCAGTTTACTTGATACAATGTATAAAGATACTATTTATAATTCATATTTTGTATTTCAGCTTGTGGCCATTTCTAAATGATACATGTAAATACATTTTGAAATGGATTGCTTCTTTAGAAAAAAAATCTCACTATACAGATGATATTCGCAAAACGTCTAAAACATAAGTAGGGGCGTTGGGTTTTGTCGCTATCCGCCTTCATTGTTTTTTGTGACGCATTTCCTATATGAGCAAATATTACTATAAATAAATTTGATCACGTCTATTCAATTATTTGGTCGTTCGGTGTAGCGTAGTCTAGTAATATGTCGCATGCCTTGTTACTGTTTTTTAGGCTAACTGACCGAAGGCCAAAATCAGGGATATTGTCACAGTCTGATATCCGCATTCGCCCCTTAACCCATTCCCACACAATCTCTCTTTTTACGCCCCCGATTTCAAATTGTTGTCTATAAAATCTTCAAATCAAGACCAGTCAAAAATCTTGTCATTTGGTATTACATTAAGCCATAAAAATCACACACATATCTATAACGAGGGGAATACTTGGTTCATCACAGGTATGACCCTTGGGAATTCCCTCCCCAGATTTCTCAAAAACTTTTGATCGGTTCATTAATGATGGGGAGTGGGGGTGGGGTAGTATAACCATTCATTGGTACTAAACAGTAAATCCTTGAAAAACCTTCTTCTCTGAAACAATTCATTGTATCAATTTCGCTTTTTGTGGACTTCTAATCTTCTGAAGGTGTTACCGGGTTTCGGAAATCCAGTGGCTCAGGAGAAAAGTACCGAATTCAGCCAAATTCATCTTTCTTTAAAGCTCAGTTTCCGCAAACTAGCTGTATATTTTAAAGGGCGGGTTGTGAAATTTAAGTGTAATTCATTCATTCCCTAAAGCAACCTTTTTGTATATGATTTAAGTACTGAAAGTGCTGTCGGGTAACTGAGCCATGGTTTTATTGAAAAATTATCTTTACCAAAGGTCATCGTGAAAAATAAACGAGGTCAAAGTAATTGAGGTTTAAAAAAACAACAACATGCTTTGATGGAAATCTCTGGAATTTGAGTACAATTCGTTCGTATAGACAGACAAAACAGTGCGCATAGTGAAAACTCTGATCAGTTTCTTAGCACACACGTGAAATTATTTTAAATTGAAAATTGCAAAAAATAGATTACGCATATAACAAGCGGTGACATTTTTTCGTGATTTCTACTATATAATAAAGGACAATGATGGTCCTTAATTGCTCACCTAACAAAGTTTTAAAAAGATTGAGAACAAATATTTGACCCTGTCATTATGAACCCCTTTCTCTTGTTTTTGTATGATAAAGAGAAAGATATAGCTCCAAGATTGTAAAAAGTTATCATTAATGCCCATGTACCCGTCTCTTTTTATTCAAGAGTTCCAATTTTCCAACAAGATTCATCCTAATGACATGAAAAACATTCTGACGAAATTTCATCACAATTGAGCCAAATTTTTGGCCACTGAGGAATAAAAGAAGAATAAGAAAAGAACGAATAAGAAAAAAATGAAAAAGAAATTGACAATAAGGCCACCTTCTTTTTCCTTTTTCATGTCCTCACAATCATTCTGTCCAAGTTGCATTTAAAGTAGGCTAAATTTGTTGTCTTTAGAGGGCATATATAGGAATTCTCATTTAGCCCCCTTTCTCCGAGTTTTCATATGGAACTGTTTTCAATAGAGTTAGTCTGTATGACTTTACGCGCTTTTTGTTCAAATTTCAACACGATTGAGACAAATATGCAGCCACTAGAGTGAAAACAGAGAAAGCGATACCAAGACCCTTTTTTTCGTCTTTCCATTAGAATGATCTCTTTCGCAAAAGCCTTTATCTTATACCCTGACAAATATTATGATCGAGTTTCATTAAAGTTGAGCCAAATTTGTACACCCAAAATTAATACAAAAGAATATCATTTAGGCCCCCTTTACCGTGTTTTCACATGGAATAGGGTTTATCCTTATGCCCCGAAAAACATTCTGTCAAACTTTCATCAAAATCGAACCGTATTTGTCTCCCTTAAAATGAACAAAGAGAAATGACATTGAAGCCCTTGTCCTGTGTTGACAATAGAATTTTCTCACTGTCAATAAGTTTCATCTTTATGACCCGAATAATATCTTGTCCAAGTTTCGTTCAAACTAAGCTAAATTTGTGCCCCTAGACTGTGAACAGAAAAAGTGTCATAAAGACACTTTCCTGTGTTTCCGATTGAATCTTCCAAATTTCGATAGAATTCATAGGGTTTGTATCAATGACCCGACAAAGTTTCATCTGGATTGAACCAAAATTGTCGTCACTAGAAGCGTTGAATCCAAGATTCAGTGATCACAACGCTCACTATGAGGGCGATGTGCTAATGCGTGCTAAAATGAAATCGATTAAGTTGTAGGCAGATACTCAGACACTATTTTATGGCGTAAGAATTCAATGGATCTAGCGCTTTAGCTTTTAGTGGCAGTTTCTACGCTACTCAAAAGCCCAGTTTGACACAAGAAGTTTTTATTCGCTTCGCTTACCAAATGTAGGGTTCCTAAATTCCTAGCTATTATTCTAATGACGGGGTCCCGGGTTCGATCTCCGGCCGCGGCGAATATTCTGTCCGGCATTTGTCTCCCATAGTAAACCTAATTGGGATGAGCAGCTGGGGGCTCGGAAAGGATGTTGCGGTAGTATTGGTGAGAGAATACTAGGAATCCATGGTTATGTGTATCAGCAGCTGAAATACTGTTAAAATGGCTTTCAATTTTACGAACCAACCAACCAACCGAGTTTCTTAAACGATATCTTAATGCCTGTGGACTGTCTTTAGAAAATTATCCTCTCAACATATAAAAAGTTTTGGTCTAGCTAGACTGCTTCTTAACCAACCTAATAGGTAGGTTGCTTATCATGTTTTCATCGATGAGAGACAGTAGACGCATCTAGCAATGCCACTTGTTTAGGGAGTGTGTTCATGATACTTGAATAGCAAACACTATGTATTACCTATCAAGGAAGTCGGACTATTAGAGACGTGTGCCATAGTAATCAGATTATCTATATTGTATATGAAAAATGCCATTGTATGCACAAAAATGGGCATATCACTCTACCATTCCAATAGGGACGTCAAGCACCAGTACTTCCAGTGCTTTGATTTTTGCATAACCGCTCCGTAGATGGACATCTTTTATATTCCTGTAATAAATTTTTATCAGTTGTTGGACGCGGCTTTTAGTGGCAGGTCTAAAATTAGCACTATTTGAAACATATGGAAAAATAAAGATAATATCCTTTTCTGACAGACTGTATGTGTCCGTTAATCTTTATTAGGGGCTTATCAGTATTTATTCAAAACATATGGAAATTAAAACAGTAAAAAAATCTTCTTTTGCTGCTCTGATTAGATTGGTAAACATGTTTTTCTGGAATTCCCTGGCCTTGATTGGTCCTCCCCATAGATTCCTTCAACCCGTTCCCTTCAAATGACGTCCCCCCCGGAAAAATAATTGGGAAAACATTGTGTTAAATAAAGAAATTGCTTGTAACAAGTAATTTCTTCATTTTAAACACTGTTTTCTACCCAGAAAGTTGAAAACATCTGTAATTTCATAAACTATAAATTGTCGTCTGCAACTCCTTTCAATTTGAACTAGTCTAAAATTTTACCGTCTGCCAAAGGGTTAAGTAATACCTATCGAACGATTAACAATGCGTTTAACAGGCGAAGCGTTCGATCCCCGACGGCGGCATCCATCCTTTTCGACTATTTGTCTCCCACCAATGGGTCGATAACCGTAGACCTATGTGGGATAGCAGCTGGAGGCTAGGAAGGGATGTGATGGCGCTACTGGTGTGAGAATTACCAGGAATGCATTGTTAGGTGCTTCAGCCGGCGCGATATAACTGAAAGATTGTTGAAAGCGGCGTAAAACCCCTTTCAAACAAAAACAAACAGGCGAACCTATCAGAGCTAGGTAAAACATTAAGGAAATCGTAGTCTCACCCCCAAACGGTCAATCCAGATTTTTTTCGTCCGTTTTGTTTATAGTTTTGAACTTTGGAGATGCACATAAAAGTTTTATTCACACAATATTTAGACGATTGAGCAATCCTGAAAATTTCCTCCGAGAATATGAAGTCTGACACCTCATATGAAACATACAAGTACGATAGTCAAGGTGACAACTAGAGCTGCACAGATAGTGCACACTGATCAGAAGCTACTAGGGAAGAGCTTTTCGATTTTTGAGGGGTTTCTGAATCTGCAATGGCCATACTTCCGTACTTTCTATGTAGGTATGAAATACCAAGACTGCGCTAGACATTTTGTAGACCCGATTTCTTTTTGTAGACGTTTGTTTTATGAAAAGGCTGGAAGGAAAAAACAAAAATAAAAACAAAAAAAGAAACAAAAACAAAAAAACAAAACAAAATCAAAACAAAAACAAAGAAGAAGAAAAAAAAGAAAAAAAAAAAAAAAAAAAAAGAAATAATGATAAAAACAACAGAAAAAAAAATAATAAAAATCAAAACAACAACAACAACAACAAACCAGCCACACAAACACAATCGAAAACATTGAAGAAATGAAGAAATCGCTTGTTGCTGTGAAAAACACCATGGAACATTGTGAAAAATGAAGAAATTGCTCGCCAAAATCAATTCTACATTATCTACAATGTTTTCCATCCCAAAAACAGAGATTTTTTTTTAAATTTCACCACCTAAAAATGTTCGACTTAAACTTCTTTGAATTTGGGCAAGTCCAATTTTTTGTTGTCTGAAAATAGTGTCGCATTGTAACATTTACAATTACCAATGCCATTTATCATTATGTAGATTACATAATAACATTAATCACTATGTAGATTACATGATAACTATGATAACTGCATGGAAATATTATTCATCGCTGTAAAAATATAAACGAGCGACCGGAAATACATTGACACAGTTTCTGACTTTTTTTTTAATAATTGACGGGTCTCTGGCACCGCCCATTGACTCCGCCGGCCACGCCCACATATTGAGACAGGAAGTTTGACTTAAATATTAAACTACGTTATGTTTCAAAATTCATGGACAGTGGCATGTAAACAAAAAAGAATGGTTGGTGAGCGAAATAAACGTCGTGACTTCAGCTTGAATAAGCTGTAGTTACGAAGTTTGAGTCGAAAAACCAACAAAATGTGGGCCAATTGTGTAGTTCTAAGTTAACTTTCGGTCAAAAAGGAATAATCTGATTGGTCTATTGTTTATTTGATTGCCGCCATTCGTCAGTTGCCAGAATTTTGGGTTATGGAAAACTAAGAGTAATCTATTTCCACACAGCCAAATTTTAGACTGGTCCAAATTAAAAGGAGTTGCAGATGACAATTCAAATTTCATGAAATTTTAGAAATCTTTAACTTTTGGGGTAGAAATCATTATGGATAATGAAGAAATTGCTTGTAACAAGCAATTTCTTCATTTTCCACAATGTTTTCTAAGTCTTTTTTCTATAGGGCGTCTAAAGGCGTCTTTGTGTGGGAATGGGGTAAGACATATTCAACCTACATCATTAATATTAAAAAATCTATGAATGACCTGCTTTTCCATCATAAATTGCATCAAATTAGAAGTGAAAAGAGAAATGAATGATATAGATTGATAATTTAATAGCTATATAATGATGAACCGGCACGTTTCATTGTGATGGATACACTTAAATGGCCATGGCATGACTGGCTGAAAAGAAAAAACAAAGATTTTGGGGAATAGCGACAATCCGTCACTAAATTGGTCGAGGGTAAAGAGATGATCGTGACGATTCGTCGTTACATGCGATGCTTAAAAAAAAAAGAAAACTTACAATAGCTTAAATCAAACTGTATATATTAATGGTACTTTGGTCGCAGACTGATGATAATCTTGATATTTCACGAATTTTCTAACCGCCCTAGAAAAGAATTTTCGTCATCGTTTTGAAGCCGTTAAATTATGTCTAAACGTCTATACACTACGTAATGAAACAATACGAATTCTTGATTAAATGTGAAGAGGTGATTATTCTGCTCTTAGACGACAAAACAAAAGTAAAAAAATAACCCCGAAAAACGTCACCGGCAGCTTCGATAGAGCTAAAATCGTTAAATCAGGAAAAATACATTGTGACGCTGTGCCGTCACTATAATAGGGAAAAGGGCCATATATATATTGACTGATGATTATATAACTATCGACTAGCCCCTAGTCTCACTAATATCAATTTGTTACATCATGTTTAACTTTAGAAGAAAACGTTTCTTTTCTCTAGCTATTATCTCTAAGTTTTACTGATCATTCAGTATAGATGTAAGGGAGGTAATTATAGGGAATGAAATGTAAAACATGAGTGATCTAACCATAAAAAAGGTTGGAATGCGACAGTTTTAATGAAGAATATTCAATCTGTAGTAGCACTATTTCGATCGCAAATCAATGCTTATAGTTAATCTACTTAACCCAATTCTAACTCAATGATGCTTTTTTGACGCACCCTAGTAAAAAAAGCTTTCGAAAACATTGTAGAAATTGGAAAAAAAAACCCGCTTGTTATCAGCAATTTCATTATTATCCACAATCTTTTCTACCCTAAAAAAATACAACCCCCCCCCCCATTATTTCACCGTCGTCTGCAACTCCTTTCAGTTTGGACCACATTATGTATTAGATTAAAAAAAAAAAAGCAAAAAAGAACAAAAACAAAAAAACTTGCGTTATTGAGAACCAACCGAACGATGTGTACTTCAAAGACTTCAAATTTGATTTATCTCTAATGAAACGCGAGCCTAGCCCGCTGAGCCCATTCGGTATAGCACTGTGCTCTCAATCCCGGTTTCGTGAATCTTGACACCGCCGATTTGCGGGGAGCATCGACCGTGTTCGGAGTGCGTGCATTGCGCAAACAACAAAAGGGCGGAACTCTTTCGACGTTGATAGCTTTCCGAAAGGTAATGATAACTTCACCTAGATATAGCTTCGTATTTTTGGCTAGCAAAGCGTCAGCTTTGATAGCTTAAGTTAAGAGACAAAATTTTGAGGTCGTCTCAAAGTTCAACTAGTGCAAACTGCCATTGGAGGCTTAACCACTAAATCTGTTAAATGCCTACGCCATAAAAAGTAGTTCATATGTATTTCAGGAATATTGCAAACTCTGCATGCATGTTCATCTCCTAGGTATTTAGCTCACTTGAGCTCATCGATCTTCAAAGAAGTTTCATACGGCAATTTCAAATTGTTGAAAATTCTAATATATTTATCTCTTTAGGTAGAAAACAATGTGGAAAATGAAGAAATTTCTTTCTACAGGCAATTTCTTCATTTTCCACATTGTTTTCCACAACCATTTACTTGTGGGGCGTAAAAAGGAGGGATTATGTTGGAATGGGTAAACTCCTTTGTTACTTTTACCTCGTTTCATTATCATAATAACGCTTGGCAATGAAGATAATTGAACAAAACAATGCTTTGCTAGCTTACAGTACTTTTCAGTACTTTGATTTACATTTTGCCAAGCGAAAAGGGACTTGAAATACCATGTCTTATTGAACTTTGATTAATCCGTACTGTATACCAAAGTATTGTAAAATTGAAAATAATACAAAGCGAATGAAAGGGGGGACAATCATTGAAGCACATAACATTTCGAACAAGTTTTGTTGGAACCCTGGACGGATTATTCGCACCGAAGTAGTACTATCAACCCCAGAGTCTTCTGACAATCGTTCTGGACTTAACTCTTTCCTATTTTACAAAATTTTAGACCTGTCCAAATTCAAAGGTTTTGCAGACGAAAATTCAAAGTGGATTTATTTTGAAAAAATAACCATTCAGAGAGGTAGAAAATATTGTGGAAAAGACGAAATTGCTTGTTTTGAGCAATTTCTTCTTTTTCTACCACGTTTTCTCAATTATAAAATCACAAGGATGTAAAAACCAGTAAGTGAACTGGAAAGGATTAACATTACCATCATATGTTTAGCCTGTGATCCATTCACCAATTAAGGTTCTAAAATGTTGTATTCCCAACCGTTTCGTCGCCTTCTTTGCTTTCTAAGATGTGTATACGACAAAAGCCAAATCGACGTTTTATCAATGTCCGTAATTTGTCACTCATGATCAAAATTAACGGATCGCTTGCTCTGGTTCCGACAGGAAATTCGATTTAGATATTAACCGGTGTTATTTTGTAGATTTTATGGTCAGTTACATATAACAAAAGGACACTAATAAAAACGTTTCACATGAATATTGTCAAATGTCTGAGTTCAAAGTTCACTTCCGGTCTTGATACACGATTTGTTTGGTCGGTCGATTTTTTTTAGAAATGATTGACAGCAACGATCCTTGAGTTGATGGACCGCTGGAGACGCCTTTTCAAGCCAAATATGGCCGTTTGTCATATATGATAGACGATATGGAAGAAATTGAAAGATTGGTCATGAAATACCGAATTTAACCAACGAGTCAACTATAAACTGATAAAAACGAGGCTATGCCTAGTTTTTATCTGTTTTATATGACCCATTTGATAAATTCGGTATTTTATGACCTATGTATTTGCGATGAATCGATAAAATGCTGCTCTATATCGATATAAGATATTCCGTGAAACATACAACGCCGTTTGCAAAATTGACGTTTTGTCATGCATTAGCTCATTTACATAGTTGTTTCACAAGAGTAATATCCCCAATTTGATATCCAAATTATTCACCGGGTTTAGCTCACTCCCAAGTTGTACGTCTTGTTAGAAATAAGTTTTTTGGATACGGAGGAAATAACTAACATGTATCATTTTAGCGATCTTCGCGTAGAAACTACAGCATAAAAAAAGTTTGGACGGTTTGGTCAGCCACAGATAAAATGATCTTGATATGTTGGAGATAGACATAGCGGGTCGGGTTTAAAGAAATGGTTTGATTGGCTAACTGATTTTTTATCGACAGCCATTCTTTTGCAGTCTTTTGACGATAAGGTATTAATAGCGAACCCGGCTTGAATAGCAAGAATTTAATCTGGAATCTTATTTGGTCACAAGATGTAAAATATTCGACATGAAAACGTTTATTCAATAAGATAAACAGATACGTAGTAGTTTAATGCACTGTTAAGTTTAATTTTCATTCACAATAGTTTCATTTACTAGGAAACTGTTGACTCAAAATCCATTATATTTTATTTAAGAGATGAACAGAATGTTTTTTGTTATCATGGAGGTATGAAACGAAAAAACTAATCAACCTGTATGAATTTTTTCTTTAACCCCTTCCCGTTCAATCCCTGGTTTTTACGTCCCTGTGATTTTACGATTGAGAAAATTTTGTAGAAAAATAAAACAATTGCTTGTAGCAATTTCTTCTTTTTCCACAATATTTTCTGCCCTGCTGAATGGTTATTTTTCAATTTGAATCCACTTTGAGTTTTCATCTACGAATCATTTGAATTTGGACAGGTCTAAAATTTGGTAAAATAGAAAGGGTTAACTCATTTTGCTTTTTAGAAGTGTAATTTGATCTATTAACATATAAGAAGACTGGAAAATATCGTCGTTGTCATTCTAAAACGTCGTAACTACAGCTTGAATCAAGCTATAGTTACGTCTTTTTTGAACGACAACGACGATATATTTTTGTATAAGTCATGAATGCCTGGTGTTTCCGCTGTTAGATTTAGGCTCGACAACTTAATTCTCTCCTTCTAGCATTTAGCTAGGCAAATACGACGATAAAGAGCTGTCTTGGTCTGCTTTTGTAAAGATATCTTTAGAACTTTCAGTTTGTTTTTCAAAATATCAACTCAGCCTCCTGGTACTCTTTCGTCTGCTAGTTAACAATTTTCGGAACTACTAAATTCTAATCTCAGAAGTACAAACATTGCTTTTTCCCCCTTTTTGTTTTATACTGTGAAAGTTGTTGCTAAAAGTAACACTGGTGTAAAATGAGAAGGGCAGATCTAATGCCAAAAATTGATACAGTCTTTGTTTGTGTATCTAATTTCAAAATACGAACGCGAACTACTTTTTCAGGTGGCGTAGACTGAGATCAGCCTGCACATATGTGCAATCTGATCTCAGTATACACTACTTGTTTTACTTTGAAGCCAGAGGTGTTTATATAATAATTAATAAAAGAAATATTGACACACAAATTAGGCCTTTCACTGCTTTATGTCCTTTAGTTTCAACGTAATTCAGAACAAGAATCTCATTCAGCAATTCAAGGGTAAATTCATAATTAAGGCCAAAGCATTCTTTTCTGTTGTTTTTGCCATGTTTTCCTTATTAGAATAGATCATACTGTAAACCAATATAATTTCATTATCATCGTTGAGATGATTTTTTATGGCATAATGTCATATAAAGTTTTGTAGTAACTGTCCTTTAAAGTTTTCCCAAACTTTCTTTGCAATATATCGTCTTCGGCTCGAATGCTACACTTGATCCCGAACTCCTGTACGCATGTCCGGTAATGGTGAATTCTTGCTACTTCCGGTCTTATTTTCAGAATAGAGTAATCTCTCACGTCGGGCCATGATCTGCTAACATGATGAATTCCAATTTCAAAAACCCGCTCTGGGCGAACGAGCAGTTTATTTCTGAATACACTGAAATTCTTAGTTCTATTTTTTAAAGAATTTGTCTTAAAGTCACTACCTGATAGTTGTTTCGAAAACCGGGAATCAAAAAACGTTGATTGAAAAGTGAATCCACTATAAGTATCGAATTTTTGGATGTTTTCCTTTAGATATTTGATGATGTCATCTCATGACGTCATTTTCTCTCCATACGGGACAAGAATCTCGTCTAGATCAATAAAAGCGACGTACCGGAAGTCAGCCATGTTCCTATAAAGACAGTCGTTCATCGCCAGTGACTGACCATAATACCAAATTTGCTTCTTGTAAATCGGTAGTTTCCAGTCAACTAGATTGATAATATTCTTCAATTGATAGTGTTTCAAAATCTGCATTATTTCATTTGAGGTATTTTTACTTATATTTTCAAGGTAAAAAGTGAAAATGTCGGCACCGAGAATTCTATGAAGTTCTATAAACTCAATTAGATCCTTTGGTTTGACTAATCCATGCAAAGGAGGAACACACACGCCGAAGTTTAGCTTCCTTCGAACGACATTCCCGTCATGCGATTTCAGACAGACCGGTACAGAATTATATAAACTTTCTTGAGTTGTGTCACCAAATCCAACCTTGAAATAACTTGGAATCCATTCTAAGTCACTTGGTGCCGAGCAAGACACTATATATCCACCATATTGTTTATCGTGATTTTCACACATTTCGTAAAACTTAAGTCTTGTAGTGAGGTATACAGGGTATTTCCTAGAATTCTGTATTTCAAAATGGCACCTGAAGAGTTTACTTGCTTGCCTTGAAGAGTTTGATCTAAAAATAGCAATAGATCTAACCTCCGGGTTTCCTGTGCGGTTATCCAAGTACGCAGAGAAAATGAAGAAACCATCTTGAATTTTTACAAACTTGTCCCGATTTGGATCTCTTCCGCTACATCGTGGTTTCGTCACACTCGAGTCTGTTGAAAGTATGGGAGCCGCAGATCTTGCCTTATGTCGAACCTTTTTATAGAACGTTTGTCCTTGATTATTCCATTTTAGTTTGTACAAGTCATCTTTGATATTATCATCTGTAACCTTGGCGTCTGTTGTGTCACTTGTCTGGCCTTGTGGCGTCAATTTGTAGATAACATAAAGTCCACAAAAATATACGAAAAGAATGAAGAATACTAATCGTCTGTTGCGATTAGCCATTGTCGATGTTTGCTTTGTAAATAGGTAACATGTAATATTATTTTCAATAACAACTATTGTTTTAAGCCGTTATGTCTTTCATTCAAAAGCTAAAATACATGTGTGTTATATAAAAGAATTCTATCACAGTGTTCGATAACAAATCCTTCTAATGTCTAGTCACGTATTGAGGAAACAGCCCTCAGTTAAATACGTTATGCCCAAAGCGATGTCTTAAACAATGTTTTCCGATGGGTAAGGTCAATTATCCGTTACAACTTATTAAGGAGCATCATACAATAGATAGATGAAGTTCTACCTTCTACGTCCAGAATGACAAAACGCTTACTTACAATTTAAATAATGGTACCCCGATTTGCACATTCCATTTTGTAAAAAAGCAGATTTTAAGGCGGAAAGGTTCATTTGTTTGTTTGTTTTTATCATAAACGCAGCCCTGGTACTGTGATCCCGAGGAAAAAAAAAAAAAAAAAAAAACCAACAAAAAAAACCCCCGAAAAGTATCGACCTTTTGTAGGATTCGCAGGCTGACTCGAGTCGAATCTTTTTCTTTCTTTACATTTTTCTGAACCTAGGGTGACCGCATTACCTAACTATATACTTATATTTTGAATGCTATCGCTGGTTGACTTCTGATCTGATCTCTTTTTTATGTATTTGTTTTACGGACCATACCGGAGGTCCGTTTTCACACTGTTAGTCACCAGTATAAAATTACCAAGGGTAAGGCATTTCCTATAGGACTACCATCGTTAAATAATCTTTGACTTTCAACGCAAGGGTACAATGGTCATAACACGAAGGTACGATGGTTGTTTCAGCTGCATACGATGATTGTCACACGAGGAGACGATGGTGGTTACAGCTATATGCAATGGTTGTTACACGAGGGTACGATGTTGATCCGATCATTGACCTGCTTCTTAGACAAAAACTGACCAAATCCTGTTGAAACTAGATGTAAAACAAATAAAGCTGAACCTGTTTAACTGAAATTTTGTCTTTGGGTGACCAAATTGTCGTAAAGATAACTTGAATAAAGCTGTATGTACAAAACTCCCACTGATATTATAAAAAATGATGATGTCAATAATAATATGATACTTTGGATCAGAGTTGGTCATTTGTAAGACAAATCGCTTGCTATTTGTCCAGAGTTATCCCACAAGGGTTTGGTCATTATCTGAACCAAGTTTCACAGATTGTTAGTCATGTATATTTAATGAGGGTACAATAAGGCGCTAACTGGGTGAAATAAAACTCTCTTGAGATGTAAATAATAGATAACTAGAAACAATTTGTTATCAATAATAAATGTTATTTGCCTTTTGAACCTTGTTTGAACCCATGTACAATAGTGGAACCAAGTGTAGTTAACTACGATTTAAACGATATCCATTGGATCAATAGAAATATATCGTTATATCAGAATATCGTTACAACCGATACACATTCTTTCAAAAACATTCCATCGTGGTTTTAAAATTATTTTAGTTACGAACAATATATCGGTGTAAATGATAACGTTATAAACGGATTTTACTGTATGTCCTTACTCCAAAATATCGTTGCTTCTAAGAAAGCATATTTTCATAGGTTGGGGGCTATTTTCGCTAACAGGTAAACTGTCAACTTAAAGCTTTGCGTAACGTGGCCGCAGTCGATTTTGTGCGGACCTTTAATGTATAACTCTGTTTCCTTATGTATGACTCTTTGACCCATTACCACAGAACATAATTTTGGCCTAGTCCAAATTGAAAAAAAGTTGAAGACGATCATTCAAAATACTTCTAAATTGAAAAACAACGGGCAAAATTGAGTTGAACAGATTGAGATAAAAAGAGAAATTGCCTGTTTCAAGCAATTTCTCTTTTTATCAGAATATTTTCTTAAATATAATCCCTAAAAATAGATGCGTAAAAAAGCCGGATTGTGTGGGAATTGGTTCATCTAAGCTTGTATTTGTGGCAAGTACTTAACAAAAACGACTCTTCATTTCACAGACACGGGACTTAATAGAAACCCTTGTCCAACATTGGAAAGATTTCATTCCCTCTAAGAAGAGTCTGGAAACAAGACTAAGTTTTGGTATAAGGACTAAAATCTTCCATTGAACCTATTAACAGACGACAACATTTTAGACTGGTCCAAATTCAAAGATTCTGCAGTCGACAAATTTCAGTCAATCAAATTTGGGTTCTTTTTTTACTTACGGGTTATAAAACAATGTGAACAATGAAGAAATTGCTTGTATCAAGCAATTTCTTCATTTTCCACAATGTTTTCGAAAGCTTTATTTCTGCTGGCGTCCAAAAGGGTATGGGTTAAACGGTGTTAGAGCTAAAAGAATTGTTTGGTAAGGTCAGTAGATTGTTGGATATTGAAAAAATGTACTCTCGAGAAAGAAAGGAATAAAAAAAAAAAAAAAATAAAAAAAAAACAAAGAAGTGATTGACCAATCGCATCCGTCCATCAAGGAATCAACCGACCAATCAAATAATTTATTCAGCCCGGACCTGAGCTCATCAACTTCAACAATGGCCGCCATTTTGTTTACCTTAATTGTAAATTTGGCGACTTAAACGTCGTAACTACAGCTTATTCAAGCTGTAGTTTCGCCGTCTAGGTCACAAAACAAACTATTTTACTTTTTTGTTACATGCTACTGGCTATAAATTTTGCTAAATAACGCCCTTAAAAATCGAAACGGAACTTCCTGTCGGAGTTAATGGGCGGAACTATTGGGCCAGCGGTTGATCAATTATAACACACACGAACGCACACACACCCTCGTCCAACACACATACCAAGAACAAATAAGAGTAGAAAAAATTATGAGAAAATGTCAAATTGCTTAAAACAAAACAATTTCTTATTCACTGAAAGGTTTCCTATCCGTAATGTAATTCTGGGGAAGGGTTTGGTATTTTGTTTTCACGAACAAAGGACATCGATTACAAAAAATATATACATTTTGATTTCATTATATTTGGCATACATTTTGTTTATACGTCTTATACACAATGGAAGAACAGAATTATGCTTAACCACGATTAAAAGTAAACATCTCAACGTACACAAGTAGTGGTATTTACTTATAAAAAGAATTCGCTATCGTCCTTGTAGCTGCAGCTTATCCAAGTTATTTTGTTTGTTGAATGGGGTTTAAAGCCGCTATTAACAATTTTCAGTCACATCGCGGCTGCTGGAGCACCTGACAATGAATTCCTGGTATATCGCTCAAGTACTACCATTACATTCTTTCCTAGCATCCAACTGCTACCCCACTTAGGTTTACGATTATTCACCCATTGATGAGAGACAAATGTCGGAAAAGATATGTGCCGCCGCCGGGTATCGAACCCATGACAGCCCATGATTGATGATTGGGAGTCTGATGAGCTACCAACTGAGCTATGACGGCGACTATTTAAGTTGTATTTCCGATGTTTGTTCACCCACTAACGACTTTCCTTTTCTTTTGTCCCTTTTGTCTCCATATTTCTCTGAATAACTGACCTGTCGGTGTTTATTTTGACGTCTTTCTAACGATCTTCAATTGGGTATATCTCACTGACCAGGGGTCGACACTATCCTTGCTTCAGTGGGATCCAACAGAAATCCCTAACTATTCTTTCAGGGTTCCCTCCAGATAATCAGGGATCCCTCTTTTATATGCATTAACTCATTCACACGCAATCCTGCCATTCTAAGCCCAACTTGATTAAAAAACCTTCGGAAAACATTGTCGAAAATAAAAAAAATTGCTTGTTTCTTCATTATCAACAATGTTTTCTACAAAAATAAGCAAGACAAATTCAGGAGCATTAGTTGATACATTAAGATCTATTGTACTGGAGAAATATTGAAGGATTCTGACGGAATCCCTAGCCTAAGATTGCTGGGATTACTTCCAATTTTTAGGGATCCTCAGGATCTCGGGAAACTGTTAGTGTCGAACCCCTGACCTACCGACATGGCTGTTGGACTTAGATATAAGACGACGTTAGTTTGCAAGATATATGGAAAATGATATAAAGCTCAAACGAAACTGTCAGCTCGCGAACAAAACGTCGTTACTACGACTTGATTAAGCTGTAGTTACAGCCAGACTAACATAAACAAATGTAGGGGGTCAACATTCACTTAAGGTCTACGTGGACAATTTTATTGGACTGTCGACTGTCCGTTAATTTTGTCTATAAAAAGACACAAAACCTTTCTTGCATATGATTAATTAGAAAATAATTGGTTGAACGGAAGGATAGGATAACCCATCTAGATTTTGAAAATTCCACGAAAGGTGAACAAGTTTGACGCATGTCAAACGATGACTATGTTTTAAAAAGAGGTTTGATACGTTTAATGGTCGATTCTTGGTCAATCTATCATTTTAAATTTATACTAAGAAATAAATTTTGGAAAAAAATGATGACATCGAATTCTTGTGATTAATGAAAAGATGCCCTATTTCCTGAAATCAGATCTTTTTGGTAATCATTAGTAAAGAAAACACTCACAAACATGCATTATCCTAAACTCAACCTTAAGAGTAAGCAAAATTTTGATTTAATCCTTTCCTGTTCAATAGGGCCCCTCTTTAGGTCCCTATGGATTTATAATTAATAATATATTAGAAAAAAAAAAAAAGAAATTGCTTGTAACATGCAATTTCTTCTTTTTCTACAATATTTTCTACCCTACCAAATAGTTATTTTTCAAATTAAATCCATTTCACAATTTCGTCTGCAAAACGTTTGAATTTGGCCCGGTCTAAAAGATTGCAAAACAAGAAAGGGTTAAAGGGGGATAAAGACATTGCAATGAACTCTTCCGTAAAGTTTTAAGCAGCGAAGCAGCGAAGGGACGTAATGTATCATATTGTAAATAGATCGAATTTACGTTGTTATTTCCCTTAGATAAAAAAAGGAAAATTCGAACAGGACACGGGTTTCAGTAAATAAAGGCAAGCATGTAGTATATTCAAAGACCAGGCAGCATTTAGATTAAGCCAGGCCTGGGTCTATGCTACTTGCTGGAACAAAAAAATCCAAGGTCGGCAGGGAGAATTTTTAAACTTTTGCATAGTTGTGAAATTCTTTTCTAAGTTTTCAATGACTGACTCGTTCCCTCTGTTTCTTTAATGAATGTCTCGCATTTTTGGGTAGGAGATGTGTTTTGATGAATTTGGTACGTTCTGACTGGGACTGGTGATTGAACACAGGGATGCTGTTATCGGCCGGCAAAGGCGACGGCGGGATGAGCGGGACGTGGACTAATTCACGAGTGACTGTACAGTTCGAATCTGAAAAAATATAAATAATAATGTTGCCAAACATGTCTTTTAAAGTGAAATAGAACTTATTCTTGAGTGACAGTATAATTGGAGTCCAGAAAATACAAATAAATCTGTTATTAAATATATATACCGGTACTATTATCAAATGAAAACGGCCCATTAGGAATTCGGGCTTACTCTATAGTGAGTGTAAAATTAGGATCTGGAAAATATGAGCCATATTGCAGTCTAATATAGGGTCGCTATCAACGACGGCAAGTTGCCTAACTCATGACAGAGCTTTAGACTTGTCCAAATTCAAAGGTTTTGCATACGAAAAATTTAAGTGGATTTGTTTTGAAAAGAACAACAAACAACAACAACAACAACAACAATAAACTAAAACACCAACATTTAGTAGGGTAGATGATATTGTGGAAAAGAAGAAATTGCTTCTTTTTCTACAATGTTTTCTCAATTATAAAATCAAAGAAACGTAAAAGCCAGGGATTAAGCAGAAAGGGTCAATAGTGATTGTACAGTTCGATTATTGAAAAACAAACACTGTTAATTCTTTACCAAAAAGTATGTTTCTTGAAATTATTTATAGCTTACGATTATAAATTCTTAAATTCCATTTTATTCCATTACTCTGAGCTAAATATTATATCAACTGCTAAACTTTAAGTTAAGTTAAATATTTGTTTCTGCAGTCTATAAAAAGTCTATAAAAAGTAATTGATAATAACAACAAAGCTACTAAATTAGACAAAAGAAACGGATAATTGAAAAGGAACACATATAAGTGCATTTATATATCACATGATTTTGATTTTTACACATCTAAACATCTAAAAAATGCTTTCCGGTTCGGCGATTAGATAGATACATAGCCAGGGATCAATGATATACTAAGGGAAAAAAGTTTAGCATTTTTTTACGACCTACATTATTTTTCAACGTAAATGTTTAAACATAATAAAATCAGTCTCGTTTGCAATTTTTAAAAGCCAACTAACTAATTATGCATTAAGAGCACGTTTACCTCACTTCTAAATGCTGTCTGACGCAATTTTGCTGAAACACGTTCTGCACGTGCTTCCACATGTACGTGAAGTCTATATCCACAATATCTATCCCAGTTTATTGGTTAGCATCAATAACAAGATAACTCATTAAAACATTTAAAAAAATTCAAATGGGACGTCGCCTAGGGCTTAACTTAGACCAACTGAACGTAGCCATCGGTATGCTGGCTGGTGGTATGATGGTAAAAGAGGTGGCTCAACATTTTGGCGTGAGCCAAAGTTCCATTTCAAGACCTAGAACAAAGTATCGTCAATTAGGCGCCTTCAAAGACAGGCCTCGTTCAGGCAGGCCACGTAAGACTACCCAACGTGAGAAAAATTACATCGTGACGTGTTCACGGCGTAATCGCTTCCTCAATAGCACTCGTATAGCCGGTTTGGTCCGAAATGCAACGGGAACACGGGTCTGTGCTCGTACTGTAAGAAACAGACTTCGTTCGGCACGTTTACGCGCACGTCGACCTTACGTTGGCATTCCTTTGACAAGTGCACTCAGACATGCTAGATTGAATTTGACAAGGGTACATCGTCGATGGCCAAGACGAATGTGGAATCAGGTCCTATACACAGACGAATCCCGTTTTAATTTGATGTTTGTGGATGGCAGGGTACGTCTTTGGAGGCGTGATGGCGAAAGGATGGATCCCGCCAACGTCATTCAACATGACCGTTTTGGAGGCGGCAGCGTCATGGTCTGGGGTGGTATATCATACCGTGGCAAGACTGACTTCGTAGCTATTCGGGGAAACTTAAATGCCGTTCGATACTGCACCGAAATTGTCCAGCCAGTGGTATTGCCGTTCTTGCGTCAAGAGCTTGCTACCATTTTTCAGCAAGATGATGCCCGCCCACTTGTCGTTCGGCACACTTCGACCTTTTACAGACTATTAATGTTGATGTGTTGGATAGGCCAGCCAAATCACCGGATCTGTCTCCGATCGAACACCTTTGGGACCATCTGGGTAGGAGAGTAAGAGACAGGTATTATGTTGATAACGTTAGAGACCTGGAGCGTGTTCTGCGTCAGGAATGGGGTCGTATCCCTATGGCCATTAATAATATGCTCATTTCCAGCATTATAAGACGCTGCGATGCCATTATTGGCGCAAGCGGTGGACACACAAGATATTAAATCTTTGAGTTACTTTTACTTCCCTACCCCTACCATGTTTGACGCTGGACAACAAACACGTATGAAATCATCTGATTTTTTTTAAATACTGTGGCAAACACATAAAAGATCGATGTGTGAAAATATGGTTTGAATCCAAAGCTAGACACCGGAGAAATTGGCTGTATCGTACGAAATTGCTAAACTTTTTTCCCTCAGTATATATATTAGACATAAGAAATCATCAATGAGTAAGTGATATAATAAATGACAAAATTATTAAAAATGTTTATAGATACATGTAGCTACCAGAATGGAAATTTGACAAGAATTTGTGACTCATTCAACTCAATATTGCAAACAAAAGCGAACTGTCTAAAAAAAAAAAAAAAAAAAAAAGCATGAAAGTATGGACGTATAATAATAGAAATAAATCACGAGATACCTGGCGATTCCCAGAATTCCACTGTCGTTAAAGTGTTGTTAGCTATCCAGTCTTTTGATTGGTGGAAATGATCACAGTCCCATAATGCAACGTGACCTTTTGGGAGATTTCCTTTCCGGGTATATGTAAGCACTCGTAAAATTCCTTGCTTTCCCCAGAAGTAGTGCTTCGTCTCTACTGGGTCTAACGCGTGCATTTTTGATATATTGGGGTAGCCATATTTATCCGCTAAATAAGGACCAAATGCGATTGGTAAAAATATATATTGTAATTTATCGTGCCCTTGTACACTGTCATGGCCATATTTAGATAAACGAATAAGTTGTCTTCCCAAAGAATGAGCACCACCTATTTGATTAAATGTGTATGAAATTCTAAGAGCACTTGTGTCGTGAATGAGCAAATTTGATGTTTCCGGTATTCCGATCAAGCCTAGGAGCTCGTGGTTTCTATATTGTCCGCCATGATGGAAGTAGCCCGGATATTGCGTCACCATGTCCCGGAAGTTAGGTAAAGGTACCTGAAAAATAAAACTTGATGTTCAATCTATGAATTTTCTAAGTTACCTTCTACACTGCATAGCTTAGAACTTGGTTGATACAAAAACTCCGAGGCTCTGAGAGATTGGTCTTAAAAAATGGTGGATTTTTAGAAGCTTCCCCCACGCGCTAGATAGGATTTCGATTTGTATTCAACCAAGTATGGGTGTTTTAATGTTAAATTGGTAAGATCTGTGAAACCTGAAAAGGCATTGCTAACTATGCAACAAAAACACATCAGCACCGAACAAGTATTGACCCTAGTAATGATAATGATAATAATATCTCTATTTGGAGAAGGTAACATATAACAAAATTTTAAACTGCTCCAATTTGGAAGAGGCTGCGGACGACAAATCAAAGTGCATTTAAATTGAAAAATAACCACTGTAAAGGGAAGAAAACATTGTAGGGGAAGAAGAAATTGCTTGTAACAAGCAATTTCTTCTTTCCCTGCAATGTTTTCCCCAATACAAAACCTGTGGGTCGTGAAAACAAGTGATTGAACGGGAAAGGGTTAAGACAAATATAAACAAATCTCATTTTCAACATGGCCTTCATATCAACATGTAAACAACTTGAAAATATGAATAAATAAAAAAAAAAAAAACGGAGAAGAAGAAGAAAACACACACGAATTCCCCCCTCTCTCACTATGTCTGTCTGTCTCTCCCAATATCTCCCCCGTTTAATAACAGAAAACTTATTCAAGATTAAGCGAATATTAGTTTTGGCATTACGATAACATTATTATTTCAATCCGACAGATACAGAGACGCGCATATATATGCATTTATATTGGTATTTATACATTCTACAAAAAATGGTTACAATTTAGGAACAAATTTATAAAAATAAAACTGTTTCAACTTGTTCTTGAAAGTACAGAAAGTCCTGAAACTCTTGAGTTTAAGTTCACCTCTTATTTAAAGTGGGATTTCATTCCAAACACTGACTATGTCAAAACGGAAACTGTTCTTAAAAACATTTGTTCTTGGCGTTTTCGCAACAGAGAGATACTTTTTTTTGTTTCGGATCTTAATGCATAGTTTTCATTTCTAGAAACATGAATGATATTAGGCATTATTTTTGGAGCTTTACCATTCATTGTAATATAAGTAAAAACGGCGGCATGATATTTAAATCTTTCAGAAAAGGTTACAATTCAAATTCTTTGAATAATTCATCTACTTGTTTTTTACAAACTTGCCAAGTATTAACCGAGCTAGTTAAACAGTACGAGGTGAAAAGTCTTTTTCCTGACACATTCACAAATGAAAAATGCCTTGGAATACTGTGTCATATGAACATATCATTAGAGCACTATCAAATCATCGTAGCTACACATTTAGTCAATCTGTAGCTACGAGATTTTTGTTGGTCGACTACGATATAATGGATCCGATGTATGTGGTTGTACCTGGTATATTGAGATGACACAACTAAACAGATGTTATTGTTTGACCGATGCTGGTAAAGTGATCTGATTTTATGTCAATAGCAGTTATTTTGTTAACGCAGATGTCATACTATGACACAATGATATTGTTACAAATTCTGCACTTAAAGTTGGCATTACTTTTCGCAATGTTAATTAATTCAAACGGCTTTTGAACGTCAATAAAAACTCACGGACGATGTGGAAAATGAAGAAATTCATTAACAAGCAATTTCTACATTTTCGACATTGATTTCTACAACTATTTTCTTGGGGTGAAAAAGGAGGGATCGTGTGGGAATGGGTTAACTCCTTGGTTACTTTAACCTAGTTTCTTTAGCATGATAAAGTTTGACAAAGAAGATTATTGCACAATGCTTTTCTAGCTTACAGCACTTTTGGGTACTTTGATTTTAAAAAAGAAAATGCATTTGCTCTTAGAAGCATTTGATCAGGGCCCGATATTACAACACTTTTTCGCACTCATTTGAGAATCTACTCAAAATTCGATTCGAAATTAATGATATATTTTTCGTTATATTTTAAGACATGGGGAGGGAGGGAGGGAGAGTGGTTCCAGCCTAAATGATATTTTGAATTCCCTTATTGCAAAAAAAGATAAATACATGTACATCTTTATAACTATATAGGTGGCGATTCGAGAATGAAATAATAGAGAGCAGCTACTAGTGAAATAATGATGTTTTGGCCATTTGTTTCTTTAAAAAATGCTTTGCGGGGCTTTAATTCATTTAGTCACTTTCTATCACGCCCCTTCCTATATTTATATTGTAACTAGATAGAAACGCACGTACGTGACAGGCGATATTAAAAAATCCTGAATACTAAATTGACACAAATCGGATATTTCACGGGTAGTTTTCTTGCCAAAAGTCGTATTCACTTCATAATTAAGTTTTCATACGAGCTGTCAAGTTTCAATGGTCAGTGGTCAATCCGATTGTCCGGCGAGGCGGGCCGTGTCGGATTCCGTGCGGTCAGTTTACCGCATCTGTCCATAACTTTGCATATTTTTGGATTGTCACAGGCGTGTCACTTGGAAAAGAGATACGGTTTGATTCTCGCACTTTATTTTAAAAATCGGAGAAAGCTTATTTTGAAAGTTCTAACAAATTACTTGGTGTTTCCTAGACTGGTTCAAATAAAAGGCGTTGCAGACGACAATTTTAAATCAATATAATTAAAATAAATCCTTGTCTTTCTTAGAGGGAAACATTTGTGGAAAATGAAGAAATTGCTTGTTACAAGCAATTTCTTCATTTTCCACAATGCTTTCCGGAGCTTTCATCTTGACGGGCGTTTAAAAGCGGGATCGTAACGGAACGGGTTAAAACCAATAAAGAATATCGTCGTGGAGCGAAGAAAACTCGTAACTTCAGCTTGGTAAAGCTGTTGTAACGAGGTTTGTCACAAACGACTATATCGTTCTTTTGATTCTGCTGTTTGTTTGTTTTTAACTTTTTCGTAATATAGTGTTGTCTGGGGTCGCTACGCATAGACACGACCATTTCTTTGTGCGCACGAGTACTTTCAGAAAGGGTGCATATAGTTTCGTAATTTGAAAATTAAACAAAAAGTTGCGGCAAACATTTTTTCGTTTTTTTTTTTTGCAATTTTAGATATACTTTCTTGATACAGACAAACCACTTTATTTTTTGATTATCGGGGTCAAATGCGTATTATTTTCAGTTCGAAAAAAATATAAGTAACTCGTCGTTTGTCACTTAATCTAACCAATAACAATAAAATCAATTGATTGGATGGATGGAACGGGTTTAACACCACTTTTAACAGTATTTCGGTCATATCGCGGCGGCTGGAGCACCTAACAATGGATTCCTGGAATTTCTCTCATCAGTACTACCACTACATCCTTTTCCTTGCCTCCAGTTGCTATCCCACTTAGGAAATGCGCCGCCGAACCCATGTTGGGAGTCTAGCGCGCTACCGACTGCGCTATATGGCGGCGGCTATGAAGCTATAGATGAACTGACGGACGGACGGACGGACATGGTGAAACTAATATACCTTCTCTGCTTCAACGACTTCTTCTAAACTATGTAAACTATGTAAACTATTTTGGTTATTTTGTCAACAATTTAAAAAGGTCGAGCAAGCAGAAAGATCTGTTAACAAAAGATGTTCTAAAATTGACACTTAAGTAAATATTTATAAAACATGGCCAACTGCAACTGTTTCAACGATAACCAATATAACACCTGCATATAGAAAAAACAGTATCTCTTGGCTCTTTTATCTTTATCACAATTCTGCTTTTTTCGACCCTCAAGAAAAGTACAAGCTTTTGGAAAACACTGTGGGAATTGAGGGCATGCTTGCAAAAAGCAATTTTTTCATACTCTACAAAATTTTCTACCCTGAAAATCAATAATTTTTAATTTCACCAAGTTTCAAATTTTCATCTGTACCCTCTTTAATCCTTTTCGACACAATGACGCTTTCTGACCGCCCAACTAGAAAAAATAAGCAACAAGCAATTTCCGCGTCTTTCCATAATGTTTTCTAACTTTTCTTAACTTTTCATTGTCGTCTTCAAATCAATTTAATTTGGTCCAGTCTAAAATTTTGCTGTCTGGTAATTGGTAAAATCAAATATATAGCATGGTGATAGGTTGATTCAGATGAATTCTGTCTGGCTCAGTATAGTTAGGGCGGGGATACTGTGGCTGGCTAGTGTCGAAGGTAGCGGGTTCGAATTCCAGCAACTTTCTCTTGTCTGTCCTTGGTGATTCTAAGGGTGTACATGAGTAGGTGAACTTTGTCGTGGTAGAAAGATTGATAATATTGGTTTAAAACTCCCAAAACAGAAGAATCTTTCTCATATTTTAACCAGTGTTAACAGATCAAAAATCAACGATACTTTGTCATTAAAATGTGTTAAAAATGTTGTGAAAATATTTTAAAATTTCTTGCTCACAATATTTCCTCATAAACTATATAGCAGGTTGTGATTGAACAAAATGGCGGACCCAATTCATTCATATATACCGGAAGTGAACTTTGAACTTCGACATTGGTCGACATTTATGTGAAGCATTTTTGTTAGTCTGACGACTTAAACCTCGTAACTACGTCTCCGAAATGACATATCGCGGCTGTCAATCCAGAAATCAATTGACCAATTAAATCATCTTTTTATCCTAGAATTGAGCTTTGAACTCCAATCTTGTCGACCATTTTTGTGAAAACATTTCTGTTAGTTTGGCGACTTAAAGCTCGTAACTACAACTTATTCAAGCTGTACTTACGAAGTTTAGCTCTCCTACCATCAATTTCAATTTTTTGTTACATGGTTCTGGCTGTTTAAAATCGAAGCAGAAATTTCCGTTGGAGTCAATGGGCGGGCCACGGAGTAAATGGGAGGGTCGGCGATGAGTCAGTTGCAGAGACGGAAATACTAATGCATGTATTGCGGAAACGGAAAATATGTGTAACGGGATAATTACCGTGACAAAAGACACCTGGATTTTTTTTAGAATCTTCTTCGTTAGAATGAATGATAAAATTTTGTTTTCAATCTATACCAGTCTAAAACTATGTTGTTTTGTTATGGTTTAAATGTTTATGTCCTAAGTTCAGAAGATGTCAAAAGCATTCTATCTTTTTACAGCCCAAACAAAGGTGTTTTTTTTTACAATTCATACATTACAGATTTTTTCGTAAACCGACCGACAAGAAGCCACAGATATTTGATGTATCGAAGAAAAATGTCGCAATTTTTGTGAATGTTTTTGAATGATTTAAGATGAAGTGAATGTTTATTTGACTGTCATTAAATGCAAGAGCGCGCACACACAAATAAAGTTTAAGTAGGATGTACATTTTTTACCTTTAACTTTAAAAGTTTTATTTCAGGTACTGCTCTTTACCGAATGCCATTATTTTAGACAGGTTGAATTATCTAAACAAATTTATAATAGGTTCGAATCTTTTTTATTTAATCGTTATAATCCCGATCGTCGGATCGCCGATGTCTATTGTCCAATCAAATCAACCTTTTAGACAGCAGGTGAAAGTTGACCTCCGACATTTTGCTCAAGCATTTTTGTTGGTTCGGCGAGTCAAAAGTCGTAGCTACAGCTTATTCAAGCTGTAATTACGACGTTTCGGTCGCCAACCAATGATTCGTAGTTTGTTTAAGGATGCCCGATTATAATTAGATATTTCGGCCGAACTGTCATATCGGAGGTCAGATGGCTAGACGAGCGATCCGTGAATTACTGGTTTCCGCATCAATGGAATTTTATAACAAGGTGAGAAAAGAAGAGGACGCCGATTGGAAGCTCTCTTTCTTTGAGTCTCTCCCCTCTCTCTCTTTCTATTTCTCTTTCTTTCGTTCTCTCTACCTCTCTTTCTCATTCTGTGTCTCCCCCTTTCTCCGTCTCTCTCTCTCTGTCTCTGTGTGTCTCCCCCCTCCCTTCCCATTATTTTCTTTCGGGCAGAATGTTGGTTTTTAAGTTTCAAACACTTCTTGATGATGTTGTGTGCAGAATTGTTCAATTTGGACCAGTCCACGGTATTTTGAATGTTTCATTTGATATCAAATTACGTAACGATGTGATTCAAACAAAGAATGCTAATTTATGCGAAAAGCGAGAGGTCCATTAAAATTCATAATCAGTTAGATTTTCTCTTTCGCTGAGTCTTCTTGCATATGCAAATGATATGGTATCTGAATAAAGGATAACTCTATATCGAGCGGTCTTTTTTTGTTTCACGATTAGAAGAAATAAATTGAACTGGAAAGTTAAAGTTGGTATGAAAATGTTTTTTTTAGCAAACATTTCTTTTCTTTTTCACTGTTTTTTCTTTCTTTCTTTTATAATAATTATTATTATCATTTTCAGGTTCGGCTATTTATAGTTTAGATGCAGTTTTTTTTTTTTTTTTTTAAATTGAGGGTATACCCATACGTCCTTGAATTTTAACAAGATTGCACCTGATGTCCCGTCTTATTTATAAACACACGACCAACTCCATAACTCTACTAAACCGGGGATAAAATGTCACTTGTTTACAAATAAAACCCATTAAATATACAAATATAACCCATTAAGATATACAAATACAACCCATTAAAAAATAATATTGGTTTAATCAATTGACGGAACGCTTGCCAGATCCACTGACTCCGCTGGCCACACCCACTGACTCCAATAGGAAGTTCCGCTTCGATATCAAACAGCGTTATTTTTCAAATTTGATGTAATAAAGAAAAAATAAAGTGGTTTATGGCTCCCTCACGTTTAAATCATCAAACCAACACACATGATTGACATAAATGAAGGCCATTGTCGGAGTTCCGGTTTAAATGAATGATTTGATTGGTTGAGTAATTCTTTGATTGTACCGCGACCCATCAATTAACATACATCGGTCACTTTCAAGGTTTCTCATTTTATAAACTACAACTTGTTGATTTTTAAACCAGCAATATATGAACCTAAATGCAGGGGTCACGTTATCGCCGACGGATTATACTGTCAAAGTTTGGTCATCAGAAAAATACCAATACATATCTTAAGACAATGCAACAAACAAGCACAAAAACAACAACAACAACAAAACAACAACAAAATTATCAGGATTTGATTTCAAAAAAAATGAAAAAGTATTATGAAATCATTCGTTTAATAATGATAAAGCAAATAGATTTCCGCCTAATTCTTTATTTCATCCATGTTTCATCGCAGACAGGGCCCAGTATGATACTGATCAATATCGTTTGATAATCGATTTAAATCATTAAATATTGATTTGTCCAAAGACAATATGAGATAAGATTATCAGTTATTAATTGATTTATTGGCGAGATTAGCTTTTAATAGTAGGCCGAGATATTTCTGTCACAATAATCGAACTAAAAAATGACAACGCTCGTAAGAAAACAAGGAAAAAAGGATAATTACAAGCGATTTCTACTTTTCCAAAACTGTTTTACAAAATGTACATCATGTTCTACTAAATATCGCACTCTTTGTATCCGAGCAAAAGCAAAAAAAATAAAAAAAAAAAAATAAAAAAAAATATAGATTTTAAGCGAGAATGAATGCTCTTCCTGTAAATTTCAGATAAAAAACTTCAGATACTACAACAAAAACAACAACGATAACAACAGCAGCAAACCCAGCAGCAAAATCTAACCAAAAAATACAAAACACATAACTTAAAAACCCCAAAACAAACAAGGAAATGAGAAAGGTATAGATAAACTATCCCACATTTTTAAAATCTACGCCAAATATGAAAGGATTTAGTCCCACTCAAACTGTGCACGGATGACTTTTCTCTACTAGAAAGTTATTAACTGAATTCCACTCACTCCCTCCTTTTTACGCCCATCCGTGGTTCTGGAAAATAGTTTGGAAAATGAAGAAATTGCCTGTAACAAGCAATTTCTTCATTTTCCACATTATTTTCTACTCAGAGAGACAAAGATTTGAAAAAATTTAAACAATTCGAAATTATCGTCTGCAACTTATTTTATATTGGACAGGTCTATAATTTCACTGTGTCGGAATTGGTTGAACAACCGTGCTTGTCGATAAACTCGACAGACTTGGACAGTCAATAAAGAGTACTAACCCTAATCAATAACAGACAAGACAAAACAATGATGACCATCTTTGACCGGCCCTCTGACAACACTGGACACTCCATCATCCCTCAAATACATTTGAAATTTGACAGATGAGAAATCTATTTCTAACGATTATAGCTATTCTTTTATTCACCGTGCACGTGACCCGTAATAACCCGAGTGACATCATGACCCCGCCTACTGACACGTAAAGCGCCTGCGCATAAACCGTGTCCGGTTGTAAATGGAAAGTGGACAGGACAGAGCGTCTGGACGCGGTCAATGTACACATTGACCAGAAGAGAAAGGCAGACCTTCGACCTTGGCAGAATACATCAGGTGTAAAATGAATGACAATCAAAGATTGAACGTTCGAGACTTGTGACAGAAGTAATCAGCTTGGATAACAAGGTTCCGCTGATTTGAAATTTATAACTGTCAATGATTTCAAATCGAGTTGGTATTGAATGAAACAGGTGTTTATACAGATAGCAGCCGTAGTGAAACATGGGCATCGCATTGGGGATGGTTGTCTTTACTCCGCTACAGGGGCTGAATATAAAGATTGTGGTATGAAAAAACAAAACAAAACAAAACAAAGCAAAACAAATAATAATAATAATAATAAATAATAATAATTAAAACAAAAACACAAAAAACACTGAATCACAATGCGAAGTGATTCATATACAAGTGTGATTAAGTTTTTAGGTTCATATCTCTATAGAAAAAACCAGTTTCTTCATTTCTTATAATTAATGCCACCAAGCAGTAATGGTTGATTATATACACAGTTATTCAAGTTATAAAGCAAAATCGATTAATAAAGGGTGTAATTCGACCCAGCAATAAGCATTATGTTGTCATAAAATTCATACATAATAATTATGTATCAAGTAAATATTTTGGACAAATAAAGCGATATAAAAGAATCTGAGCCAGGGACAGAATAGGAATCAGTAAAATAATAGTTAATCGATTCAGGACAAATAAACCAGATTTCCATTTCGAGCGTTGTTCCCTAAACCAGGGTCCGGATTTACGAACCAGTCCAATAGAGGATCGCATATCAAAGACTTTGATTGGAGGAGACATATGTCTCGACCAATCAGAGTTCACGTTATAAAACTCAACGACTAAACGTTGATTTAGACTTGTTAGTTAACACGATCTTGGCCATTGTTTTTTGAAATCGAGTTTCATCGGGCCAAACATAATGGATATAGAGTCTCACATCTTATTACTTAGAACATAGAGAAATACATTTATGTAGAAGGATTTATTATATTATAAGTGTTTTTCAACCTCTTTATACTACCATCTTAGTCCCTCCTATTTAACTTAGTTCAGTATTTATGGATTTAGGATTGGTACGAAATTTAAGATCTTAAGTTTTATAATGGTCCTTGTTCAAAATACAATAAATGCGATTGTATCTTAAAACTATTATGTTCTCGGGTTTAAATTCGATTTTAAAGAGAAGTTAATCTTTTAAAAGAGCAGCTTAAAAGTAGTCCCATTAGCGTAATCGGTAGTGAAATAGTGACCGAATGGTGTATCAAAGAGCACATAAAAAAGTAGTTCCGCCCACTGTATTTAACGCCATATGTCGTAATCCGTTTTATGGGTGCTTAAGCATTTTACGACATTGTTATAACAGAAAACGTTCGTCATTTAGTACAGTATGACACGTTCACCCTTTTTCATAAACCGTTCAAACTTGTTTGGCGTCCTTAAATATTAACTGAACATAATTTATTTTACCGGTGGCCGACCAATACGTCGTAAATACAACTCAAGTAAAGTTGAATTTACGACATTTTGATCACCCACCGACGATATTCCTGGCGACCAATTTATCATAACCACAGCTATATTTAAGATAATGTTGAACTAAGTTTGTTCACAATATTCTTCCAGTTTCATTATTCTAGACGGACCGCGTTGTCTATATTACCATAAACCCATGAGTTGCCTAGTGTAATACCAAGCCGAAACACCGGCTAAGCCAGGTATTTTAAAGTGAAGTCAAAGATACTGCCTTTGTCGATTTCGTTAAAAGCTACTTAAAATTCAATTCAGCGTTTTTGAATTAATTAATTTTGAAAAAAAATCACAAAACAATTAAGTGCACAAAAATTAAAGAAATTTGATATTTCAACTTTACGTGGTTATTTTTGAAACTGGTATTATTTTTCATACAATATCAAAATGTCATTCAAAAAGACTTGAATTTTTAGGTTTTTAAATGCATTCGGGGTGAGTTAAAGGTTTTGAAAGATACAAACCTTTATATAAAGGGTCTATCGAGTCTGTAATGCCTTTATTGCTGTATGATTGTGGCCATAATTTAGTATAATTTAGTGGCGCTAAAATGACGGTCCTAATTTTGATAAATCAAAGGCTATCGAGGGGAAATAATGTTTAGAGCCATATGTATTATTCATGTAGAACACACATTATTCTGATTTTACAACATTTTAAACGCGTTATTTTGCTCATTTAAGTGCGCTAAAAACCTTGAGTCGTACTTAGAATTATGAGCTTTTTCGTGACAAATGAGAGCGATCTCGACAATGTAATTGCTCTGTTGTTGGCTGTCGATCAAAATTAAAGTGAGTCCAGTTTATCCAAGCTGTACTTACAAAGTTTTGCTTACCAATTGACAACGTGGTTTTTATTTTCATTTTTGTGTTTATATCATTTACCATTGTACTGCTGAAACCGAAGTATTTCTGTTTTGACAGGATGTATAGATTAAGATCAGCCTGCACATATGTGCAGTCTAATCTTAGTCTGAACTACATCCGTGACGCTTTGAAGCAAGCCGGAGATGTTTATAACAGCAATCAACAAAAGATTTATAGAAATACAAAAAAAAAAAAAAAAAAAAAAGATGTTTAAATTTCACTGACCATAAATTGTCCATTGTAACGTCTTTGAATTTGCACCGGACTAAAATTTTGTCATCTGGTAATGGTGAAAATTATTCGACGCTTTCGGGTCAATACATAAAATAATAAACATAAGAATTGAAAAGGTTTGCACGAAGACGACATAATTGACGACAAGTAAGATAAAGACGCCGAGACTGAAGGCAACACTACGGGTTTCCCTGAAAATAGCCGAGTAAAAAATGAATAGATCTGACTTGTGTTTTGTAAATAAGAGAAAAGGGAAAGTACATAGACGTAACTTACAAAATTTATGTAACTGCGAACTCACAAACTTATCTAAGATATAAAATTCAATTTCTCTTTGTGACCGAAAGCTGTATAATTCATTAGCCTATTCAAACCAAATCCTTCCTTTTTACGTCCCTGAAGAAGAAGGCTTTGGAAAACATTGTGGAAAATGAAGAAATTGCTTGTATCAAGTAATTTCATCATTATCCACAATGTTTTCTATCCAAATAGACGATCAAATCTAAAATTCAATCAACTTGAAATTTTCGTCTGCAGAATCTTTCAATTTGGACCAGTCTAAAATTTCTTCGTGTGGAAATGGGTTAATGTATTGCATCCGATATCAGGGAAAACCTACCTAACAGACAAAATTATAATAATAAACATAGATAAATATTTAATTATAGTTATTTCATTGACAAATTTAAGAAAAACATATCATTCTGACTCGCAAAAATAAAAAAGAAACAAAAATCATTAGCCGAAATACTAGAAAAATTACAACTATTTTTGTACATTAATCCATTTCCAGGTGGCATAATTTCAGACTGTTCCAAATCTAAAGAAGTTGCAGACGACAACTGTTAGTTGTCAGAAATATTCAAAATCTGTAGTTTGGTAACCGAAAACATTTTGTACAATAATTTTCAACAATGTTTTCCAAAGTTTTTCTCAATAGGGACGAAGCATTAATCAGACAATTATGACGTCATGCCAACGTCATAAAGTAATGTCATTTAGACAGTCTTCATTAATAACGGATCCGACACAAGGACACTTTTGATACCTTCAAGAAAAACATAAGGGAAAATGTGGTATGAACAGAAGAATTTTTCCACAATGTTTTCTACCCAGAATAGTGAAAAAATCTTAAATTTTGTTGATTTTAAATTTCCCCCCTGCAACTCTCAATTTTTGCCGTCTGGTAATGGGTTTATTAACATGTGATCTGGACAACTATGATAAACGTGCTACGAGCGCACGGAACAAAACAAGGATTGGTATTGACATTTACAGAATGACGTCATGAATAGTTTAAGGGAGAACAACAATAACAACAACAAGAAACAACTTTTCTTTGGTAAGTTCACAGCACAAGCCACAAAATAAATCGGCCAGACTATAGTTTAAAACATGCATCTGTCAAAATGCACGTTCACGCGTAAACATTATAAATGCACGAGAACTATTTTTTTCAATGCTCGAATGGAGATCGTGTTGAACAGTAGCAAGTTACAAATATTTATACAAATACTTACTATTTCAAAACGCAAACACGCATGTACAAGAAAACGCATTAATTGGATATTATTCAGAAATTTAAAAAAAAATATTTTGAGTCAGTCTAATTTTGTGGTGACTTAAGAAATATTACTTTGTGTGTGTGTGTATGTTTTATTGTTGTTGTTGTTTTTATGCGCCAATGTTTATCATCCTAAATCTACTAGTATAGGCACGTGTTTATCGGAACATTTGAGACTTTTTTGGCCCAATAGGAAGGAGGCATTGAAAACGTACCGTCAGCAAAACGTATATATACTGAGGGAAAAAAAGTTTAGCAATTTCGTACGTTACAGCCAATTTCTCCGGTGTCTAGCTTTGGATTCAAACCATATTTTCACACATCGATCTTTTATGTATAAGCCACAGTATTTAAAAAAATCAGATGATTTCAAGGTCATACGTGTTTGTTGTACAGCGTCAAACATGGTAGGGGTAGGGAAGTAAAAGTAACACAAAGATTTAATATCTTGTGTGTCCACCGTTTGCGCCAATAACGGCATCACAGCGTCTTCTCATGCTGGAAATGAGCCTACGATTAATGGCCATAGGGATACGACCCCATTCCTGATGCAGGTGTCTAACGTTATTAAAGTAATTCCTGTCTCTTACTCTCCTACCCAGTTGGTCCCAAAGGTCTTCGATAGGAGACAGATCGATCCGGTTTTTTGGCTGGCCAATCCAACACATCAACATTATTAGTCTGTAAAAGGTCCAAGTGTGCCGAGCGACATGTGGGCGGGCATTATCTTGCTGAAAAATTGTAGCAAGCCCTTGACGCAAGAACGGCAATACCACTGGCTGGACAATTTCGGTGCAGTATCGAACGGCATTTAAGTTTCCCAGAATAGCTACCAAGTCAGTCTTGCCACGGTATGATATACCACCCCAGACCATGACGTCGCCGCCTCCAAAAAGGTCATGTTGAATGAGGTTGGCGGGATCCATCCTTTCGCCATCACGCCTCCAAACACGTACCCTGCCAAATTAAAACGGGATTCGTCTGTGTATAGGACCTGATTCCACATTCGTCTTGGCCATCGACGGTGTACCCTTGTCCAATTCAATCTAGCATGTCTGTGTGCACTTGTCAAAGGAATGCCAACGTAAGGTCGACGAGTGCTATTGAGGAAGCGATTACGCCGTGAACACGTCACGATGTAATTGTCCTCACGTTGGGTAGTCTTACGTGACCTGCCTGAACGTTGCCTGTCTTTTACGGTGCCTTATTGACGATACTTTGTTCTAAGTCTTGAAATGGAACTTTGGCTCACGCCAAAATGTTGAGCCACCTCTTTTACCATCATACCACCAGCCAGCAAACCGATGGCTACGTTCCGTTGGTCTAAGTTAAGCCCTGGGCGACGTCCCATTTGAATTTTTTTAAATGTTTTAATGTGTTATCTTGTTATTGATGCTAACCAATAAACTGGGATAGATATTGTGGATAAAGACTTCACGTACATGTGGAAGCACGTGCAGAACGTGTTTCAGCAAAATTGCGTCAGACAGCCTTTAGAAGCGAGGAAAACGTGCTCTTAATGCATAATTAGTTAGTTAGCTTTTGAAAATTGCAAACGAGGCTGATTTTATAAGGTTTATACATTTACGTTAAAAAATAATGTAGGTCGAAAAAAATTGCTAAACTTTTTTCTCTTTGTATATTATGGAAATTTAGCTAGGCACGAGAGACAGCAAGTCATCCTTAGGTATCATTGTCTCAAACGGCAAGTCCCTCATTACAGCAGACAGTTGATCCGTCCCCACTCAATTCCACCTTTTGACGCCCCTCGGGAAACACGATCTATAAAACGTTGTGGATAATGAAGAAATTGCTTGTAACAAGCAATTTCTTCATTCTCCACAATGTTTTCTACCGTAAAAGGCAATTATTTTCAAAATTTTGTCGTCTACAACTTCTTTCAATTTGGACCAGTCTGAAATTTTGTTGTCTGGTAAAAGGTTAAAATTGCTACAAATGATTTAAGATATTCTTCTGTGTTGTTTTTGACTGTGTTGTTTTCGGAATGATTTAACCTGTATTTAACCCCTTTCCAATCGGCAAAATTTTAGACTGGTCTAAATTGGAAGAAGTGCTAGACGTCGTTTTATATTTTATGGAATTACATTTTTTTGTCTTTTGAGATAAAAAGCATTATGGATAATTAAGGAATTGCTAGATACAAACAATTTCTTCATTTTCCATATTAACTTAAGTTTGTTTGTCTTTTTCTGGTAGGCGAAAAAAGAGGTATTTGTGGGAAAGGGTTAAGTGTTTCTTATAGACAATACCTTATGCTTTACAAGTGTATTGATGCCATAATTAATAAAGTTGGAGGCCGACCAAATATCATAACTACAGCTTAACTAATCTACTGCAGTTATTGGGTTTAAGTCGCTAAGTGACGATGCATTTTATTGGGTTTAAGTTGCTAAGTGACGATGCATTTTATCATGTTTGCTCGAAAATCGAGTGTTCCTAAACCGTTTTTATACTTGGTATAGGTAAACGTATTGGCCAATCAATGAGATCGTTTTGATAATCAATATTTATATTTAATAATTTTTTCAATATTTGATAATCGTCTGTGAATGATCGATTTACAAGCCATTAATTTATCAATAAATGGGCCATTAAATAAACCTATCATCTATCAGTCAATAACCAATACGATTTCTCTTGTACCTATATGTTTACAGGCACTTACAACTGTTTCGCTCGGACCCATCGATATGTTACAATGAAGAAGGTTCATGTTTTGAAAGGAAAGTTAAAAGCAACACTCACTAATTCCTCTGTAAACAAAAAACTTTCCCCAGAGTTTCCTAAGTTATGAAAATATCCCATTAATCATAGCGATTTAGATAATCAGTTATTTGTTTAGATAACACAGTGTTTTTAGTTCTTGTAGGATCTCCGATGGATGGTAAAAATTTTCGGATTTTCTTTCAAAAAATAATCTATGACGTAATAAGACCAGAAACTTAATAGGGTTTTTATCGTTATAATTAATTCAGTGTTCCCTACAAACATGGGCATTGAAACAGACATGTTATAAAATTCTGCTAACGTCTTCGTAACGTCATTTTGACGTTGTGTTTTATTCGACATTAGCCGCCCAAAAGGATCATTTTCTTCTAACATATACGTTATTGACGAATCACAACAGTCATTCAAAACAAATATTGACGAATCAAAACATTTATTTGGAACGTAAGTGAAATATATACCTCTGACAGTTATCTAACCCAATCGCGGGGATAGACGTTTTAAATATATAACAGCAGCTAATTCAGGTTGTAGTGACGAGGTTTAGGTCGCCAACAAACATTTTGCTTTGATTCATGATGTTTACAAATGAAAAACACCAATTTAGGATTTTTTTTTAAAATCATAGTGTTTGGGAGGTTTCAAGCTAATCTCTGACAAAAGAATAGATCAATGTTAATAGTTAAATGACTAAAATCCGGACGTTTGGGAAACACTTTCAGTTTTGATATACTTTTCAAAGCTTGCTAAGCACCAGCCTTTTTCAATGTCCTAAAGGAGTCAACTTTTAACAAAGATCATATATAAATGTTTAAAATAGTGAAATAATGATTTGACAAGACGACACGCAATTTCTTCGTGATAGTCGTACAGACAGAGGAATCCCGTTTTCTTTATTCTCTTTTCTCATTTTCTACTTGTACGAGTTTTGTGTACAAGCTAAATTTCTCATTTTTGATTCTTAATTCGAGCGTTTACTTATTGGGGATGACAATTGTAAATTTTAGAAATCATTTATTGACAGAAGAGATGTAGCGAGCTGTTGGTATGGTGGAGCATGGGGCCTCTCACCGTGAGGTCGGCTTGGTACTATAGGTGTATACCATACTGTGGTAAATAGAGCTTGATCACGGTACCTACAGTATGGGACACGTGTAGGGAGACATGGTGGAGGAAGAAGTCCTGCCACCTCTACCGCAGATGACAGATTTTTGGTCATTCAAGCCCGGAGGAACAGGTTTGCTACGACAACGCAGCTACGTTCTGAGCTTCAGATGGCTACAGGAGTGCGAGTTTCGACAAAAACCATTTGAATACAGCTGCACGAGAGTAATCTCCCGTCAAAAAGAAGCCGCCGTCATAGCGCAGTTGGTAGCGCGTCGGACTGTCATTCTAGAGGTCCCGGGTTCGATTCCCGACGGCGGCCCTCATCCTTTCCGACTATTTGTCTCTCACCAATGGGTCGATAATCGTAGACCTATGTGGGACAGCAGCTGGAGGCTAGGAAAGGATGTAATGGTAGTACTGGTGTGAGAAATACCAGGAATCCATTGTTAGGTGCTCCAGCCGCCGCGATATGACTGAGAGATTGTTAAAAGCGGCGTAAAACCCCATTCAAACAAACAAACAAACCGTCAAAAAGACCATGTATTCGTATCCCGTTGTCTCGGGTACATTATCGTCGTTGATTAGCGTGGGCGTTGGACCACGTTGGCTGACGCCCAAAACGATGGCGCCCTGTCCTCTTCACTGGTGAGTCAAGGTATTGTCTAGATTACGCGGAAAGACAGGTTAGGGTGTGGAGAAGGACGGGGGAAATGTTTTAGTCAGCAAACATTACTGAACACGACCGATATACCAGACCATCATGGTCTGGAGCGGCATCAGCTGGGATGGATGGACCGAGCTTTTTATTTTGGATAGAGGTACCTTGACAGCCCAGAGGTATCTTGACGAAATCCTTACTACCAATGTAAGATTTTAAGATGGTTCTATTGGGGATGAGTTGATTTTGATGTACGGGAATACCCGTCCACACACGGCCCGTTTCGTCCAGGACTACCTTCTTGAGGAAGGTATTACCCGTTAGGACTGACCGGCTCGCTCTCCGGACTAGAAATCTATCGAACACATGTGGAATGAGCTACAGGTCCGAGTTTAGGCTCGCTCCAGAAGCTTAGGCAGATCCTTATGGACGAATGGGCCGCAATTCCTTAGCGGGTGATCCAGAACTTAAACAGGAGTATGTTTAAAAGCTGTCAAGCAGTTATTGAAAGTCACAGTTTTCATAATCGGTCTTAAATCAGCTCCAAAAAACTTATTTTTTTCCATTTTTTCTTTTCGAAATTTCCAATTTTAAGTGTCACCCTGTTTGATCTACTTTACAAGTCTTATAATCATTATAAAAGCCTTTATTTCCCTTAAAACTTGTCAAACCGATAACAATCAACAATTTTCAACCTTATTGGAAATTTTAGGTTAAAGAAGCTTTGGTGCTTAGCAAACTTTGAGTAGTTTATACAGGGAATCACCTCTTTGAATGAACGAATGCATTGGGACTATACACAACAATTTAGGGGGCAATATTAAGTGAATCAGCGATAATAAAAATCGATTTGTACCCATTGATAAAATCATGATCAGAAGGGCAGGCTAAAACTTGTCAGAATAAACAGAAAAATATTGGGACTTTTATACTTTCATTTTTCGAGGAACATCTGGAAATTCGTTCTTTGTTGTTGTTGTAATGATTTTTAGAACCGAAGTTTGATCCAGAGGAGGTAAAACACAATTGATTTTTTCAAAGATGAAAATACGGTAAGGTAGAATGATCCCTCAACATTCAGATAATCAGTCATAATTGAAAAGCATCGACGGGAAGCCCAACTAAGACGTTTCAGCATGTTATTTTCCAAAATCTACGGTCAGTATCTGTTATCAAAAAGAAAAATTGTTGATTGGTTGGCGACCTATACGTCGTAACTACAGCTTAGATAAGCCGTAGTTACGACGGTTTAGTTGCCATAACAACAAAAATGCTTCACATAAAAGTCGGCAAATGTCGGTGTTCATGAATGATTTAATTGGTCAGTGTTTTCTCAAATCGTCAATCGCCATCTGTAAAATGAAGCAAAATGAAAAAAAAAGGGGGGGGGGATAATGGAGAAATTCTTCTTTACCTCCAAACTGAAACATTCTTTTTTCAATCAGTTACTATTAAGATTGCCTCTCGTTAATCTTAGTCTATTGTTGTCTATTATTGGGTGAACTGTTTGAGCTAAAATAAGCCGCGGCCATAGTGCAGTGGTAGTGCCTAGGACTCCTAGTTATGGGACCCCTGGTTCGATCCCCGTCCTCGGCGAATATCCTTTCAGACATATGTCTCCCACCAATGGGTGGTGAATCGTTAGCCTAGGTGGGATGATCAGCTGTAGGCTTAGAAAGGATGTAGTGATATTACTGGTGTGAGAAATACCCCGAATCCATGGTTAGGTGCTCCAGCCGCCGCGATATGACTGAAATTCTATAAAAAGCGGCGTTAAACCCGAATCGATAAATCAATCAATTATGCTAACATTCCTAGCAATTTGATCATGAAAGCTTCTTACTGATAATTTGAATAACGTTTCTACACAGTCACGTTTTCAGCCATTTTATGCATACTTTTCGTTAATCATCAACCTTAATTATACTTTAGTTACTATATTTTGGTAGCCTACTTTTAATATCCATTTGAAAAGCCTAGCGGCCAAGAATTGAGCCCATGAGCCGAAACTCTTTCCAAATCACAATTCCGTCACGCCAATGACTGTGTCACGTAAGACATGGGCATTGCTGTGGAAACATGATAGCTATGAAAAAGAAAGGATACCATACCACTTCCACTTTCCCACCATAATTGAATATATTACTTGTTTACAACCAAAAGGATAAGCGCATTAAATTTCCATACGTGTTGTAACAAAAATTCTGGATTTGATTACAGTTAAAGATAATGCTGTATTTGATTCATGTTGGTGGGATTCAGTTTCATTTTTGTCTGTCGAGTTTTGTGAATTTTGAAAGTACGAACTATTTTCATGACTGTATAAAAGAATCAAAGGACTAATAGGCCTTAGACATACATAGTAAATAGCATTGATCAGACGGAAAATAAGCACAATAGTTTGTGAAAAATAAACAAAACAAAAAAAAAAAAAAAAACAAAACAACTCCCCCACATACAGAAACCCCAGCAGATAGCGGGATTCCGGTTTGGCTAAATTTTCTTGAAAAGCAAAGCAATGTAAAAATAAGACATTATGCTTAATTTGAATTCAAAGTTAAAGTAACGGTTTTGTAAAAGAGACCGTCAAACTAACTATTACATACTGTTTATTAAGTATTAAAATCCTTTATATTGGGGGGAGGTGTAACACAAATATCACACAAACCAAATTTCCGATTTTGGTGAGGGGGGGGGGGTTCTAATAGCAATTTCTGTATGCATCTTGATTCACATGTTTGTAAAGTTTATACTTTTTTATGTTCTATGCACAATACAAATAAGGAGGTTCAAAAGATATACAGAATCTCTCACTTGTTTCTTGTAAGTGATAATTCTGAATTAATGGTTTGACTAATATGGTCATATCTTAGACCATAGACCAAATAATCTAAAAATAACGTGTGGCAATGATATTTTTTTTTGTCGAACTGGAGATCCTGCTTATGACACTAGATTCGGTAACGTCCTAAATTACGTATAAAACTTGCCAACTTGCCGGGTTAGGACGGGCTAGGAGAGATGTTTTGCCTATATCAGATTATCTATATGAAAAATGCCATTTTCTACACGAAAATTGGCATATCACTCTACTATGCCAACTGGTTTGCCCATCATCAGTACTTTTAGTGCTTTGATTATGAATGATAGTGACAAGAGTGTATAAGTCCTACTTCTTTCAGCGTAGACACATTCCTGCAGACAGATATTAGGCTTGAAATAAACAGACACGAAACTTTAAATGCAGTAACATTCGAGGACTATGCCGATCGTTACCCTAAAAACAAGCCCACACTTTCTCACAGTGATATATGATGTGTAATGAATATTTTCGTACTTGTGTTTATCACCACAAACCTACTGTTGCGTGGATAAGACTATCTGTTACATCAGGAGTTTGAATATTGTATCCTTTACAGATTCAAAGTTTGAAACGACAAAATAATTCTTTGTCTGACTGTAAAATCAATTCACCTTTCATCTTTATGAGGAACAAGATTCATGGTTATACCACGCGTGAAAAATACAGAAATATTTCCTTTGTTATTTGCGAAATGAAAATCTGTCGGTTTTCTTTCCTATAAACAAAACATATTATAGTCTCAAATGCAAACCGTGTTTAAAATGATATGACTGAAACACAAAGGCGTTATACGTTTTAGTCGTTATGCTTATTTCCTACCTCGTCCAATTTATATTCAATGTTTAGAATAAACGAAAGCAGATACAAATTCAACCAAAAAATGGTGATATCATTAAAATAAACAAATATGGAATAAATGTATTTTGTTGTAGTCGTGTTACAAAGCTCTGTATTGGATTCGGGATGTGTACGAAAGTTTAGATATTTTACGATTCTGGTCTTAAAAGGCAAATGAAATCGGTCCAACGTCGCGATTCCTCAGTTGACGTTGTAGTATTTCGGTTTTACCGAATATTGCCCTTTTTGACGTTGCTATGACGAATTTTCTACGTCATTTTATTCCACCAAATGCTAGACAAAACAATACGACATAATCTTAAGGAATCCCGACTACGGGCCGATTTCAAAATTTCTCGCGGGGGATGTTGATTAAATCGTGACGTTATATCTACTATATACAAATGTTTTTCGCACGTGCGTTATGCTATTCAAACGTGCACGTTGACAAACACAGGTGTTTGTTTTGGCAAATGTTGTCGATGGTGGTGTTGAATTGACTTTTCAATGCTGCCAATCATAGAATCAGTCGACCAATCAAATCATTCATTTGATTTGAAGTGACCTTTGAACTCCGACATTGTCGAAGATTTTTGTTCATTCGATGCCTTAGACGTCGTAACTTCTCCTCATTTAAACTGGAGGTACGATGTTTAGATCGCAAAAAAAAAACAAAAAACAAAAAACAACTGTATCTTTCTATTACATGTTACTAGCCATAAATTTTCAAAATAACACCGTCATTATCCAGACGGAACTTCCTGTCGGAGATTGGTTGGCTTAGTCAGTTATCCGTTAATAGACGTCTCTTATTTTCCTACTTTGCCCTAACCTAACCTTAAATTAACCAAACACTCTTTTTACCCATTACCAGACGACAAAATATTTGACTGGTCCAAATTCAAATGAGTTGCAGACGACAATTTAAAGTTCAATAAATTTCAGATTTTTTAGAACTGTCTGGGTAGAAAACATTTTGGGAGCAATTTCTTCATTTTACACAATGTTTTCTCCGATTGTTTTTGTTCTTTGGGGGCGTCAAAAAGCGTAACTATGTAAGAATAGGTAAAAAGACTTTATATTTTTGATGAAGGGTGGTCTACGATTATTTATTTATGTTTATAGCACAAATAAAGGGTAATCTTTCAATTTCTCACGCTCCTTTCTTAACTTAGCTACTAATAAAAACGACAGATTTCACGCGGGGTGACTTCTCAACGTATTAAATACTGATTGTATTTTTGAAATTCAACTTATACCATATACTTATAACAGTGTTTTTACTTGAAAACTGTTAAAAAAAACTGTATCTTTGGATATTTCGAAATAAATGTTATACTGAATTAATAGATTATACTGATTTTATATTAAAAATTGCCACCGTCATAGCGCAGACACCTAATCTTCAATCATGGGATGTCCTGGGTTCGATCCCCGGCGGTGGCACATCTTCTTTCCGACATTTGTCTCTCATCAATTGGTTGATAATCGTAAACCTACGTGGGATAGCAGCTAGATGTAGTGGTAGTACTGGTGTGAGAAATACCGGGAATCCATTGTTAGGTGCTCCAGCCGCCGCGATATTACTGAAATACTGTTAAAAGCGGCGTTAAACTCCATTCAATCAATCAATCAAATTATATTAAAAATTTAACTTGTAACATACACTTATAAAAGTGTTCTTAATTGAAAACTGCTAAGAAAAACTATATATTTGGATATTTCGAAATAAATGTTCTATACTAATGAGCTTATAAATTAAACTGGTTGGTTAATACAGGCAATAGTTTATTCGTACGTTAATGGCGAAATGGGAATCCTGAAATCGTTGTTAACCCATTCCAACACAACAAAATTTTAGACTGGTCCAAATTGAAAGAAGCTGCAGACGACAATTTCAAGTTGATGGAATTTTAATTTTTTTCGTCTTTTGGGATAGAAAACATTGTGGATAATGAAGAAATTGCTTGTTATAAGCAATTTCTTCATTGTCCACAATGTTTTCTGAAGCTTTTTTCTTGTGGGGCGTAAAAAGGAGGGCTTGAGTTGGAATGGGTTAAAATTGTATACAACCCCAATGCATAAATGATTTCAGAATAGGTCATATGCCCGCTATAAAAATCATTTCCGAACAAAAAAACGAACATGTATTTCAAAATTATTCTGAGTTTGCAAATTAAAATTGCTTGTTTTTTGTTCGGCAAAGTTTTTCGCAGCGGGCCGCCATCATAGCGCAGTCGGTAGCGCATCAGACTCCTAATCTTCAATAATGGGATGTCATGGATTCGATCCACGACGGCGGCACATATCCTTTCCGACATTTGTGTCTCATCAATAGGTGGATAATCGTAAACCTACGAGGGATAGCAGCTGGAGGCTAGGAAAGGATGTAGTGGTAGCACTGGTGTGAGAAATATCAGGAATCCATTGTTAGTCGCTCCAACCGCCGCGATATAACTGAAATACTGTTAAAAGTTGCGTTAAACCTTATCCAATAAATCAATTTTCATAGCACAATTGTGACCTATTCTGAAATTGTTGACAGAGGGGTCTAACAATTTTAACGATATTTTAGGTTTCCTTTTGGTGAGAAATTTTGTCCCTACGTAACCCATACAGCATCTAAAGATGATCGTGGATTTGCTTTCCGTTCCTTTTCAATCTTATTGACTAATCGCTGGCTCCTCCCATTTAGTCCGTTATCCACGCCCATTTACTCCGACAGGAAGTTCCGCTTCGATTTTTAACGGCGTTATTTTGAAAAATAAAATATTGCCAGTAGCATGTAACAAAAGAGAAAAATGGTTTGTGGGTGACCTAAACGTCGTAACTGCAGCTTGAATAAGCTGTAGTAACGACGTTTAAGTCGCCAAACCAACAAAACTGTTAACAGAAATAGCAGCCTAATGTCGGAGTTGTAAGCTCAGGTCCGGGCTGAATAAATGAAATGATTGGTCGGTTGATTTCTTGATTGACAGCCGCTATAGGTCACTTTCAAATCGATCATTCGACATTCTAGTTACTCCTTTCAAGGAACCATGCTTCACTAAAATCGTTCTAAGAATTCCACCAATTCATTCGCAATGATCGAGGTAATCTGTGATTTTATTAGTTTCCTCGGATTTTGAAGTTTCAATTATTCCAAGATAAGAAACAAATATATTTATAAAACAATATGTTCATTTCTTTCAAAACAGCCATTGCGTTTAAAAAAAAACTTGAGGACATTTCGCTCATTTCGCCACATCTTTTTACCCGATTCCCACGTAAAACTGTGTTTGACTTATTTTTAGTTTTGTCATTTAAGATTTATGAAATCTGATCTGCTGAAATATTTGACATTCTTCCTTTATAGTATGAAATATATACTTTATAATCCAAAGTATCAAGTTAAGTAAAATATAAGCCATGTCTCAAAACCGAAGTAAATTTTGTGAGAAAAAGACTTAACTTTATCATTGATTTTTCAATGAGATAAGAACTTTAGTTTCAAGTTACATTTGTCTGAGATATCACGTGATATTACTTTGTTGATTGCTGGGAACAAAATAAAAGGTAGACAGCTGGAGGTAAATCAAAAGTCAAATAATATGTAGTAACGACGTTCTGAAAGTTGTTTTGTATCTAGCATTTTTCTCTTCCTTTTAATTTCCGTTAGTTTCTTTCTGCAGAATTAATTCTTTTTATGTACGTTAACTCTTATTGACGAATCGCTAGTCTCATAACACGTCAATCGGTTTTCTACCAGAGCAGCTTGTCTGAGATACAAGGCATAATTTGTCTTAAAGTCCATATATAAACAAAATATTCCTTCGGCGTATTAATTGACCAATCCCAGCCCCGCCCATTAACTCCGACAAGAAATTCCGCTTCGATTTTTAACGGCGTTATTTTGCAAATTTATGGCCAGCAGCATGTAGCATAAAAGTTAAATGGTTGGTTGGTGACCTAAACGTCGTAAGTACAGCTTGAATAAGCTGTACTTACGACGTTTGTGTCGCCAAACCAACGATAGAGGTTAACAAAAATGGCGGCCAATGTTGAAGTTGAAAAGGTCCGGGCCGAATAGATTATTTGATTGGTCTGTTTCCTTGATTGACAACCGCGATCGGTCAATTACTGGGTCCCTTGTCGTGTCCCCTGACCTTGTCAGCACGATTAGCCCAGTTGGTAGAGCACTTGACTTTAAACCTCAAGATCACTTGTTCGAGCCCTGGGCTGACCACATCAACGAATAAAGTAATTGTCTTTCGGATGAGACATAAAACCGAGGCCCCCGTATGACGATGCTATCCATCGAGCGGAACTCTCAGTTGTTTCGTCCTGTATCCTTGCACTATTCCCCGTAACAACTAACCGTCTTCTGGGGGCATTGCACATACGGGCATGTGCTACGGTAGTAACGTTAAATAACTGGAAATACACACCCACCCTCTGATCTCCAACAGGGCAGTTCAGCTGAGATGTCAAACGACGTAACTTGCATATTTCATAGACAGGAATATAAAACTAAAGTAAATCGTTAATTGATGACCAAATCGTCGTAACTACCTGGTCAGTCATTTTTGTTCAAGTGTTCATTTTGTTTAGTCCTATCTAAAATTCAGTCGACAGGTAAATGACAAATCGCAGCTGTCAAAGAATTATTCTACCAATGAAATTATTCATTTAGACTGGAAGTTAACTTTAAATTGCGACATTGGCCGCCATTTTTGTGCAGCATTTTTGTTGGTTTGGCGACTCAAACGTCGTAAACTACAGCTTATTCAAGCTGTAGTTACGACGTTTAAGTCGCCAATCAACCAGTCTATATCTTTTTGTTACATGCTACTTTCCATAGAATTTGTAAATTAACGCTGTTTAGTATCGAACTGAAGTAAATGGGGGGGGGGCAAGGGAGTAAATGGGCGGGGCTAAGGGAGTAAATGGGCGGGGCTAAGGGAGTAAGTGGGCGGGGCCAGCGATTGGTTAATTGTGGCTACATCAGCCGAAAAGGGACCTTTTCGAAATGGCGAAAGGTAAGCCAACTGTACCGTCTGACTAGGATCGAGACTTCTGAACCTAGAGTCAGGCCATTCTACCTCACTCTATGTTCATTTTTTTAATACCTTCTCTGACTGATTTAGGCTAGAGCTGATCCCTTTGATCAAAAATATTGTTCCCTTGCTATCCCTTTTCGACCTTACATAGCACAATGTATAAAATATAACTGTCACTATTTTCATCTGCTGTGGAGATGATATAGTTCAGCTGTTCGGAGTTGTTTTTGCCCCGTCAAGCGAATAGGGACCATCTTGGAACTGAATAAAGAATCGACCCTTGTCAGTGTTCGCGCACTGAAAGGTCTGATCAGGATCGATACTTTTTCGTTTTTCCAAGTTTTCTGATATATTTTTTATTCTTTCAACCCTTTCGTACACTAATTGTTTTCGTTGAACTGCGCTAAAGATTCTTCAATGCCTCGATGGCAGAGTAGTATAGGTGCTTGAGTCGTGATCTAAAGGTCAAGGGTGTGATCCCCACCGTCACCAGGGTGTGTTCATGGACAAGATATTTAATAACCAGCTCCAGTCTACCCAGATGTAAAATTGGGTAGCAATGGGTTTAAGCCAATGTCTCTCTTTCAAGGACGTGAAAATATCTGGATTGTGAGCGTTCGACAGTAACTCTGTTAGCTGAAAGCTTTCGCCGCAATCAAAGTATAAAAATAAAGACGTACAAGTTATAGTGAGGGACCAAAGGTTAATTTTGTCTATACCTGTATAGACAAAATTAACCTTTGGTCACTCACTAAAACTCGTACATCCATGCATAGATACGATTTTCAACAAATATGTGTATCGTCAAATTCTAAGATTGTACCTTTCTGACTGACAGGTAACATGTATAAAAAAGAAGACCACATTAATGATAAATTATATACAGTTGGAATGTTCAATTGTCGAGATCGTATCTTCAATGACAATTTTTTATTTGGATGTTCAATTTATCTTTCATAATGTTTGTCGCGAGTATATTGTAATTATATTCGAAAGTCATTTTGACATGTCATTCAAAAAAACGATTTCAAAAGAGGGGAAAAAGGCAAGGGGCTACCAATCTTCTAAGAATGTCTCAACTGAAAAAAACAGTTTGACTATTTGGTGCAGTAAAATATTATGACTATTTTTGGAAAAAAAAAAAATGATATAAACCCTTTCCCGTACAATTCCTGCTTTTTGTCCTCGTGATTTTATACTTCAGCAAATATTGTGAGAAAAGAAGAAATTGCTTGTAACAAGCAATTCCTTATTTCCCGCAATATTTTCTACCCTATAAGGCTAGAACAAAGTTCACTTTTAATTGTCATCTGCGACCTCTTTGAAATTGGACAAGTCTAAGATTTCTTAAAACAGGAAAGTGTTATGAAGAAGTAGAATAACTACACATAAAAGCTATAAACATAGTTTCAAAGTGCAATTTGCATCAGTCTGAATGGGGTCGATCCTTTGATACAGCACCAGCGTGAGCAGTCATATTAATAACCCATTCCCACAAAATGGCGCTTTTGACGCCTCCGAGGAAAGAAAAGCTTTGGAAAACACCGTGGAAAATGAAGAAATTGCTTGTCACAAGCAATTTCTTCATTATCCGCAATGTTTTCTAACGAAAAATACAAAAAATTCCAAATTTCATCTTCTAAAGATTGTCATCTGCAACATCTTTGAATTTGGACCAGTCTAAAAGTTTGTCGTCTGGTAATAGGTTTCGGAGCAGCATTTCTTAGAACATTTGTTAAAATAAGTTTTTTTTTCTCTCTTTAAAAGAATTTTTTAAAAAAATGAGGTTTGGTTGGCCGCCTTTGGATTGCATTGTTCTGGAACTTACCATCTTAAGCCCTTTGAGGATGATTATGGTATAACTCAGACGACCCTAAGCTTTTTAAAATTGACAGAATTTTGAAAAGGTCGAAAATGATGTTGGAAATGAATAAATTGCTGGTGATAAGTAAATTCTTCATTTTTTCATTGTCTTATGAAACCTTTTCAACCAGGCTGTAAATTTGCGATGTTGTGTTGGAGTGGGAAAATACGACTATAAGTGCTCATAGAAAATACGCGTACCAGTAATCAACTATTGTGACATCAAAGTTTTTGGCGACTTTGAACTTCGTAGCAGCGAAGATCATTTTCATTTATCTTATTTCAATTATTTGTCCCTTTGTACACAAAAATTGATAAAAGAGGCGGAAAAAACCCACCCTTATTCTAGTCAATACTTGTCGCGCCACATGAAAAGGTACCGTCCGGGATATGCGACATGTATCGACCCTGGTCAGACAGCGAGAATCGACACAGACTGACAAGGACCTATACTTTGTGCTAAGGACTGATTTTGTTAACGCATTTGTGTATGTATTCAAGTATTTATTTATGTAGGTATGTATGTAGGTATGTAGGTATTTATGTATGTATTTATGTATGTATCTATGTATGTATCTATGTATGTATGTATTTATGTATGTATGTATGTTTGTATTCATGTATGTATGAATGAATGTATGTATCAATGTATGTATTAATGTTGGTATGTATGTATGTATAAATGTATGTATGTACCCTTCTATTTGTCTATCTGTCTTTCTGTCTATCTAACTATTATTCTTTATTTCTTTTTGTATTTATTTCTTTCTGTTGTTATAATTATTTCAACTTCTTTTATTTTGACTTTCATTCTGTCTATCTTTCTTGCTCTCTCGCTTTCTGACTTGCATGTTATCCTTATTGCTTGTTTGTTTTACTTTTACCCAACTAAGATTATCTGTACTTAGATCTTTTGCGTGAAGAATGAAAAATCCATGACGAAATTGGTTGTGTTAAATTCAATTTGTTTTTTACTCTTACCCTTTTGTTATATTAGACACTTGGAAATTCGCTGAAAACAGAGTATGGTATAAGCTACTGTCAATAAACATTTCACAGGAAAATAAACGAATATGAACCAGCACCTACTGGAGTAACATTTGCGTAATTCATAAATCGACGCTGTTGAAAAATCAAATCATTCGTTAGACAGGAAGTGATTGAAGACCTCAGACATTTACGCCAATCACTTTTGTTGGTTTGGCGACTTAACGTCGAAACCACATTTTTTAAATATCTAAATCGAACTGACTACATGTAGTAGGGGATCAGAGAGGTTTGCCGGTGATCTGTCATTTCTGCGGGGACTTTATAAAGGTTAAAATTGTTTTCTAGAAATTTGGCTTTTTTTGTTAATTACTAATTCATTTATTTATTATTCGGTTCAATTAAATGTATTCCAACAGTTTTAGACGACGCAACTTCTAAAATGTATAGTACAGGCACACATTTTAAGAAACTTTAACCTATTTCAACACTAGCACTTCTTTTAACGCCCCTCAAGAAAAAAGGCTTTCGAAAACATTGTGGAAAATGAAGAAATTTATTGCATTGAGCAATTTCTTCATTATCCACAATGTTTTCTATCCAAAAAGAAAAAAAAAGATAAATGAATGAATAAAATTCCATCAATTTCAATTTGTCTTCTGCAGATCCTTTGAATTTTGACCAGTATTAAATTCTATTGTGTGGGAATGGGGTTAAAACAAAAATGATAGTTAAAGAAAATCGATAACAAGGCTCTTTTTTTGAGATTTTTTCCAACAGCATTGAATTTTGTATCTTTATAACAAAATAATTTGATCTTAGTTTTGTCTATTAAAGTGTATCAAGTCTATCAAGTGTTTGATTGGCTATTGTTTTTACATACTTCCATGAACAACATTTTGAGCACAAAATTTTTGCATGCTCGCACACAAAGTACATCGATAAAATTTTACACAAAACTAGTGAGACATTTGCTTTGTTTTGCTTGGTGACGTTAAATTATAAGAAATGGAGATACTTTTTTCATACAGGTGTGAAACTAAAAACTTATTCACACTGTATGAATATGCAAAACGAAAATATCACGTTGTAACCAAGCAAGAAACTTCGTTAGAAGCGATAAAGTGTATCAAGCGATGTCGTTATAAAAGGAGTTTGCAATTTTCGGTTCAACTATTATTGTTCTTTCATTCCAAACCGTAAAAATGGCCCGCAATTAAAGCAAGTATTACGGTATAGGCCAAAACTATCAACGTTTGTACTGACGCATTAATCGAATACTTAGATACTTTGACATATAAAGAAAATATATTTAGTAAAATCCATAGTTACCTTTGCAGCTTTTCCATTGGTCAGACACGCGACCAGTGCTATTATAAGCCAATGCTCGACCAACTTCCATGTCGGCATGGAAAATGTGTCTCTTTTTCCGAATTCTCTCCAAAGATAATCGACACAAGCCATCGTGCATACAGGTCTGTTTATCCAAAGTTTGCACACAAATGACTAACTAACAAGTCATCCCGTTTCACCTTTTCTTTTGCAATTTCTTCCGTAATATTAAACTTTTGATCACATATTTCTGAATTCACATGTTCTTATTCCGGCATTTATAATCCAGTTTTCATATCCAAAATGTTATGAATGAGTCACATGATATAAACTTGGCTCCCCTCTGAGAACTCCGTTAACTGCATGGCAACGCAACAATTTTAAAACGCCGGGGCGTCTATCCGAAAATATGGTGTTTATCCCGGACTGAGCCAAGTTTACAAAATACTTGGTGAAGTTTAGAAGATTTTATCTCGTCCTAACTTTAGCCTTGTTTGATTAAGGACACATTTCAAGTGTTTTAACTCTTCTCCTACAAAGATAAAGAAATTAGAAGATTAATTCTTTGAATAGGCATGGCATCAACATTCGCTGTTCAATCATTATGAAATATACCATATTAGGTTTTGGGGTTACTTTCCCTCCCTTTTTATAACGAGTTAGCTAGGGTGTGGACTTTTGGCTCTAAAGTTTTTTATTAACTCGAACGTTTAAACTGTTTGGTGTTTCTATGTGTTTTCAATAAAATTCTGTCAGCCGGACAAAGAACTTTGTTGTATTTATTCATGTAATTCAACGGCCCTACAAACATAAAATCCGCAACACGAATCACAGCCTTGAGGGGCGCAAAATGATTGTTTGTGTTGGAATGGGTTAATAGATACCGCATGAAGAGGAAAATGAGTTTGCATGTCGAAAGCCACCCCCCCCCCCCAAAAAAAATCTTTTTTGAGATAGAAGCTTTATGCTTTTCTCAAACCTTTTACTTGAAATGCGATATTTTTTTTAAATCGGAGGATCGTATCTATCAAACGGCCAATCAAATCATTCATTTAGACCGGAGGTGTACTTTCAACCCCAACAGTGGCCGATCTTTATATGAAGCAATTTGTTGGTTTGCGACCTAAACGTTTAGGTCGCCAAACTAACCATTTTATTTTTTTTGTTACATATAACTGGCCTAAAGTGTTTCAAAATAACGCCGTTTAATAACAAAGAGGAACTTCCTGTAGGAGCTCTGTAGGTGTTGCCAGCGATCTGTCAATTAACTCTGTTCCAACCAATCCAATCTACAGGCTATTCTCATTAGTCAAGACACCGTCAACAGAAAGCCACAATAGACAAGGGTTGTTTGAAGATGTCCTTATTTTAAGTACAACGTGCTATCTTCTTAACCCAGTTTTTCCTAAAACATACAGACGGTGCAAACTGTTGAGTCCATGGGCTGATCGTTTGACACAGACTGCGATCGGAACTTCTTGGGTTCGAATCCCGCCCAACCGACGCTAGCTAGACGATTTTAAGCTATTTGGTTGATGCTTTTTGGACGTTCTTAGGAAATTGCATTCAAATCGAAAAGCTCAAAGTACTAGAAGTACAAATTGTGGGTTAATATTCATTCTATGAGAACTTATCTTTTAAACAACTTTTGCTTAAAAAGGACAGGCAGATTGTGAAGACTAATATCAGACTGCACATATGTGTCAACCCGATTAGAGCATTTGAGTTCAAACTTCAAGATTACTGGTTCGAGCCCTGTATCAACTAACAAACTAATTGATTCGGATGAGACGTTAAACCGAGGATGATGCTATCCGACGAACACGTTAAAGAACCAGGCGGAGCTCTCAGTAGTTTCGTCCTGTATTCTTGCACTATCCCCGTTACAACTAACCGTCTTCTGGGGGCGTCACTCATATGGGAATGTGTTTCGGTAGCTTTGTTTGTTTTGAATGGGGTTTTACGCCGCTTTCAACAATCTTTCAGTTATATCGCGGCGGCTGGAGCACCTAACAATGAAATCCTGGTATTTCTCACACCAGTACTACCATTATATCCCTTCCTAGCCTCCAGCTGCTATCTCACATAGGTCTACGATTATCGACCCATTGGTGAGAGACAAATAGTCGGAAAGGATGAGTGGCGCCGTCGGGGATCGAACCCGGGACCTCTAGATTGACAGTCCGACGCGCTACCAACTGCGCTATGACGGCGGCTGCTTCGGTAGCGACGATAAATAAGCGGAAAACACACCAATTTAGCGTTTTCTAACGTATTCTTCACGCATACATGTATATCTAAAAATATATTCCCCGAATTAAAATAAATAAATCTCGAAGTACAAAAATCGCATCGCATGAATAATATTCAAAATCGTATCTGAAGAGCAGATAAATCACTGCCCAAGGTTAGTTGGTATCTCAAAAGCATTTCAATTGGTTTCTTGGAAAATTATGGCATAAAAAGTATCACGTCTTTAACCCTTTCCCACACCGAGACGCTTTATGACGCCTCTCATGAAAGGTAATTCCGAAAGCATTGTGTAAAATGAAGAAATTGCTTGTTACAAGCAATTTCTTCATTTTACAAGATGTTTCCTATCCAGTAAGTTGAAACAATCTAAAATCTCATAAATTTAAATTGTCGTCTGCAACTCCTTTCAAGTTGGACCAGTCTAAATTTTTTTCGTCTGGTAAATGGTAAGTAAGATGAACGGATTTGACCTAGGAAGCTTTCCGTATTTACTGATAGTCAGGTCAAACGTTATCAGGATAGCAAATTTCGATATTGTTTTGATAGGCTCTCCGTTATAATCGACGGCTCTATAGCCACACCAATCCAACTCCGACAGGGTGGCTAACTCCGACAATTCGGCTTCGCTTTCGTGTCATACGGAATTATTTTGCAATATGTGTATATTTTATTTTATTTATCTATTCATATTCGCGGACACAAGGCAAAAAACAAACGTTGTTAGGCGCCTGCGTCAGACGTGGACGAGCGAAAGTGTTGCGTCGCGTAACATTTTTCTCTATTTCTATTAACCCTTTGTCGTACAATCACTGATTTTTATGTCTCTGGGAAATTATGCTTTAGAAAACATTGTGGAAAGAGAAAAAAATGCTTGTAACAAGCATTTTTTTCTTTTTTCCACGATAATTTCTATCCTGTAGGTTGGTTACTTTTCATATTGTATCCAGTTATCATTGTCGTCTGCACCTTCTTTTAATTTTGACCCATCCAAAATTTTTCGAAAAAAAAGAGGGTTAACACGATAAAAAAAAAACGACCTAAGCCAAAGAAATTCCCCCATGGTTCTATTACGTAATAAAAGGTTTTAACGACAATAATGCTTTTACTTTGACTTGGTAGAAGAGGGCACTCTCCTAGCCATTACAGAACGACAAAATTTTACACTCGTCCTAATTCAGAGTTGTTGCAGGTGTTTAACTGAAATGAAATAAAAGCCCATATGGACAAGAAAACATTACGAGAAAAAATAAATAAGCTTGTTAGAAACAATTTCTTCTTTTCTCACATTGATTTCTATAACTCTTTTGTGGCTCGTAAAAAGCGTTGCTGTGTTTTAAAAGGTTAAGACATTTCTTTAGCTTAAATATGAGCAAGTCTGCGGATTTCTTGTTTACACTTATCTTATCTTACTAAATATTCCAGCTATAATTTTAATGACAAAACAAACTCTTCAAATGATAATCACGGATTTTTACGATCCTCTAACGGCTGATAAGCTTCATAATTATAAACTTGAACATGAATCCACAAATTTTGGGATTAAGGTATTAACCTATTTCCAGACAACATAAATGTAGACTTGTCGAAATTCAAAGACGTTGCAGACGACAAATTTTAGTTGGTTCAATTTATTAATTTAGCTAGATTTTGTCTTCTCATGTACGAAACATTGTGGATAATGAAGAAATTGCTTGTAACAAGCAATTTCTTCATTTTCCAACATGTTTTCAAAAGTTTTTATTGGGGGGGGGGCATCTAAAGCGTTATCGAGTGGGAAAGGTTTAAACGCCTTGTACAAATAGATATATTGAAATGCCTTTTACCTCAGATCTAAAGGAAACTGAAAGCACATTCAAATTAGTATTACTAAAACCTTTCAGAAAAGGTATAAAATTCAAACGATTCCATTCATTGTTTTCGTGTTTGATACTACTTACTACTTACTAATAATAGTATTAATAATAAAGCTTGAAAATTTTCATAACAACAACTAATATTTAAAAATCAAACAAACTTGCATAAGGTAGTATAGTTTCCTTCATGCCAACTAACCTATTCCCAATCAAACCCTCCCCCCAAAAGAGAAAAAATAAACTTTCGAAAACATTGTGGATAATGAAGAAATTGCTTGTATCAAGCAATTTCTTCCTTATTCACAATGTTTTCTATCCAAAGAGACGAAAACATTTAAAATTCTTTCAACTTGAAATTGTCATCTGCAGCTTCTTTGAATTTTGACCAGTCTAAAATTTTAATGTGTTTGATTGGGTTAAAGAGAACGCTATGGCGTTGACCAGTCCGTTTCAAATGTCCGATTCCTTCAAGTTGGTTTGCATGTAACAGAAATTTAAAAATGCTAGAAATGGTAGAAATGGGGGAAATCTGACCCAAGACATCACAAGATATACGTATTTTAACAACTGAAGTAATGGCTCATCTCTAATTAAGCACCAAAATATACGCATATAACCGGTCATGCTAAAAGGTGCCTTCTAGAAACTCATCAAAGGAAATATCTAAAATGAAAGATTGTATCTATAGAAGAGGCACATTACAAATAGTATTCCGATAATAAATATAAAGTGAAGAAAACGACCATTCTAGATTCAGTAAATCTTTGAAAAAGGAAAAGTTTAGACACTAGTCAATCTCCGCAGATCACGAAGGCTGATCTAGGTCGATACTTATCGCACTGTCGGGGAAAACCGTTTTCGCCTAACGGCTCACAATTGTGTCCTAAAAAATCCAGAGGGTCACTTGTAATGTGACGGCCCGGTCGCGGCAAATATCCCTTCCAACATTTTTCCCACCAATTGGTGGATAATCGTAAACCTAAGTGGATAAGCAGCTGGAGATTGTGGTAGTACTCGAGTGAGAAGAATCTATGGTTAGGTGCTCGATCCGCCCCCTATGACATGAAATACTGTAAAAAAAATTGTCGTTAAACACCATTCAAACAAACAATTTAATGATACGGGTCACCCAAAATCTTCTTATGAAGGTAGACACAATTTTTAACACTAACTGTTAGGACAAAACTTTTACAGATTCAACATCCAACAAAGTAAACTCCTCACCCACTCATTTCTAACGATTTACCAACTTAAAATCATTTTAATCTAAATGAACATCTTTCATAAATCCAGTTTTCCATACAAAAATTTACACTACATTAACGTTTTAACTTTAATCCTTTTCATGGGAAAACGAACCAAGCTTAAAATGCATCGATCATGTTATTTCGTAATCACGTTTTCGAGTTAGAATTACGAAAAAAACTGCCAATAACTCAATATTGTTGGTACTCATTTAAATCGATTATGATGGGTACACACAGCAACAGTTTCGATGTGAAATCCTAATGTTCAGAATATCACTTTCCCTCTGACTTTGACCTTTTTATTCGACTGCCTGTGTAACCCAGGGATGCTCATTTAATCATTTTATTATATTTGCTTTTTTTTCAGTTGTTTGTAGTTGTTGGCGTTTTAATGATTGGATGGGATTTACCGCCACCTTTAACGGTTGCTCGAGCACCTAACAATGGATTCCTGGTATTTCTCAAACCAGACCTACCACTACATCCTTTCCGAGCCTCCATCCCATATAGGTTTTCCGATTATCCACGCATTGGCGGAAGACGTGTTGTTGTTCAAAATAGATTTTAATAACCAATAAAAATTTACACTAATCTGTAATGATTTAAATCCATGACTTTGAAATAGAACCATAGTAAAAAAAACAACAAAACATATTCATTTCATTTTTATAGTCTGCTGTCAAACCGAAGTTCGCTCATCAACTTCATAATACTTAACCCACGGTTGTCGAGTTCTAAGTCGACTGTTAACAGATGGCGCAGGTTCAGCTACAGAACATTGGCTTTACTCATCTATACAACTACCATGGACGGAGAGGAGCTTTACAGAGTTATTTTTTTAGCTCAGAAAATTTCCCAAGGCGCGGGCGGGATTCAAATCCGTCACCCTCGAGTCCCAAATCCTACGATTTATCACTACACCACTGACTCCAAATAAGATATTAAAAAAAAAAAAAAAAAAAGAATGGCACAAAAGATGGAGTGTTTCAGGTTAGAACCAAGAAGATTCTTTATGGGGTTAAGGGTAACAGCTTGATGATGACATCGCGTGATGTTACCGCAACACAAAGCAAACATTATTTTGTTTATATTTTACTTTCACTTGAAATATAGGGGGAAACCCAACTAATTTACCAAATAATGTTTTTGAAAATTGCACCATTTCGGGATTTTCTTTTGGAAATGATCGGATTGACCAATGACGGCGGTCAATAAAATAACCTGTCGACCAATGAAATCATTTTTTTTATTAGAAATGAGTGTCTAACTTCGACATTTGCCGCCATTTAAACGTCGTAACTACAGCTAATTCAAGCTGTAGCTACGACGTTTAGGTCGCCAACCAACTAACCAACTATTCTACTTTTTGTTGCACGCACGCTCTGGCCATAAATTTTGCAAAAGCCGTTAAAAATTAAAGCGGGGCGTCCTATATTGATGCAAAGGACAAGTTTAGATTGATATCTTTAATTATCCATACCTCTACGATTCGGTAACATCACAAGAATATGACATATATAAATCAAACATAACAGACAAGATTTCAACAGTAAACTTTTTGACCTTGAGGTATATTGCATCCATCTTAACCCAATCCCATACAACACAATTTTAGACTAGTTCAAATCGAAAGAAAGCTGCAGACGACAATTTCAAGTGGATTGAATTTCAAAATGTTCCGCCTTTTTAGATAGAAAACATTGTGGATAATGAAGAAATTGCTTGATACAAGCAATTTCCCCATTTTCCTCAATGTTTTACAAAGCGTTTTCTTTGAAAGGTGTAAAAGGGGGGGCTTGTGCGGGAATGGATTGAATATATCTTTCATTCAAAAGCCATAATTACTCAGGGCGTCATACAGAAAGGGTATCTTTATATCATATTCAAACAAGTTTTGAATATTTATCCTCGGCTCTTATTTATCGATACTCGTTAGACGTTTAGACGATTCAAATGAGTACCGATAATAATGGGTTTCATTGAGATGAGTACCTTTTTCAAACGGAATGACTTTCGACTGGCGTTAGAAAATATTCAGTCATTAGCGATTTTCTGTTTAATTTTTCATTAACATGCGTCTATCACTAGCAGGTTCCGTAAAATTCCGGAAAAAAAACCGCTATTGACTGATGTCAGTTCATAGCCATCGACGAAATAAAACGCTATTGACTGACGTCAGTTCATAGCTGTCGACGAAAAAAAAACGCTATTGACTGACGTCAGTTTATAGCTATAGACAAGAAAACAGTAAAACTCCGAGAAAATTGCTTTTGAAAGGCGTCATTTAAAGGCGACTGACGAGAAACCGCGATTAACTGACATTAGTAGATGATGAAAGACGATGAAACCGCTATTGACTGACGCCGGGGCAAAGCTAAAGAAGAGAATATCGCTATTGACTGGTGTCAGTTTATAGCGATAGACACCCCCCCCCCCTCAAAAAAAAAAAAAAAAAAAAAAAAAGAAAAGAAAAAAACACTCTCTTTGCCGACGTCAGTTCATAGTGATAGGCATCAGGCAAAATTTGATTCTATCGTCTGACGTCTTTCAATCGCAGTTTTCTGGTACATTCGCTTCTGTCTTTATGGATCGATCTACTAATGATAAAAGTAAATCTATTCACGTGGCAGTTACGGCGATTAATACCAAATTTACAATTTCACCTTAAGGCGTGACCTTAACCTAAGATCATCGATAGTCAATCTATATTCATTGTATTTATCATTGAACATTTATGCCATTTTTGTATACTTCTACGGTGATAATATGTCGACTGACGAAAGCCGACTTACGCCTAAGCTCACATAATTAAAAGATGAATAGTTTATAGTGTGTAAAGATGAAACACTTTAAAAATAAATAACCGATAGAGGCTAATGAGTTCACAGTCGCCAATGTCGGGAGTTCAAGGTTTTGTTGTTTAAAACGAGTGTCATTAGCTAGCAAAGCGTCAGCTTTGATAGCATATGTTAACAGACAAAATTTTGAGGTCGCCTAAGAGTTGAAATGAGTGCAAACTGCCAACAGAGACTTAACATCTAAATCGACTGAATATCAACGCCAAAAAAAGTAGTTCTTGTGCATACTTGAGCATATTGTGTTAAAAAATGACTGGACACATGAATTATCTTTATTCAATTTGTAGAGAACACCTTTAAAAGCACGCTATACAACCCATTCCCATTCAATCCCGATTTTTAAGAGTCCCCGTAAATAGACTTTGGAAAACATTGTGGACAATGAAGAAATTGCTTGTAACAAGCAATTTCTTCAGCGTCCACAATGTTTTCTACCCTACAACAGGCAAAGAAGATTACATAACAAAACAATGCTTTGCTAGCTTACAATACTTTCAGTACTTTGATTTTTAACCCAAGTGAAGAATATTTCACCGAGGATAAAACCTCGCTTGTTTACAAACAAAAACCTTTAAAATCACAACATTGGCGACTTTTTTTATATTCTAACCAATTAGCGTGTATCGGTTACTTATCAACCCATTCCCACTCAATCCCTCCTTTTTACGCCCCTTAAGAATAATGCTTTGGAAAATTATGGAAAATGAAGAAATTGTTTGTATCAAGCAATGTAAAAAATGCTTGTATCAAGCAATTTCTTCATTATCCGCAATGTTTTCCATCCAAAAAGGCGAAAAAAAAAATCCATCAACTTAAAATTGTCGTCTGCAACTTCTTTCAATTTTAACCAGTCTAAAATGTTGTCGTGTAGAGGTTAGTTAAGTTTTCTCGGTATATAAAAGCAGTAACTTTTCCCCTGCATTATGTGAGTGTAGACTCATAAAAGTCTTTGTCAAGTAACATATTATCGCCGTTGGGGTATATGAAACCCATTCAAATTTTTCCAAAATAAACACACTTTTATGCAGAACTTTAACTGAAATCGTACACACCAAACACTACCAAGAAACAAAGAAAACAGAAAAAAACACTATATTTTCCGCAGCATCTGACAAAATTATGAAATCTCGACAAGCACTTTGTTCACCCCAACCGCACTTGATTTTATCATTTACATGTGCACAAAAAACAACGCACAACTTATTATAATCACCTTGTTAACCATCCAAATCCAAATATTGGCAAACTCCTTGAATTTCTTGAATTTCCTATTGAACTCTCATGTTTATATTTTCGCATATTATATCCATAAAGTATTTATTGCGATGTCTATGCAGTGAATAGAAACGATTTCACGCCTATGTTCCCACGCATAGTTAATTTTAACTTAAATCGTACATTTGAATTTTACAACCGTAGTCTTATGAGGCTAATTTAGTGGGAAAATCAAAACCGTGTCGGGAATATTATCACGGTAAGACGTATATATTGTCAATGGGCGACCAAAACGTCGTAACTACCGCTTGAAAAAGCTGAAGTTACGACGTTTTGGTCACTCATTTATGATAGGTTACTTGGATTTTAATTCTTATCTATGAAAACTGCGACGGGCTACTTATTTTTCGGTATTATTCAGAAACTAATGACGCGTGTTCTGTGACTTTTTTGCAAGACGCTGGAAGACTGTTAGTCAATATAGAGACAAGTTTTATCAAAGGTCGCACGACAATTGCTCAATTTAATTCTCCGTCTTAATCGGTCGTACGACTTATGATAAAACGGGCCCCGGTTTCAAATTATCGAGCGTACGTCGAGCTAATGGAGCCTAGTACACAGTGAAACTACACTGTGATGACTCTTGACTGATGAAAAAATCCTAATCTATCTATATAGAAGGGACAGGTTTCCCAGTCTATGCTGACTTTGGAAAACTTAAAGTCGTCCCTAACAAAGAATATGCTTCTATGTTTAAGGTCTATTCGGACATTATGGTAAACCACTGCTGCTCTTTATGCAAGTGTCCGAATGGTTCACACACGGAACTCTTTTTTGGGAGACTGGGACTTACCACAACTGGGGTACAAGGTCAAAGTGAAGCCAACTTTCGTGAATTTCAACGGTGAATCAGTTCAACGAAAAATAGTCGACGATTTTTGGGTTCTTAATGATCTAAATGATATCACTCTCCTGGCATGAGATTGAATTCCAATGAACGTTGTACAAGACATACCAGATTCTGTGTTCCATAGAAAGATGCTTGTGCAGTTCTAGAAATCGACCCTTTCACTAATTTTTTATATACCGAAACTCTTGACATTAATGTCGTTCAATGTCAGGTTTCAAAGCCGACCTACGGTCTAAATAAATGATTTGATTGGTCGATTGATTCTTTGATTGACAGTCACGATCCATCAATTGACAGTTAAAAGGAGTTATCCAATAACCCCTAAACGGCAGATCGACTTCGATATTAAACGACGTTAGTTAGGGGTGATGTTTGGTTAACTGGTTCAAACTGAAAGAATTTAAGTTGAATTTAAGACGACAATTTAAGGTAAATATGATTTTAAAAATTGCTGTCTTTTGGGATAGAAAACATAGTAGATTATGAAAAACTGTCGGTAACAAGCAATTTCTTCATTTTCTATAATGTTTTCCAGAGCCGTTATCTTGATTGGCGTAAAAAGAGTGACAGTGTAGGAATGGGTTAAACTTCCGTATGCAACTTCTTTTAATTTGGTTTACTCTAAGATTTCCTCGTTAGGTAATGGGTTAATCTAGACATGTGCTTTATGTTTCAGCTAATTTAATTATCTAATCGTATAACGATTTTAATTAGTCCTTGTATAGATTACATTTAAGATTGTAACGTAATACACAAGGCCACCAATCAAAAACCATTTATCTTGTCACGTGTCAATACTCTATCGCTTTCAGAGGTTAAAGGTCAGCATGCTTCATACTTCCATTTACAATTAAAATAATTGGTTTTCGTTTTATTAAATCAATTAATTTAATTACTGTCACCTGTTTCAATAATTCCAGACAGAGTTGTCGTTCGTTACTCTCACAATATAGAGTGCAGTTTCAATTACGATAGCAAATTTGTACCGGTTACGAGATGATGATAAGAGAAAAGGGACCGATTGCCAAAGGCGAAAAATATCGATCTGGTCAGTCTGCGTGGACTGTGCAGGCTGACGAGGGTTGAAACTTCACGCTCTGTGTTGTTTTGATCCGTTAGGAAAAAAGGGTCTTCCTTGATGGGTGACGTCAAATTAAAAACAACGTCAAGTTGACGTTGCGAAGACGTAACCATTTAAGAGATGAAGAAATTTTTTTTTGTTTTCTTGGAGGTATGAACCGAAAAACCTAATCACACTGTATGAATACGCGAAGCGGATTCATACATGAGTGTGATTAGGGTTTTTGATTCATACCTTCATGAAAACAAAAAGAATTTCTCTTCATTTCCTATAATTTAATAGCATCGAGTGAAAAAAAAAAGCTTTACAAATTTTGATACCTTTTTGTATGGGACTATTTTGTGTGGAAGCATTCAAAATGCTGCGTGCTCAAAATTTTGTTCATGGAGTTATGAATAAATTTTTTCGACCAATCAGATCGCTCGTTTCTGTTAGATGAAACTAAAATTAAATTATTTAGAGGTGCCTTACCTCCAGCTGTGGGCAAAAGTTTAATTTTTTCACTTGTTTCTCTGAAAGTTCCTAAAATTAGAGGTATGATGCTGCTTTAAAATAATTATTTGTCATGTAACTTTTAGAAGGGCTCGCAAATATACGATATAGCCTTAATTTGGCACCGAATTCAGTAACTTTAGTCCTTGGTCGCAAGTTCAAGCGACTCTTGAACGGATTATGGATGAACAATTTTGGCTCTCAATTTCTAAAAGTCGAACTTTAATCCATTCAGACAGTTGAAAGGAGGACACCAAGCCGTTTTTGTGAGGAAAATGGCGGTTTATAACTTTAACTTAAAATGAAAGTATACGTAAAAATTCCGCGTTACAAAACGACAAATGAGTCAACGAATAACAGCCAGAATTGATCTGGAATTCATTCGGGTAAACACGTTATCTTTCGATGTCACTAAACAATGCCTTTTATGCAATTTCCATGACGTATCACTTACGTCAATTAAGTCGTTTTCGACACCATGGGAAGACAAATATATATAGTTTATTTACGTCTCATCTTTGATTTACAATACAAACACATACATTTGAAAAACGAGTAAAAGGTGATCAAAGCCACTCTAAAATAGAGTTATAAGAGACAGACTAAAACAACTAGATTCAATAAAATACATTAAATGCAATCATTTTGGTTACGTTCAAACACACACACGCACACATGTACACACACACACACGCACTCACGCACACACACGTACGCAGATCATAAATCTAACAAAAAAAAATCGATGCTTATTTACAGAGTAAAAAAGACCTTGAATTTAATATTTGAAAACAGGTTTTGGCACTTATTCTAATCATTTTGTTTTCGGATAAAATGAACGTTAATTTTTCAAAATAACTCATGGTGGAGAAACGAGGAATAAATGACAACGCTTTTTCGAAAAGTTGCGCGCGAATAGAATCATATTTGCTACATATAAACTATATATATTGAAATATATTTATAGTGAATTTGTTAGATGTAACACGAAAACAGAACTTCTATCATCAAAATGACATTAATAAATATTGGGAAAGCAGATGCTTTTCCTTTATCAAATTCTCATAAAAATCTGTTCAAGTGCCGCGTTTAAGCTATCTTGAGTTGAGAAAGAAATGGAAAATATACGCTTAGTGCACAAGTACTGCTTTAAAAGCGAAAATATAATTTTGGATCTTTTTAGATAAAACATCTGATGCAATACATCTATAAGAGCGCATGCTTCTTTATTTCCTTGGTTCTGCTAAATACAATTCTGTGGCGGGTAAAAATTGTTATGAATTTTCGAATATAAGAAAAACCAAAATATCATAGAATAATTTAACTTTTACTTCCGTCTATCACAAAAGAGCGTTCTGATAAAATATTCATACCCCACGAACAAAATTTTGAGCACGTACCTATCATGTTTGCTTGCGCATAAGATAGTTCTACAAAAGATGTATCGATATTTCTAAAATATTTGTTTTTTTTTTCAATTGGTGTCATTAAATTATAAGAAAAGAAGAGATGAAGAAATGAAGAGAATAGATTGTTTTTGTTTTCATGGAGGTATGAAACGAAAAAGTAATCACACATAAGTGTGATTAGGTTTTTCGTTTCATACCTCCATGAAAATAAAAAAAAAATATATATATATATATATATATATATATTCTTTTCATCTCTTAATTAGTTTTTGACTGGAAAACATTTTCCACTTCTTCTTCGTTTTATCATTTTTTTATACTAATTTATTTTATTTTGATTTTGACGAAGGCTTTAAGCTTACCGAGTCGCTCTTGAACACTCAATCCAGATGTTTCCACGTTCCCAAGAGAAAAGCTAATGAGTAAAGGTTAACATATATCGAAACTCAATGTAAACGGCGCACGCCTTTTCAACGTTACCGTGACGTCATCTATGACAAATTCGTGCATTTCTAGAACACAACTTCACGTATTCACTGTGGTCTCTTGTTTTAGTTGTAGCAACTACGCTATAACGTTCTTCAAAATAACCTATTACCAGATGACAGGTCTTTAGACTGTTCAGAATTCGAATATGTTGTAGACGATAATTTAACGTTTGTTTAATTTTAACGATTTCCCGTTTTGCAAATTTTTAGACTGGTCCAATTGAAAGAGGTTGCGGGCGAAAATGAAAATTGGATGCAATTTGAACCGAAACCATACAATGTGGTAAAATACATTGTGAGAAAAGGAGAAATTGTTTGTTACAAGCAATTTCTCCTTTTTCCACAGCGTTTTCCCAAGCGCAATGTATAACATCACAGAGACGTAAAATTCCGGGCTTGTACAGGAAATGGTTTAAAACTTTTGTCATTAAGGTTAGAAAACGTTTTGAAATATGGAGGGTTAGAAGTTCTTGTTAGAAATATTTTCTAAGTTTATCCTAGACCTAAGCGTCGTAACTACAGCTTGAATAAGAGTTTTGTTGATGATTTTGTTGCTGACGACCTCGTTGTCGGCTATCATTTTTTCTTGTCCATTAGAACAATTTTACTCGTTTGTCTTTTCTTTTTTCAATCTTTGTTGCGCTCATTGAAGGCACTTGAAAACCACCCCAATTTATCCAGCTGTAATATGAGCAACATGGGTTTCAGTCTGCCTCTGTCTGTCTGTACGCTTCTCTATCTCCCCCCTCTCTCCCCCTGTCTCTCTCCCGTCTCTCTCAACTTCTTGGTATTGTACAGAAAACCCCTTTTATATATCATGATGCAGAACACATAGTGTATAGACCATACGGTGAAACTCAAGTTGGGTGACTCCTAAAATCCGTTGTACCCTAACGCAGTCCAAAATAAAATCTCAGTGGCTGCTTTGCTTTCAATATTTTTATGAGTAGATAGTGACCTAAGGTAGAGCACTGCTGCACTGTGTGCAATTGTTGGAATGGTTCTCACAAGGAACTATTTTGTTAAGACCGGGACGACTGGTCCAACTCCAGTCCGCATTTTAGCCTAGACCCGTTGTACCATGAAAGCATTTCTTTTAAAATATCATGTTTCTCCTTTTGGTATGGTGTTTTTAAGTCTTGGCGATATCGCGAAAAGTGTATCGCCAATGGTATAATTGTCCGAGTCTGAATTTCAAGGCAAGTGAAAGTTCCTTTAGATGAACCCAGGTTTGAATCCCAACGAAACTTGTGAAAAGAGCTTAAGAATACCAAAACTTACTCCGTTTACTCTAATTCTAATTAGTGAAAATCGGTCAGGAGTTTAACCAACTAGTTCACAAGGTGGAAGGCCAGTCAAAATTGGAATTTCGACAGTGGATCCGTTCGACATACCATAGTTAAATGCTTTGGTGCTAATGGTAACAGTCCCCTGGTATAAAATTAAAGACCAGTAAAAATTCTACACGCCAGACTAGACTCTATCCTCCAACCAAACGTTTGAGAGGAGAGATATTGTGATCTTCAATGTCGGGCATTTTCATTTTGTATTTACCTCATTACCAGACGATAAAACTTTGGACTGATCCAAATTGAAAGGCTTTGCAGACGAAATTTCAAATTGCGCTAAAATCGAAAGCTAAGCGCCAAATATGGGAGAAACAATTGTGAGACAGGGAGAAATTGCTTGTTACAATCAATATCTCCTTTGTCCAACTAAGTCACACTTCTTTATGGCGTCAAAAAGCGTCATTGTGTGGGAATGGGTTAATTTGCATAAATTCGACAGGGGTGTAACCATATAGGTCAAATCTTTATCCTAGACTGGAAACTTGAACAAATGCTAGAAGGCACTCTCCATTCAATCTGTTTTGCCAATAACACTTGACTAAAGATTCATTTTGTAACAATACTTCAAGTGTTGTGGAATTTAAATGTTTCTCATAATACCGCATCTTTCTAATTAGGTGGAAACGTTCAAGTACTCTTAGCGAACACACGCCTTTATTACTTTTATCATTTCAAGTTTCTGTTAAAACTGAGATCTTCAATATTTAAATTTTCTGACTCCTTTCACCCTCTGATGTAGCTTATGGCTGCCTCTATAAGCGCTTAATTTTCAAGTAGATTTAATTGAAGTAAAAAGGGTGAACATAGAGTTCAATTTTCGATGTAGCTATATGGTAACTCACTGGCTGACCCAGTAGGGGCTGGATGGGGATCTAAAAGGATCCGAGCCCCTTTTTTATAAAAAAAAATTCCAGTTCAATTTAAATATGACGGGTCAATAGAACGCAAATGCAGATCAACATTTCAAAGTGTATGTAATTCTTTCATTAACCCAATTTTTTTAGAGACAAAACATTAACTCATTACCAGACGGCTTAATTTTAGGCTGGCTCAAATTGAAAGAAGTTGCTGACGGTAATTTAATTTCATTGAATTTTGGATTTTTTCAACTTTCTGGATAGAAAACATTGCGGAAAATTAAGAAATTGCTTGTTAGAAGCAATTTCTTGATTTTCCACAATGTTTTCCAAAGCTTTTGACTTGGGGGCGTCACTGAGTGGAAATGGGTTAAGATAAACTACCCTTTTTCTTTGCATAATATCTGTTAACAATTTAACTTCAGGTTTGCCAATCACAATTGCTGCAGTCTAACAGGTTGTAAAACTTAGTTTATATTTCCATTAAAAACGAAAATGAGTGCAGAAGTACTCTGTATGCTTGAGCAAAAAATAGTTCCATACAAAACCTGCTCTCGACCAAGGAATGGCGTTAAAAATAGGTAAATGCTCGATCCGAGAATTACGATAGTTCTTCCGCTTTTGCATAAAGACTGGAAGTACCGGTATGTGTAGTTAATCCGTTATCACACAATCCCGACTTCTACGCTCATCCAGGAATTATGATTATGGAACCATTGTGAAATAAAGGAGAAAGTTTGTGGCAAGAATTTTCACTTGATTTGATCTTCTCTGCTGTGCAACTATTTTTCAATTCAAACACACGATGGAACCTTTTTATTTAAATTCGAACCAGTCTAAAATTCTGTCTAATTGGCTAAAAAAAGAAATTGACCAATCGCTGGCCCCGCCCTCTGACTCTAATGGCCCCACCCATTGACTCCGACAGAAAACCACGCTTAAATTTTAAACGGCGTTAATTTGCAAAATTTAAGACCTATTGTAACAAAAGAGTAGAAAAGTTAGTAGGCGACCTAAACTACAAGCTTGAATAAGCTTTTATAAGCTGTAGTTACAACGTTTAAGTCCTTAAACTAACAAAAATAGTAAGCAAAAAATTGCGGCCAGCGTCAGAGTTCAAAACTTTTGGAAGATGGAATTGCAAGACTGTAAGATAAAAAAATACCCTCAAGTGTGTTTAAAAAGTGACATAGAACTGACAATTAGAAATAGGGCGTATTGAGTGTCTTTGAATCAAGGTGAGAATAAAGGGTGGCTGTAAATAGATTAAATAACTTCATCCATATTCAATAAAGACCTTAGTTGAGTCCCTGCAACCCACGTAACTTTATCAGGCACCACTTCACGTCCCATCGACGGGATCCCTTTTATGGGGGCCACCTGCCCCTAGAGATATTGAGTGGCCCCTTATCTCTTATATCAATATTTGGCGCCACGGAAAGGGGTCTTTTTTAATTGATTGATGTGTAGCGTAAGCTTTAACGGGCGACCATATTGAACTTAGACCGTGAATTCTAATTAGGGCGTACTGTGTCCCTTTAACCCATTCCCACTTTTTGACGCCACTAAGAAAAAATCTTTGAAAACATTTTGGAAAATGAATCGGCGCGTTGCCAGCGGAGTCAGTGGGCGGGGCCAGCGGTCGGTCAATTGGGAGATTTTCTTAATATGTATATGTACATTTGTATATGCAGATCAGTACAAAATATCGTGTCTTTTCCCTTACTTGTCAGAATTATTCAAAATCTCTGTTTGTGATTTTTTGTTTGTTTGTGTGTGTATTGTTGTTGTTCTTTAGAAAATATTGTGGATAAATGAAGAAATTGCTCGTAACAAGCAATTTCTTTATTTTCCACAATGTTTTGCTTTTTGCAGAGCTATTGAGGAGGTGTTAAATCATTCTCAGCTCCAAACTCGCTAGAATGTCGCCAATCTAATTATGAAGCAAGAGAACTACGGCACTAACAGAGCTACAGCTGGAAGCTCGGAAAGGATGTAATGGTGGTGCTGTTGTGAGAAATACCAGGGATTCATGGTTAGGTGCACCAGCATTTGTCTTAACATGCTACCTTCTCTAAATCAATCTTTATCATTATAGGATTGAATACTGTTTAAATTGGCGTTAAAACCCCATTCAACCAATCAACTTGTTCGAGAATTAACGCTGGTCCTAATGATCGTCGACACTTTGATCTAGTTTCCTTGTGACCTAGTCTACAAAATGACTTCGATGATAAAAATCTCCGTGTGACATAATTTCGTTAAAAGTTGAAAGCGATATGGTTGAAAGATTAGAATGTTGCTCAGACATAATTGTTATTGCAAAAATTTTAAACTGCTGTGCGCAAAGAATCATGGATGTAAATTGGCCCTTTTTATGATAATATGATAATAATAATAATAGTATTATATATATTTTTTTTAAAAAAGGGACAAAAACAAATCTTATTTTTTTCAACATGCCTTCAAATCAACATATAACCAACCTTTCTCTCTCTATTCCTATACAAATCGTCCAATAAGCATTCATTACTATGGTTAAAGGAACAAAAAAAGAAAAAAATAAATAAAAAACACATCTTGTCTTTCTTCCTAAAATGACCTTTATCGATATTAAGACAGATTGGACAATTGAATTGACCAATCGCTGGCCCCGCCCACTTACTCCTTTGGCCACGCCCATGGACTCCGATAAGAAGTACCGTTTGAATTTTAAACACGTTTTTTTTTTGCAAAATTTATGGCCAGTAGTATGTAACAAAAAGTAAAATGGTTTGTTAGCGACCTAAACACCGTAACTACAGCTTGAATAAGCTGTAGTTTCGACATTTAAGTCACCAAACAACAAAAATGTTTCACACAAGTTGCTGCCATTTTTGGAATTCAATCCTCAATTCCGGGCAGAATAAATCATTTGATTGGTAGATACATTCCCTGATTGACAGCCGCGATTGGTCAATTAATATGACAAAGGCGTCGCTCAGCAAACAAGCAAGGTAAAACTCTAACTTATACTGTTTGGATCCCTTATTGAGGGCGCTACCATCTGTTTATCACGTGTTATGTAATATGACTGAAGTCCTTATCAACTAGATCGTAAACATGCCTCGTATTTCACGTTCTTTGTTTGCCTTATTGAAATACATTATGCATTCATATGATTATAAGCATGTAAATTGTTTCTGCTCTTTGAAAGAATTATAGAAAATCATTTCTAGTTAAACTGGCCGAAAACAAGGAAGCTATATTCACAATATGTCCATTCGTCCGTCCGAAAGCTCTTACTTTCATAATCTTCTTCTAGTAAACTACTGCACAGATTTCGACAAAGTCTCACAAGGATAAATCTTTGTTCCTTCAAGTAATTTCGATTGAATAAAACATGGCTTTTATGGCCGGGGATAAATTCCGTAAGTCGTTTTCACAGGAACGATCTCAAAGTTGGTGCATTAACTTTATAGGTAAGACTTCTGTTAACAGTTGTCTGAGATTTCGAAATCTTATTTTGTAGAAAAACATGATCAACTCAGGTTGTCATATTTATCACCGCTGTTTTGTACATGCACATTGTTGGTGCTTGAACAGAATGTCGTTACTACAGCTTTAATAAAGTTACGACATTTTGCTCGACATGTTCCTCTTTCTGTATAAAAACGTTTTACAGTTGGTTGTTTAAACAAGGACAAGACGAAATGGTGCAATTTCTTGTCCGTTTTAGATCTGCTAGATGTAATTTCACGAAAGCGTGCACAAGTATTTATCCCAGGAAGAAATGGCGAGTGACTCTCATATCTTTTAACCCTTTTCTGTTTAATCCCTGGTTTTTACGTCCCTGTCTTTTTATACCTGGGAAAATATTGTGGAAAAAGAAGAAATTGCTTGTAACAAGCAATTTCTTCTTCTTCCACAATATTTTCTACCCTACTGAATGATTGTTTTTCAAAAAAGTTAAACTTAAAATTGTCGTCTGCAAAACCTTTGAATTTAGAGCAGTCTAAGATTTCATAAAAACAGGAAAGGGTTAATGAGCGATTTCCCTTCTATTTATGGTCTTTTCCTACTCTTAAAGATATTCATGTTTTCACCATGGACCTGAAAGGGAATAGTTTCTAAATTATGACAGGTAGCCTACCCACCCGCGTAATAATTTCATATTATCTGACCATAAACATGTCACTTGGTGTGGTGTAAAACGATCGGGGTGTGAGTTTTTTACAAGATGTCTGAATTTCGCGCCATTATTACACTATTATCAGTATTTATTCATAAAATGTATAATTACGTGTAGTTACTACGATCTTGGCTGGGAAAAATAACAAAACAGTTAAAATGGCATTTCAAAGTGGATCGTGTATTCGACCATTGTTCTGTCAAAAATGACAGATCAGCGACCGACCCATTACCACAAAATCTGGTATATCGACGCACTATAGAACAACCCGGCGAGAAAGGGATAAATTGCCAGCTACTAGCAATTTTTCACTATTTTCTACCCAATATTATCCATTTTTTTTTAAATTTGAACTCTATTCAAAATGTCCTCTGCAACCTCTTTGAACTTGTAACAGTCGAGATATGTTTTGGGTTAAACGCAATGATATCGCCGTTGAGCTCTTTTCATCCAAAAGTGTTTCGTGTCTTCTGTGAAATGGTTTGTGAACAGTATCGGTTTGTGAGACATAATGGAGGTAATTTCAGGGAGTTAAATGTAAAGCACGAGTGATTTACCTTGGTTACTTTCCAACCCATACTCAGTGATAGCCGGAGAGAAAGGCTTCATATATAGCGAAAAGCACTGTCTACTGCTAGCATTGTTTTGAAAGAATTTGAAATGGTAAAACCCCCACAAATTTCGAGAGTCGAGCTGACCCAGCGTTATAAAGGATTTAGCGCTATAATGAATGGCGTTATATTGGAGTTGCAGTATACTAGATACCGTAAATAAAAAAGAACCGTTAGACGAAGAAGGATACACGAGATATTCATTGCAACAAATATTTGAAAATAGATATAAGGTCTAGCAGAGGTAAACCAGATGATCGTATTCTGAAAAAAGATAGTAGAGATAGTTAAGATTAAGAAAATCGTTAAAGATCGAAAAGTTTCGAACCTTGTCATACGGCGTAGACTGCGCAGTCTTAATGGGGTCTATACTTTTCACACTCCCTAGAAGGAGCCTTTTCCTTGAAGGGATATAAATTAAATTGAACGAGTAAATTCTATGTGATTAAAAAGCTTAAAACCTCTTAAACACTTTATCTCGAACATAACAATACCAGCTTCTAAAAAAATTCATTTTTTACGGCTTTAACTTAAACAAAATGTATTATTTTCACGAGATCACTCTGTCTCAAATTTTCGGTCACTTGACCTTTATCAAGAAACAAACTAAAACTTTTGAGAATTAAGAACTAGTACATCCTTCCTCCATTACTCAATACATCATTATGTATTGAGAAATGAAGGAAAGATGTAGTAGTTTTTTATTCTCAAAAGTTTTAATTTGTTTCTTGATAAAGGTCAAGTGACCGAAAATTTGAGACAGGGTGTTCTTGAAAAAAAATAATATATTATACATTAATTCCCTGTGGAATATTACGTTTTGAAGAAGTTAAACAAAAAGAATCAGTAAAAAAGTTTCTAAATACAACAACTTGACAAAAACAGTGTGATCCATACTCCAACGACAAAAAGACAACCATTATCCTAAATGTTCTATAAATAACGGATCTGATCGATAGCCATACCCTCTGACCTCCAACAGGAAGTTAGATTAAAATATTAAATAGCGTCATTTTGAAATGGCTAGAACCATGTAACAAAATAATAAAATAAATGGTTAACGAGAAAGAAAGAGAGATATGGGAGAGAGAGAGAGGGAGAGAGAGGGGGTGGAGAGATAGGAGAAAGTGAGGAGAGTTGTCGTGTTTGTGTGTGGTTTTGTTGTTGTTGTTTCTTTTATTTTGTTTTATTTGTTTATATATATATTTGAAAGTCATTTAAAAAATAAAAAATTCTTTATATAAAAGTCTGAACATGATATCTTCTCTATTTAGATATTATTATTATCATTTTAATTATTATTAAGTAGAGTCAACGTTTATTTGTTTGTGTTGAATTGTCCAATTGTGACTGGGTCTTTAAAGTTTCATTACACCTATGATTACATTTGTTTATGTTGAAGATTTTCATATACTGACAGGCGTCTTTAAAAGCCTTAAAATCAAATTGTGCGTAACATATTTCCGTTAGACACTTGCAATATTTAAATTCGATAAAATTGTTAGCCAACCTAAAATTTTGTCGCCGATTTCGCGATTACGGATGTTTAGGTGTTTAAATAAACTGTTTATAGCATTGTAAACTGTAATAAATTATTTGCCAGGCGCCCAGGTCTCTTTTTGTAACCATTTGTTCAACCCTTACCGAAGTAAAAATAATTTTGAATCACAGTTTCTGCAGACTTTCAATGAATGCTTCTTGGGTTGTAAAAGTCATTTTTTGTATATCTGATAGGAATGACAAAAAAAAAAAAAAAAAAAAAGAAAGAAAAAAAAGAGAAAAAAAGGCAAAAGGCTGAACCATATTTATATCGTCAATGGCGGATCCAGGACTATAGGCTTCATTTACAAAAAGAAGTTTAGTGGGTTATCATACACGAAGTAAATTTAATCGTTTTATATTTAATATATCGTTTTCGGAGGGGCAAAATTTCATAAATATATTTATGAATATATTCAAATGTACCATTTGCGTGTATGAGTATCATATTGGTGCAACATCGTACAAGCATTATGTATATTCAATGCAGGGTGGTCTAGTACATTCAGTTAGTACTCCACTATATTTGATGTCGAGTTTGCAAACGTGGTAACTCAATAGTCACCCTATGGGGTTAAATCTAACATATTAATCATATTTATGACGATTTAGTTGGTATGATTACGGGCAATAGTTTATTCATAATTTGTATGTTATATTACAACGGCCGTATACAAAGCAAATTATCCGGGTACAACCTCGCACAAGTTTATGACGTGAGCAATTCTAGATTTTATGACCTTAAAATTATAAAAAGCATAGCCCATCCCGCTTTTCACGCCAATCCGGGAAAATGGCTTTGTAAAACACCATGGAGAAACAATGAACAATGAAGAAATTTCTTGTTACAAGCAATTTATTTATTATCCACAATGTTATCTACCCAAAAAGACAAACAAGTTTAAAATGCCATCAGCTTAAAATTAATGTCTTTCTTCTTTCTTTTTGGACTTGTCTAAAATTTTGCTGTGTGGAAATGGGTTAAAAGACGATAATATTTGAGACGGGTATAATTCTAAATGAGATAAAACGTGACTGAGTTGATTGATCGCTGGCCACGCCCACTGACCTCCTACATGGTATTTCGACTGGGATATTAAACGAAATTATTTTTTTAAACCCTTTTCCGTTCAATCCCTGGTTTTTACGTCCCTGTTGTGTTATTTTTGAGAAAGCAATTTCTACTTTTTCTACAATATTTTCTACCCTACTGAATGGTTGTTTTTCAAATTAAAGTCACTTTAATTTTTCGTCTGCAAAACCTTTTAATTTGGAAAGGTCTAAACTTTGGCAAAACAGGAAAGGGTTTAAAAAATATGTGCCCTTGTATATAAAGTAAAAGACAAATCGTTGACAAGAGACCTTAAAGTCGTAGCTAAAACTTTAATAAGAATGTTTTTCATTAATCAAAGTTCATAGTTCACTTAATCGATCTAAATGAATGAATCTGATTTTTCAATCGATATCTTGATTAACATCGGCAAACCGTAAATTCACTTTGTTCCGAAAATAAATTAATGTTACATGAAATTCGACTTCAATATCCTGTAAACGATATATAATTCACAGATTCTGTTAATCTTTTTTTATCGATATTTTAATGGCGACCAATTTCAAGCTTTAAATCGTGTGAAGAATGTCTGATTTTTGATATTAAGTTTCGTTGTGTTTTGTTTTGTAAACCGCTATCTCACACGATGGCGCTTTCTGAAGCCAATTAAGAAAAAACAAACGGATAAGCATTGTATAAAATGATGAAATTGCATGTAAAAAGAAATTTCTTCTGCTACTCCTTTCAGTTTTGACCTGTCTAAAATGTTGTCATCTTGTAATGGATTAATCATTTCATTATACGAAAAAGGTGTAGAAGTTCGACGATAGACTTTGCTCAAGAAACCATAGGATGACCGCCCTCTATCCGGCCTTATTTGAACAAAAGGACACCTTATATTATATCGGTTATTAAATACAATTCCTTGACAGAGCGGGCATGTTTGTTGATCTGATCTGTATGTTTACTTGTCGGCTTTTGAGGTCATGACTCGCGTGTACGAGTCGCAATGCTTGTGTTCGAAATAAGATTACCCCCCACCTCCAACTTTTTATTACTGTGAATTAGAAGTGTAGTGTCAGTTTTTGGCCCGGAAGTTCAAAACCTTTTTTGAACTCAATTGAGAATTTACTCAAACTTTAAGTTTGAATAAATGTTGTGTTTCTACGTTAGTTATGGATTTTGTGTTATAAATTATAATTCACCAATATAATGTTTCATTTTAATGCACTTATCGTATAATTCAACATAATATACATCATTAATTTGGAATCGATTTTTGAGAAAATTCTCAATTGAGTACGAAGAAAGTTTTATCATCTCGGGCCATGATAAAAAGAAGGGAGTGAGTGTGTGTGTGTGTGTGTGTGTGTGTGTGTGTGTGTGTGTGTGTGTGTGTGAACATGCGGCTATAATAACCAAATTTCGGGGTATATAAAAAAAATCTCAAACCGTAAGCGCTCATACGCCTGGTATTATAAGAAAACGCATTTTCAATGTTTTAATGGACAGATATACTCTTGTAATTACACTCTTCTTAAAGGGAATTAAATCATTCTGAAGTATACACAAAGAAAAAATGTTGGACACCAGCCCTTGTCATGCTGTACCAGAAATGTTCCTGCTTTTGCAGGAGGTATAGACTAAGATCAGACTGCACATATGTGCAGTCTGATCTTAGTCTAAACCACCTGTGTGTTATTTTAATTTCAGAGCTTTAAATAGAATTAATTCACAAATTTTGATGAACCACGATATTGGTCTTCCAGTGCTTTTAGCCCTTTGATTTAATGTAATTCTGAAAAGGAATTTTATTCGACACGACAAGGGTTTAAGGTCCAAACCAAACCGACTGCGACCAGTCAAGAACAGATGATACTGGCCGTATTTTCGATGTATATTCCATAATATTGTTTGGATATGAGGAACACAAAAGCGAACCCAATTGTTGTTTTGTTCGTTTCTCTTTCCAGGGACGGGGAGGGTTGGGCTGCACAAGACATCTATATTCACTCTGTAGTTGTTGTTTAATCTACTACTAGACGGCAAAATTTTAGACTGGTCAAAATTGTAAGGAGTTACAGACGACAATTTGAAGTTTATGATATTAGATTTTTTTTCAACTTTCCGGGTATAAAAGATTGTGTGAAATGAAGAAATTACTTATTAAAAGGAATTTCTTCATTTTACATACTGTTTTACCAATTGTTTTTCTTGGGGGCGTTCAAATGCGTCACTGCGTGGGAATAGGAAGGAAAAAAATATCTCAGATAAATACTTATTTCATACCGATTCTAAAAGGACCCCACTGGTATATTCAACGTAGATTTAGGAATAAATGGCTCAACAACTTCAACATATATATATATATATCACCATCTCCTTTCATTTGTACAATTATCATCATAGGAATTAAGGTTATGACAGTTATTATTACCTCTTGAATTGTTATTGATTGTTTCAGAAGCTCTTCATTACACTGTTTTTGTATGTTCAAACTTAATGAGCTACGTTCTCTAAATAAAGATTTATTATTATTATTATTATTATTATTATTATTATCATTTATTAATGTTATCGTATGGTCCATGAATTGAGAAAATTTGCATGGTTGATTTCTCTAATTCGAAAGATAAATATTTTAACAATTCATATATAAAAGGCTGCCGTATTTCAAAACCGCCGAAATCATAACACCCGGAGTTTTACAGTTAATTTACTTTTTAATATCCTACTTCAGTTATAGAATTTAAAATAACTTCCGTTTTGACTTTCACTTCACTTTTAACAAATACAAAATGTTTATGCGTAGTCCATCTTACCCCATTACCAGACGGCAAAATCTTAGACTGGTCCAGCTTGATGGGAGTTGCAGACGACAATTTAATGTTCATGAAATTTTAGACTTTTCAACTTTATGTGTAGAAAGGATTGTGGAAAATGAAGACATAGCTTGTAACAAGCAATTTATTCATTTTACATAATGATTTCCCAATTGTTTTTCTTGTGGGGCGTCAAAAAGCGTCATTGTGTGGGAATGGTTTTAACTTGTCCTTATTGAAAGAAATTACCGACGACAATTTAAAGTTGATGATATTTAAGTTTTTTTCAACTTTCTGGGTAGAAAACATTGTGTAAAATGAAGAAATTGCTTGTTGCAAGCAATTTCTCATTTTCCACAATGTTTTCCCAATTGCTTTTCTTGAGAGGCGCCAAAGAGAGGGAATGGGTTAACATACGGTTTACCCAGCAGTCACAGTACATAGGCTTATAACCCAAACAGGTACCCGTTTATACTCCTAGAGGAGAGATGCCATGCTGAGTTAGATTTATTTCTTAGAAAAAAAACCTAAGGTCCTGGCGAGTATCAAACCCGATACCCTCCGATTCCGACCCTGCCACTAAACCACCCATGCACTCCTCACAATATGCTAAAGGGTTAAAGTCTGACCAGGGTCGAGATTTTTCACTCTTTGTAGATTTTCGGAATCTGAGAAAGGTCATTCTACCGATGGTTTTCCCAATTTAATTTTCTTTGTCTGATCTTTCTACCGATGATTTATTTGATTATATTTTCCTTGTTTGCATGTTTGTTTTTTCGTGTTACCTGGTTTACCTCTGGTTGATCGAATATATTTTTCAATAATTTGTTTTACCGAACAATCGGAAGTACCTTTTTCATATGTCGTATTACAAATGTACTTTCACATGTAACTATATGTCCGCTACCAAAAGAAAGCTTTCCTAAATTACATTGTTTAGTTGTTAGGGAAAGGGTCCGCGATATCGATTTGAATGTTTACGAAATCAATGTTGGGCTACTTAAACCTCGTAACTACAGCTAAATGACAGATCGCTGGTACCGCCAACTGACTCCCACGGAAAGTTCCTCTTAGACATTAAACAGCGTTATTTGTAAAATCTATGGCATGTAAAACTTAACAGAAAAATAAAATGGTTGATTGGCGACCTAAACGTCGTTACTACAGCTTGAATCATGAAGCTGTTGTTATGACGTTTAAGTCGCAAAACCAACAAAGAAATTTTTTACAAAAGTATCGTTAAATATTGGAGTTCAAAGTTCATGACCGGTCTAAATCAATGATTGGATTTGTCCATTTATTCTCTGATTGTCGCGCGCGATCGGTTAATTAGTAATGATGTTTTGGTCGCCAATAATAAACATATGAAGGCTTACAAGTGGATATAAAGCACATGCATGTTTTGTGTAGATCTTTTTTCTGTTGTGAGATACATTGCTCTTATTCGACTCAGCCTTTTTGGTCTGTTTGTTTGTTTGAATAGGTTTTAAGGCCATTTTAATAGTATTTCAGTCATATTTCGACGGCTGGAGCACCTAACCATGGATTACTGGTATTTCACACACCAGGACTAACACTAGATCCATTCCGAGTCTTCATCTGCTCATTCCATTTAGGTTTATGATTATCAACAAATTGGTGAGAGAGAAAATGTCGATAAGGATATTTACTGCGACCGGGGATCGATTCCAGGACCGTATGATTGAGATCCCGTTTCTCTACTAAGTGCGCTATAGCCGCGGCCCTCAGTATTTTAGGGTCAAAGGCAAACTCAGTGTAGTAAAAAAAAAGGCTGGAAAAAGTACAGACTACTCTATTCTTTGTCACCGAGAGACTATTAAAAAGAGGGCCAAAGAGTAAATATCGTTATTCAACATATTAATAACAAATAATTATAGCATGACCTTGTATAAATTACAGATTTTTTAGGTAATACAAATTTAAAGTGACATAAATGAATTTCTTTTTAACCCAATGTATACAAATCACCTCTTGTTAAATCTTCATCGGAGCCCATTTCGCCCATTATTTACCATATATTATCATATTTTTGCCATTGGGACACGCTCCACCATTCAATGATTTGTAGCAAATCTTTATACATCTTCGGACCATAAATGGATCGTAACTACAGCTTGTTCAAGCTGAAGTTACGATAATTTCGAAATACACAAACTTAATAAAATCACACTATCTTCTTTAACAAAATAGATGAAAAAAATATTAAAATTACAATTTATGACATGACCTATACCAAACTTTTAAAAATATATTTAATATCAACATGAAAAAGTTTTTAAACACATAAAACTACGGCTTAAAATGACCAAATGAAAACTCCCTGAGTGCAGAGATTTGGTCTGTAGAGCAAAAAGGATCTTCTGGGAAGTGCGATAAGTATTGGCACTGATCAGACTGCGCGGTTTGTGCAAACCAGGGTAGAAAGCTTTCACTCTTCGACGATTTTCTGCATCCAGACTGACCATTTACTTTCTTATTTAAGAGATGAAGAGAATGTTTTTTTGTTTTCATGGAGGTATGAACCGAAAAACCTAATCACACTGTATGAATACAAAAAAATATTCTTTTCATTTCTTATAATTTAATAGCATTGAGCGAAAAAACCAAAAGCATTACAAATTTTGACACACTTTTGTATGGGACTATTTTGTGCGGAAGCATACAAAATCGCTGCGTGCTCAAAATTTTATTCATGGAGTTATGAATATTTTTTTTCGGCCAATCAGAACGCTCGTTTTTTATAGACGAAACTAAAAATTAAATTATATTACTGTGGATGAAATATGACCTCTGGGAATTGGACTTCTGGTTGAACTCTGCTTGAGTCAATATTCGTCGTCGTCGTTCTAAAACGACGTAACTACAGCTTGAATCAAGCTAAAGTTACGACGTTTTAGAACGACAACGACGTATTTCTTTTAGGTACATGTATTTTTTACGAAACGCCCTGTACGGGCCCCCCTTTGCCTGATGGGTAAAAAATACCAGGTGTTTTCTCATTTAGTTCAAAAAAGTTTCAAAATATGGATCCAAATTGATTTGAACAAGCATACGATATTTATTTTTCTGAATCCGGTTGAATGTGCGACTTTAATGTATACTAAAATTCAAGATGTTTAATGAAAATCAACACTGATATCTGAAAAACAGATCTTTTTTTTCTAGATACTTATAAGGTCAAAACGTAAGACGGGCGGATCATAAAACAGACTGTACCAAAAGTCTAACATTCACCCATGTGGATTCGCAGTCAACAACAATATTTTGGAAACGATTGGGTTAATCGAAGAAAGACTTAATATTAAATTGGCCATTAAAGAAATGAAATCTAAGAAGGTGGTGGATCCTTGACTGATAATTATTGGGCAGCATCTTTCTTACACCCCTGGGTACGAATTCGGGGCCGAATAAAGTTCATGTCACACCCCTAGGTATGAAACTTCGCACGGTCTGTAAAAGATACCCGAAATTAGTTAAAACTGATACATTCGTCAGTATTTTGGGCTTTTCAATTAGATTCTTAACCATTTTCGCCGGCGAAAATCGTTGACCGATCGGGTTTTTCGTTAAACCTTTAATATTTTGACATAGTTAATTTAGCTTAGCTTTTGAAAGAATATTTTGTGAAGGAAATTGGTTTATCAAACGGTGTATACCATTAATGGGGTTAATTATTAGTATCATTATTATGTTCCACATATTTACACATCGATAAAGCAACAACAGACCTCTAAATTTCCATGACATAAAAAGTCAAAGTAACCATCGGTTTTTCACAGACAATATCAATATCAGTAACCCGTTTCCTAAATACAAGATATTAGACTGGTCCAAGTAAAAAAGGTTGCAGATAATGATTAAAGGAGGAAGTAAACTCAGAAACTTGCAGCATCATAAAGAAAATAATTCATTGAGAAAAAAGAGAAAAATTGCTTGTTACAAGCAAATTTTCACCTTTTCTCAAAATGCTATAGTTAAACCTTTTTTCTTCAGTGCATCAAAAATCCAGGAATTTGCGGTTATGGGTTAAACGTGAAACTGAAACTGGATGTTTTGTCAGATACCTTGGTCGGACTCCCGATTGTTTTGACACCTTTTACGGCCTTCGTTTAAAGTCTTTCAAGTTGATTTTACACGCTGTTTAACTTGACGCTTTCATTAACCCGGTTATTTCTGTACATGTGCGGATGCTACATATTTTAACCCACAAAATTTTAGACTAATTCAAATTAAAAGAAGATGCAGTCGACAAATTTTAAGATATAAAATGTTAAAATGTTTTTATTTTGGATCGGAAAACATTGTGGATAATGAAGAAATTGCTTGTAACAAGGAATTTCTTCATTTTACACAACGTTTTCTAAAGCATTGTTCTTGAGGGGCGTCCGAAAACAAAATTGTATTGGAATGGGCTAAATGACCCAAATCTTCAAGTTTATCTTCATAAGACTAGAGAAAATCTATCTCTATGCACTTGTTTGATCATCAACAAAAACACAAACAAAATAACATCAACAACAACAACAACCATTATTTCATTATTTCATTTATTTCATTCGCATGTCAGCCTGTTAACCCATTTCAACATAATCCCTTTTTGTATCAAGAAATTTCTCCGAAATCCACACTGTTTTCTTCCTGAAAAGACAAATGTTTTCTAAATTCCATCAACTTGAAATTGCCGTCTGCTACTTCTTTCAATTTAGACCAGTCGAAATTTTGCCATGTGTTAATGGATTAATACACATTTCCAACAAATTCTAATGTGCTTATTTTTTTCCAGACTGGTCCAAATTGACTTTATTGCAGAAGACATTTGAATTTGTACAATCGAAAAAAAGAGCTCCTCTTTACTGGCAAAACAATCTTGTGGTAAAAAAACAACAACAGTTTACCCATTTCTTCATTTCCACAGCAATTCCCGCCCCCTTTTTTTAATCCATCCCCACACAATCCGGCCCTTTTATGAATCAAAAACAATTCGATCTGTGCGGCTGATCTGAGTCTTAACAAGCGCACATGAGTAATTGTGTGGAAAAAATCAAGCAGGTCCATTTCCTTTAACCCATTTACAGACGAAAATGATACAGACAAGTCTAAATTAACGGAAATGCATACGACATTTCTAACAATAGGTAATAACGTCGGGGAATTGACATTGTGAATGATTTTATGACTAGAAAGGAATGGAATGGACTATGCGAAATGAGCGTTTTGAATGAACTGAGCGTTTAGAATGAAATGGGCGTTTAGAATGAAATGAGCGTTTAGAATGAAATGAGTGTTTTCAATGAAATGAGCGTTTAGAATAAAATGAGCGTTCAGAATGAAATGAGCGTTTATAATGAAATGAGTGTTTTCAATGAAATGAGCGTTTAGAATAAAATGAGCGTTTGGAATAAAATGAGCGTGTAACAATGAAATGAGCATTTAGAATGAAATGCACGGTATGTACCCCTTTTATTGCTTAAGAATAAATTTCTCCTTTTCGCACACAATTTTCTGTAATTCTACTTCTTCACCGCGTTCATAAGGGGATTGTATGGTATAAATTAGTACCTCTTAATTAGTTTTCAGGTATAAAAATCAGGCTTCTCAGAATGACATGTGACCCGCCAAGAGAGTAGGGACTTCCCTCGAGTGTTCCGTAAGACAAGTAAGTAATCGTCTACAGAGGTTAGTCTGGGTTAGTATTTCCTGAATAAGCCTTTAACCTATTCCCAGACGACAACTTTTTAGAGTGACCCAAATTGAAAGAAGTTGCAGACGACAATTTTAAGTAGATGGCATTTTAAAAATCGTTGTCCTTGTGAGTAAAAAACATTGTGGAAAATGAAGAAATTGCTTATTATATGCAATTTCTTCATTTTCTATTATGTTTTCGAAAAGCTTTTTATCTTGATGGGCGTCTAAAGCGTTACAGACTGGGAATGGGTTAACTTGGTAGGTTGACCATTCTGTGCACAGTTCTTGTAGTCCAACCAGGGTTGATAATTTTGGCACTTCGCAGGAGGAGCGGGGGGTGGGGGTATTAGCTTGAGTCTCATTTTTTCATCGAAACTTCAACACTACCGCTTTATCGTTATCATTATTTTCGAATTAATTTATTGTTATTTTTTTCTGTCTCATTCATTCAATCAATTAAACATAAAGTTTGTAGAATTCAGCAAATAAAGCTTTGATTCGTCGCCGATATTTATGTTCAAACAAGATACACAAAATCACACAAAGATGCAGAAGATTGAGTCGAGATGACCTTTTTCATATTTCCGATGCACAAAAAATAAATCACCTTATCAGAAATTAACTATCTTTCCAATTTAATTTGTATCAACGTCCCGTACAATGAAAACTGGTGCATACAACTGCCTTGCGCATTATCGGAAAATTTGATATTCCATTGACAAGATGGATTGTGGATTGTATGTTTTGATATCAAATGAAAATTTAAGATTAATAGTGAATTAATTGAAAGTTAAGTTTCGAGATACCTGGCCACCGTGAAGATTTTGATCTATGCCCGTTTCAATAACTGTGACCAACAACATTCATTCACCTACTATTATTGGTGTAAAAATAAGGAATATCGTCGTTGTCACTCTAAAACGTCGTAACAACATTCATTCACCTAGTATTATTGGTGTAAAAATAAGGAATATCGTCGTTGTCATTCTAAAACGTATTCAAGCTGTAGTTATGACGTTTTAGAATGACAACGATGTTATAGTTTGTGATACAAAATCTTGTATCGGATTCGAGCCAAGTAAGAAAATGTTGGATTCAGTCTGCTAAAATGTCGACTTTTCTTACATTGCGAGAATCCAATACTGGGTTTTGTATCACATCTACACAATAGGAATCCATTTATTATATAGAAATAAAAGATAAAAGAAGCTAAAGCATTTCGTCTAACTCATTTTTTGTAATCCTATTACATCTTTGAATGTTTGTTTGTTTGGTTTTGTTCGAGTTTTTGTGACGTCATTTTACACACACACAAAAAAGCATCATAAAATCATATCCGTATCAGCTAAGTATATATCTGATATGGATTGATTCTGTCGAATGTCGAATGAGTCAGCTCGATTCGCTCAGTTGGTAGAGCACTTGACTTCAAACCTCAAGATCACGGGTTCGAGCCCTGGGCTGACCATATCAACTAGCAAACTAATTGTCTTTCGGATAAGACGTTAAACCGAGGCCCCGTGTAACGATGCTATCCATCGAGCACGTTAAAGAACCAGGCGGAGCTCTCACCAGTTTCGTCCTGTATCCTTGCACTATCCCCCGTAACAACTAACCGTCTTCTGGGGGCGTCGCTCATATGGACATGTGCTACGGTAGCGACGAAGAATAAGCGGAAATACACACTCTTTCGAATGCGATTTTGTCCTCGTGCAAAGAAAGTATCTTATACGGTAAATTTGTAGGTATATGATAAATAATATTACCTACAAAGCAAGATTTTTTTTTCGCGGATACCTTTAGCGCTAGTCTACAGATCATTCTGTAAAGCTCTCCAAGTTTACTCACAGAACCTCTAATATCGTCGTTTTGATACTCTTACTAAGTAACCACAGCTTATTCAAGCAGAAGGCCGGAGATTTTAGGTCGCAATCCGACGATATTGAGAATCAAAAAGTACAGGATTAAACAGTGATATTCACCTTAGTTCATTATTACCACATATGGTCAGATGAAGTCCACATGGCCACCTGTGACAAAAATCGTCAAAATAGATTACGAAAAACTTAAACTTCGGCTCCTTAACCATTAAGTGTCCTTTAACTCTTATCCCTAATCGCCCTTGTACTGTAAGAATTGAATGGATGTATCATAAATAAAAATGACAGTGAAAAGGGATCATCGGGGAATTGGCCAATCGCGACTGTCAAACAAATAGGCAGTCGACCAATGAAATCGTTCATTGAGACCAGAAATGAGTTCTTAACTCCAACATTGGCCGCCAATTTTGTTAACCTTTATTGTTGGTTTGGCGATTTAAACGTCATAACTACAGCTTGAACTCGCCAACCAATTATGAGATGAAGAGAACATTTTTTGTTTTCATGGAGGTATGAACCAAAAAAACTAATCACACTGTATGAATACGCGAAGCGGATTCATATATTGTGTGATTAGGTTTTTCGGTTCATGGAGGTATAAACCGAAAAAAACTAATCACACTGTATGAATACGCGAAGCGGATTCATACATTGTGTGATTAGTTTTTTCAGTTCAGCATACCTTCATGAAAACAAAAAAATATTTTCTTCATTTCTTATAATTTGAAAGCATCGAGCAAAAAACCAAAAGCTTTACAAATTTTGATACCTTTTTGTATTTGCCTATTTTGTGCGGAAGCTAACAAAATCGCTGCGTGCTCAAAATTTTGTTCATGGAGTTATGAATATTTTTTTCGACCAATCAGAACGCTCGTTTTTGATAGACGAAACTTAAAATTAAATTATTATACTTTTTAATTGCTTGCTACTGGACATTAATTTTGCAAAATAACGCCGTTTAAAATCGAAGCGGGACTTCCTGTTGGAGTCAGTGGGTGTGGACAACACAGTAAGTGCATGGCGGCCAGCGATTGGACAATTCTGTGCAGAAAAAATGAAAAGAGATCGAACCAATCACAGTTCAATTAGGGCTTCTACTTGAAGTGTTTTATTAGGTAAGGTGGAATGACCTTTTTATTCAGAAAAAGGGCCAAAGCGAAAAGTTTCCAAATCTTGTTAATTGTCAGCAAAGGTTGTTTTTTCTTCTACCAGGAGGGATTGATCACGTGAGTTTGTCAAAATATTTTAGGACCTATACCTTGGCACAAAAAAATTCTGGAAGTTTTTTTTTTAATGAATTCGTTTTATTTCTAGAAAAAAATGAAATCGGCATTAAAACATTCCATTAATCATTTCTAATATTAAATATTACATTTAATTGTTAGACCCAAATTAAAGTAGAATCTGAGACCAAAACGTCTTAACTTCAATTTATTTTGTCGCCCACCAGCGGCACAGTATCTCTCACACTATTCTACATATGGCGGAATTAGATACGATAGCCCCCCGTCCTTTCAGTACAATTAAAGTCCTTGTGGATAATTAACTATAATACCACCTAGTCCTTTCCTTTCAAAAATGTCCTTGTTGTTAATAAAGCCTTTAATGCTACTCAATTAGGAGTCAATTTACTCCCAAGTACGATGTAAAGAGAGTTTCATTCTGTCTTCAAGTTTTTTGAAAAATTGGTTCAACCCCTGAATTAACTCAATGCTCTGACTTTATAATAGAGGTTCGTTATCAGTTCTCTTAAAATGTGTAGCTTTTATTCTTTCAACATGTAGCCGGATATCCAATATAAAATAATTATTAATTATTTCATTTCTTCTTGCGTTGCTTTATTCAATACCAACGGCTGTCCAAGTGATTTTTTCAGTCTGTTCCAAGTTCTAACATTTTGACATGCATTTATAACCCGTTAAACAAAGAGGGACCTCCCTTGGGTCCCACAAAACATATACACTGTATTGAAAAGACACATGATCCAGCAGAGGTCAATCACAGATTGTATTTTGAAAATAAAAACATACTAAGGCGGATTAGCAATTCTAGATTAAAAAGATCAAATAGAACGAAAAGTTTCGATCCCGGTTGGCCCTATATACACCCATTTCAGAATTAACAAGATGTGTTTGTGAAACACTATGCCCACGAAACAGGAAATCTTTAGAAACGGGTAATTTTTATTGTTTTTTTCCCTTTGTTTGGGGGAAAAGGGTTACAATTTTGACCTTGACCTTGAAGAAATGACATTCCCTAGCTTAACCTTGTTAAGACCTATCTACATACCAAATATTAGCATTGTAACTTAATCAGGGTTGAAGTTATAGGAAAATGTTTAGTTGGCAGGTTAAGCTTTGCAGACAGACAGACAGACAGACGGACAGACGGACACTGGTGAAACAATATGCTCCCGATCTAATCGATGCGGGGGCATAAAAATCGTATTCATCTGAAATGACAATTCACTTAAATTGAAAGACGCTTTACTGCAGATTTCCTCATAAGCCCACAAGTTTGTTTGCTTATTTCTTTTTTTCAGTGTTTTTTTTTCTGTAGTGAAAAATATATCGTTCTCCCCATTTCAGTTATGAGATGAAAAGAATATTTTTTGTTTTCATGGAGGTAAGCGGATTCATACATAAGTGTGATTAGGTTTTTCGGTTCATGAATACGCGAAGCGGATTCATACATAAGTGTGATTAGGTTTTTCGGTTCATACCTTCGTGAAAACAAAAAAATATTCTCTTCATTTCTTATAATTCAATAGCATCGAGCGAAAAGAGCAAATTTTTACAAATTTTGATACCTTTTTGTATGGGACTATTTTGTGTGGAAGCACACAAATTCGCTGCGTGCTTAAGATTTTGTTCGAGGAATTATGAATATTTTTTTCGACCAATCAGAACGCCCGTTTTTGAAAGACGAAACTAAAAGTTAAATTATAAAAAGATGATTGTAGGACAACAATTTTTGTCCAACTACCTAAAGGCTACCATAAGCCGAAATATTTTAACAAAACAAAATGCTCAGGTGCTGAAATCGCATTTTTTTTTAAATCGCATTGATAAACGATATTTTATTACCGTAAAAGGGTTTCTAAAACACGGTAACCAAAGTTTATCTAGGCTGTAGTTACATTGTTTACGTAGCTCACAGACTCTCTCTTGTACCATCCTCGAGGTCCATTTGTCAAGTCAACTTTCAACTGATACATGACGGATTCTATGTTTCATTATCTCAATGCCCGTAACCACCCAGTTTTGACCCCCACATTTCGGCCAAAATGGTCACTAAATGGACACGGGCCCGACCCCTTTAATCAGGACTAGATTAATCATAGGGCACAACCCATTGTTAGTGCGGGGACGATAGATTTATTTAGGCAGTCCTTTCGATTTTAAACGATTTTAAAGACCTGTTAACATTTAGAATTGATATTGCATGGCATTAAACGTTTCCTTTTCGAAAATTAGAAATGTTTGCCGTAATGGAATTTTAAAATCGTGTGGTAGAAAAGCCCATTCACACACAAAAACGCTCTATGATTCCCCAAAGATAAATGGTCTTGAAAAATATTGTGGAAAATGATTGTTACAAGCAATTTCTTAATTATCCACAGTGCTTTCAACCTCAAAAGGGGTTAAAAATAAGATTTCATCAGCTAAAATTCGTCGTCTGCAACTTTTTTGAATTTGAGCCAGTCTAAAATTGTGTCGTCCTGAAATAGATTTAACCATTACCAGACGATACAATTTTAGACTGGTCTGAATTTAAAGAGGTTGCAGACGACAATTCAAAGATGTGAGAAAATGATAAATTCGTCGGTGATCAAGCTATGAACACGACGTATTGGACGCAAACAAAGAATCTACTTTTTGTTTCTAACTACCAACAAAATAATCTCGTTTAAAATCTCTGACAAACTGTTTTTGTCTGAGATTTTATGGAAGTAGACGATGCAAGCGATCCGTCAATGGAAGGTTTACCCTTCTTATCATTTCACTTCCAATTGGGTGTGAGTCACTAGGTGCCTCTAATAAATCTTACAGCGGTCAAGATTCGAACTAGGGTTCTTCGGATCACAACCCTTTATAATTGAGAATTTGTTGAAAACGATGTTAACCACACAACAGTCAACGAATCACCAATGATGAAATTCTTGTTTCATGATCAAACACAGCCAATAGTCTGAACTTTATAAACGTTGGCTACCTTGATTTACTGTTTCTATGAAGTGTCATTGAACAAAGGGATCTATTCTCCGGCGACAATCTGCATATCGGATCCCCTATTCCAATAAGGGGCTCATTTCAGATAAAGGCCCTATCCGGACAATCTGCTCTTATCAGGTGAAGTCAAGAGGGGCTGCAATCCCCGATAAGACCCCTGAACAATGTGACGATACTTCGGGATTTATATAGGGGCCATAGACTAATCTAAATCATGTCTGGTACATGAGAGAATTCGAACTTGACAACACATTTGAGAAGAGAAGAGATATCTACAAGCCAGACCAATTTGACAAAATGGGCTCAAAATAAAGCACCTAGAGATAACCAAGTAGAGGAGATATTTGCTCGTCGACAGACTATATAATGATGTTTTTAGAGCGTCAGCTGACGAATATTGGAACGTTTAAGTCTAACTATATATACATGTATCTAGCAAAAACAAGAAAGACATTGCCGCACTTTGAAAAAATAAAGAAAATACGTATAAACAATATGTTCTCAATACTTGGCTTCATTTTCCTGTTTCAGCTATGGCGTCATTATACGATTTAGGCTTCGTTTCAGAAGAGATTTTTTTCATTCAGATATGAACCTTAAAAACTTTTAGATATATTGTGTGAATTCTCGAAGATGATTTATGCATTAGTGTGATCAAGCTTTTAGGCTAATACCTCGATGGAAACAAAAACAAAAAACATTCTCTTCTTTTCTTATGATTAAATGCCAAACACAACAATGCGAATATATTTTTACTACTTTTAGTAAAAATGTATGGATCTACTTCATGCGCAAGCATACAAAATAGTTGCGTAGTCAAAATTTGTTCATGGAAGTATGAAGAAAAAAAACCAGCTAGCCCAAACGCTTAAAACTTGGCAGATGTAACTAAAATGATATCATTTTGAAATATTTCACAATCATATCCTCGAGATTATTTTTGGGGGTCAGACCTAGTATCTCAAATATATTTAAAAAAATACAATCAAATGATCCGATATATATTTTTCTAATCTTATCCTTTTCTTTTATTTCAAATAGGGACAGTTCATATTCATAAGTATACATGTATATCTGTAGTTACCCCCTTTTCCCTGTATCGGTCCAAATAACCTTCTTATCTTGCATATATTAATCAAACTCTAATATAAAACTCGAATAAGCCGGACTGAGCAATTTCCATTTTAATGCGTATTTAGAGACTTAAAGGGGTTAAAATGTGCATCATTGAGTGGTGACTGGGTTTTCAGGGTGGCGGATAAATGGGCTCAGAATGGGATCCAAATGGGCCTCAGAAATAGGATTAAAATGTCCACATGGGCCATTACACTTGTTGAAATTTCCTTGTCAAATCTCTTTTTTATATAACTGAATGAAAACTGAAAATGAATCATATCAAATAAAAGGACAGTGTTATGTTCTGGCTTGGATTCAAAATCTTGTATTGGATTCGAGCCCCAAAGGAAAATTTGATTCGGTCTCATGAAATATCAATTTTCCTACACGATGAGAATCAAATACAATGTTTTGTATCACTACTGCATGATAGTATTCCTTTTATCATATACCAACGAATTTTTAATCTAAAAGATAAAAAAGGAGCTCTCACAACCTGCCTTTAATCAAATCATGTTACTGTCCTAATAACTTTAGTCTCGGCATGACCTCGTTCTTCCAGGAAAATTGCACAATATCTGTATCAGTCCAGTCTATATTTGATACGATTTTTTTATCGAGTACGATTTTTCCCCAATGAGTGTATCTTATAAGGAACGCCGGTTGGTATATAATAACATTATTTTCCTTGTAGTAAGAACAAGTAGAACTTAATTAATATTTTGTTGGTATTGTGCTTAACATCGCTTTGAATTTTTTTAGTTATATCGTAGCAAAGTTCGTTTACACTGATATTTACTTACTTTTTTACCATTGCAACACAATACCACTGTTTAACGCCCCCAAGAAAAGACTTCGGGAAAAACAATTAGGAAAATGAAGAAATTGTTTGTAATACTAATACTAGCCTATTAAATCATTCATTCGATAAGTTCAACCGTGATTACACCAAATAAGGAGATTATAATGAATACCAACAACAAAGGATTGAGAGAACATAAAACACGTGTTATGACAGCTACATCCTGTCCTATTCAAAATAGATATATAAGGCTGTGTGATTGTGGTCGCCTATTCTATTCCGACACAGAACAAAATTTTGACTGGTCCAAATTAAAAGAAGTTGCAGACGACAATTTTCAAGTTGTTAACTTTTAGAAAAAAAAGTCTTATTTGAGTAGTAAACATTATGGAAATGAAGGAATTGCTTGTGACAAGCAATTTCTTCATTTTCCACAATGTTTTCTTTAGTTTTTTGTATTGGTGGGCGTAAAAGAGGGGGATTGTGTAGGAATGGGTTACAGCATATACCATTTAACAGAGGTGGCCGCTGAACTTTGCAAAGTCTAAACCTTTATCTAGCTTACGTGAGTAATTGTTGAAAAATGTCATCCGGGGGATAGAAATACAAACAACCCGGTATTTTTATTTTGTTAATATTATCATTGTCAAGAATTGTTTTAAAGTTAGAAAAAACGAAAATAGATGATAAGAAAAAAAACCCCAAATATCCTCGAAAACCCATACTGAGTTCATGAAGAGCCAACAACACGTCGCTTATATTCCCGCTATAAAGCTTAACCCTTGTCAAGCTGAAACCGGAATATTCCGGTTTTGGCAAGAGGTGTAGACCAAGATCAGCCTGCACATAAGTGCAGTCTGATCTTGGTCTACGCCTCCTGCTTGTACTTATTATGCCAGAGTTGTTTATGAAATTGATTTCTAAAAGAAATATTGATTTTTGAACAAGTTCTATCAGTGATTTCAGCTCTTTGATTTTACAGCAAATCAAGGAGGTAATTCATACAGCATGAAAAGGGTTAAGTTTCATTGTAATTGCCAGAACTTATTCTCAATGGAAATGCAGCCGAAAATTTGAACTCTTTAGAAGAATAACATAATAATTTGATATATTAGATAAACTGTGATGCAATGTTTTCATAAAAAATGAGAAAGAAGATCCATTAGCTTAACCCTTGTCATGCTGAACCTGGAATATTCCTGCTTTGACAAGGGCTTTTCCAGGTGTATAGACTAAGATCATCCTGCACAGATGTGCAGTCTGATCTTAGCCTAAACAACCTGCTTATTGATGTTGTTTCGGGAAAAATATTTGATCACAAGAATAATCTAATAATGTCAAAGTTTTCAAATGTAGTGAAAAGAGGAAAAATATTCCGCAGGACAAGGGTTAAGAAGTCATCTTTTTATCAAGGTCCCGTTTTATCTAGCAATGGGTGTGGATTCTAAATGAGGACTTGTCCGAAGTAGGCTTTTCTACATGCACACTCATACTTTTTTCAAGGCAATTTATATAAATAGATGTCAAAGAAAATTGGAAAATCATCATAATGCTTATATTGAAGGGTAGAAATATTGCGGTTAATGGGTTCCAGTATTTTCTTCATTGACCAAAATGCCGCCGTCACAGCACAATCGGTAGAGCGTCAGATTCTAATCTTCAATCATGGGATGTCATGGGTTCGATCCCCGGCGTAGGCACATATTCTTTGCTACATTTGTGTCTCACCAATGGGTGGATAATCATAAACCAAAGTGGTAAAGGATGTAATGGTAGTACTGGTGTGAGAATACCAGGAATCAATTGTTAATTGCTCCAGCCGCCGCGATATGACTGAAATACTGTTAAAAGCGGCTTTTAACCCCATTCAATCAATCAACCATTAACCAAAATGTTTTCCCAAAATTCATCTCGTCAGGTTTTTAGCATTTGCGGACAAGATCATTTTAATTCTGGACAAATAGAAAATCATATCTTACTTGTCTGCATAAACATCTAACGAATAGATACATGTATTTGCGTACGATTATCGTAAGACATTTCTGCGCATGACATGGTACCATGAACAAGTTCATACGAAAATTTTATGTCATAAGCTTTTTGATGAAAATGGTTCTTGAACACTATAATAAATTCATTGCTTCGGCATCTCCAAATTTCGAGCTCGCCTAAACTTTGTAGAAAGTCAGCTGACCTTTCACCATGTGCGGTAGACGACGATAAATGATATCGTTGACCTCTAATGTTTTACACCGTACCTCTTATTTATTGAGAACCATCGAAATTCGAAACTTCCGGTAAACACTTTAACTACTCCAATAACAAAAGAAGAATAAAATGACAAAAAGAAGAAGAAAGGAAAATTGTTTTGGTGCAGTTTTCGATTTTTAATATTTTATGGCCGTTTACTTTGAACATTTCACTTGAGATTAAGATATTAACGAGAGTGGTACTTGGGATCAAATACGAGGTCCAGAGAGGTCACGATGGCCAAAAAACGAGCATTTGGAGATCCATTCATGATTCTGTTTTTTTTTCTATCCTTCGCGCATATTGGGTAAATCTTTTTTTTAACTGACGGATCGCTCGCCACGCCCACAGACCTCCGTAAAGGAAGTTCGACTGAGATATGAAACGACTTTAGTTTGCAAAATGTCATGGACAGGGTCATTAAACAAAAGGTAAAGCGTTGCTTGGCGACCTGAACGTAGAAAGTATAATCTGAATAGGCTGTAGTTATGACGTTTAACCTTTCCTGTACAAACACGAGATTTTACGTTGCTGTGATTTTATACATGGGAAACATTGTTGAAAAAGAAGAAATTGCTTGTAACAAGCAATTTCTTCTTTTCCCACAATATTATCTACCACATAGGATGTTTTCATTTCAAATTGCATCAAATTTTCATTGTCGTCTGCAAACTCTTTCAATTTGGACCAGTCTAAAATTTCCAAAAACGGGAAAGGGTTAAGTTGTCCAACCAAAAAAAAAAAAAAAAAAAAGCTTGACATAAATCTTGGAGCTCAAAGTTCGATTCCGGTCTAAGTGAATGATTTTATTGGTCAATCGACTTTTTGGTTGACAATAATGATCCACCATTTATTCTGAAAGTAGGCTGAAAGTAATAATATTACATTTCGTCGTTTGTCGTACAAAATGCCGTAACTAAAGCTTGAATAAAGCTGTAGTTGAGACTTTTTGCACGCTCAACGACGGTTTATCATGTACTTGGATGAATATAGTCTTTACTTTTCAATGTATAATAGAGTGTTGGTTAGTTTGAATGTTGGTGAATCGCTGGTCCCGCCTACCGAACTCGCTGGCCACACCTACTGACTCCGACAGGAAGTTCGATTTCGATATTAAAGGGTGTAATTTTGAAATGAATTTGGCTTGTAATATGTACTGAAAAGGTAAGTTGGTTTATTGGCGACCTGAACGTCGTAGTTACAACTTGAGTAAGCTGTAGTAACGACGTTTGAGTCGCCAAACCAACAAAATGCTTCACATAAATGTCGGCCAATTTGGAGTTCAAAGTTCACTTCCGGTTTAAATGGACTGTTTGATAGGTCGTTTGATACTATGATTTACAGCATTGATTGCTCCAATGATTTCTTTCGCCTGTTCGCGAGGTAAAGCCGCATCAATAGTGTCTATATAGTAGGTCCTGAAAATCCGGCAATTACACGATCATGGTATGTTTTTGTTTCTACCAAGAGCATTTGTTTGATTTCAAATAAGCATATGTATATAATACTTTGATATATCGTGTGAAAAAAAAAGTGCCTATGACCAACTTGGTCTTCTTCACTCACTGGTTCAGTCTTACGAGATAGTTCGAGAGGTTATCGAAACACTGTCGTAAGTAATTCTATAAACAAAGGCACTTACGACTTTGTGCGTTGTCATCCTTTGATTTATCCAATTATTCAATTTGAAATACCATCTGGAATTTCTTTGATTCTTGCCAGTTGACCAATCGCAGCTGTCAATCAAGGAAAATATCGACCAATCAAATAATTCGTTCAGCCCGGAATTGAGATTTAACACTCCGACATTGGCCGCCATTTGTGTGAAACATTTTAGGTGTTTGGCGACTTAAACGTCGTATTTACAGCTTATTCAAGGTGTTGTTACGACGTTTAGGTCGACAACCAATCGTTCTATTTTTTGTTACTTGCTACTGGCCATAAATATTGCAAAATAACGCCGTTTAAAATTAAGGCGGGAATTTCTGTCGGAGTCACTGGGCGTGGCCAAAAGAGTAAATTTGTGGGGGCCAGTGATTGGTCAATTATTGCCTTTCGTTAACCGTGAATCAATTGCTTCGTCACTATATACATTTAGTTAAACTTTAAACCCATTACAACACAATGACGATTTCTGATGCCTTGAAAAATATCAAAGTACTGAAAGTACTGTAAGCTAGCAAAGCTTTGTTTTGTTAAGGGATCTTCTTTGCCTTTTGTAGGGTAGAAAACATTGAGGACACTGAAGAAAAAATTGCTTGTTTCAAGCATTTTCTTCATTGCCCACATTTTTTCCAGAGCCTTTTTTGAGATTCTTTGAAAAAGCGGGATTGAATGGGGATGGGTTGTATAGCATGTTTTTGAAAGAGTTCTCTAAAATTTGATTAAAGTTAATTCATGTGGCCAGTCATTTGAATACAATATGCTCAAGTGAGCTAAAATTACCTAGGAGATGAACTTACAGGCAGAGTTTGCAATATTCCTGAAATACACAAGAACTACTTTTTTTGGCGTAGACATTCAATGGATTTAGTGGTGAAGCTTCCAGCGACAGTTTGCACTCAATTAACTCTGAAAAGACGTCAAAATTTTGTCTGATAACTTAAGCTATCAAAGCTGACGCTTTGCTAGCTAATAATCTTGGAAAACTTTGTGGGGAAAAGGACAATTTGCTTATAACAAGCAATTTCCTGTTTCTCACAATGTTTTCTATCCTATTCGGTACCTATATTTCGATTTTAGTGCAATTTACAATGTTCTCTGCAATCTCTTTCAATTCGGACCAGTCTAAAAATTCGTCATCTGGTTAAGCAGTCTATTCCTACCCACTGGTCTACTGGTCTGGATCCCTTTATGTGATGGTACAGAGTTCGATAAGCATATCAACATATCGGGTGGAAACCTTTGTATTTGGCATCATTAATAAATCATAAATCTTCAGCATTAAAGACCGATTGAACTCCGATTTGAACCAGGCCAGATCTCTATCATTCAGATTTATTTTATTGATGGAGAATTCATGCACGTGACAGGAAGTAGGTCATTGTTAATTCACCGGGCGAAAATCCACTGCATAGGGAAACTCCTAAAATCTAGTTTCAAATGAAATCCCAACGGCTCGTATCTTTAATTAATTAAGTACAATGGCTTTGTGTAAATAACAGAAAGTGACTTGAAAGGTATAATAATAAAAATGATATTAATAATTTTATTTCCGCCGTCATAGCGCAGTCGGTAGCGCATCAGACTCCCAATCTTCAATAATGGGATGTCATGGGTTCGATCCCTTCCGACATTTGTCTCTCACCAATGGGTGGATAATCGTAAACCTAAGTGGGATAGCAGCTGGGGGCTAGGAAAGGATTTAATGGTAGTACTAGTGTGAGAAATACCAGGAATCCATTCTAAGGTGCTACAGCCGCCGCGGTATGACTTAACGGTGTTAAAAGCCGCGCTAAGCAAGAAAGGAAGAAAAAAATATTGAAGGTTACATGTTAAGACAACAATGTTTAGTTTCAACACGTTTTTCTAACAATAAATCTTTCATAATGTGTATAATGATATAATGGTAGAAACCACTGATGCACTGTGTACAAGTATTCGAATGCGTCTCGCGTGGATTTACGATGTATTTTATAAGAGATCCGAAAGTGATCGGCGATAATCACGACTGCGTGTGAATCGAAAGGCCTATCAATCCTGTAGAATTTCGACAGTAGATGGTTTGTTTGTTGAATGGGGTTTAAAGCCGCTTTTAACAGTATATCAATAATATTGCTGCGGATGGATCACCTAACCACGGATTCCTGGTATTTCTCTTACCAGTGCTACAACTATGCTTACTAATCTTCCAGCTGCCCATCCCACTTAGGTTTACGATTATCCAACCCATTGGTGGGAGACAAATGTCGGAAAGGATATTTGCTGTAACCGGGGACCAAACCTGGGACAGTAGATGAGTTCAACGAGCCAAAGTCAAAGATTTTGGTTCTAATGATATGGCATTGCTGGTATGAAATTAAAAACTGTGAGATTCAAACGGAACTTTTTGAGAGTTTCTATGCACTTCAATTTTAAAGAAATGTGTTGTTTATGTTTTTTAGATTAAGAAAAATCTTTTTTTTTTTTTTTAATTTATCGTCTCTTTAAATAATACAAGAATTAATTCAAAGAGCATGTAATCGTCGGTTGGCGGGAAAAGTCGTACCTACAGCATCACAAAATTGTAGTTTCGAAGTTTTGAACTGGGGAAATTTTAAGAAGTGTGACCCTACTTACAAAAAGAGTCCTCTTTAACCCTTTACCAGACGACAAAATCTTAGACTGGTCCAATTTGAGAGGAGTTACAGAAGACAATTTAAATTCTATGAAATTTTAGGTTAATTCATTTTTCTGGGTAGAATACGTTGCGGAAAAAATGAAGAATTTGTTTGTTGCAAGCAATTTCTTCATTTTCCACAATGCTTTCCCTGTTGTTTTTCTTACGGCAGGTCAAAAAGCGTCATTGTGTGGGAATTGGTTAAAAAGCCGCAATGAATAAACCACGGTCAGACTGTGCAGGATAAACAGGGTCGATACTTTTCGTTCTTTAAAGTTTTTTCTGAATCCAGAATGGTCATTCTACCCTACCACATATTTATTGAAAACGGTGTCTTTAATTAAACTCTATTTGATTCCCGTCTCTTTTACAAATATTTCGTTTACGGAACTCTCGGGAGACGTGCACATATCGTCGTTTGGTGTGCAAAAAGCCGTAACTACAGCTTGAATAAAGCTGAAGTTTACGACGTTTGTCTCTCCTAACAACGATATATTTTAGAATAGACGAGAATTGCTACAACAACGAGATACTCATCAACCCTTTCCTGTACAAACCCGGGATTCGACGCCGCTGTGGTTTGGAGAAAACATTGTGTAAAAAGAAGAAATTGCTTGTAACAAGCAATTTCTTCTTTTCGCATTATATTTTCCACCACATGGGACTGTTTTTATCTCAAATAACATCCAATTTTCATTGTTGTTTGCAACATCTTTTAATTTGGACTAGTCTTTTTTTTATTATTATCATTTTTATTATTTTTTTCCAAAAAAAATGGGAGAGGGTTAAAGTTAACTTTAAGGTTTAACTCATAGCAGAAAACTAAGAATTCTTTTACATTTTCGTATGAGACTCTCAGTTTGGTGACTTTTTTAGACTCGTTGAATCAGGTTAAATAAATGTGTATGCCTTCATTCATTCATTCATTCATTCATTCATTCATTCATTCATTCATTCATTCATTCATTCATTCATTCATTCATTTATTCAAGAGATGAAGAAAATATTCTTTGTTTTCGCGTATTCATACAGTGTGATTAGCTTTTTCGGTTCATACCTTCATGATGAAAACAAAAAATATTCTCTTCATTTCTTATAATTTAATAGCATCGAGCGAAAAAGTAAAAAATTTACACATTGTGATACCTTTTTGTATTGGACTATTTGTGCGGAAGCATACAAAATCGCTGCGTGCTCAAAATTTTGTTCATTGAGTTATGAATATTTTTTTAGAACAATCAGAACGCTCGTTTTTGATAGACGAAACTGAAATTTAAATCATTCATTCTTTAATTCATTTATTATTTGTTCATTCATTTATTTGTTCATTTATTTTTATATCAAAAATCAGAACTGACAAATATTTTTTCTGTGGTGTAGAAATGACTTTAGTATATGATGTGATATGTATCTGTCCCTCTTATCCTGAATTCAAATCAGGGATGGCAAAGTTTATTATCTACTATCACAGTAAAGAAAAAATCAAAATGCTATACCATTAAACCTCTCTTTCTTTTCATATTTAACTGTTTAGAGGTAGTTGGGGTATTTGACAATTTCGTCAGTATAAAATCAAGTGTAATAAAGTTTGACGCCAGAGCCCGAAAACTGTGAACTTTACCCTTCGTATAGTCCGATACTAAACCACGCCCCTATTAGGTCAAATGTCGTTTCATTGGTCTTTCAGACACGAGCTGGAATGAATATGCATGAATGACTTCGACATTTGAAAGGGATACTAAATTAATCAAAGAAGAAAATCAGCTTGCTTTTTATACCCCAGTTTAATAAACTTACACGCGACGATAAAAGTTAAATAAACGAGGGAGTCCCTGTCATTCATCAGATAGCTCGTACCAAGGTCGGATCGTAATTTTGTGAAATGTATATTTGGACAATTATTGAAATATATCGAAAACTATAAATGAGATATCTGTCTACTCAAGGAAGAAGTAATTATCATTCGATTAGTGGAGTTATTAGTTGTATTTATTGTTGACAGTGAAATTTATCTTCATTAAAACGTCTTTTTGTCCGTATTAAAGAACACTATATTATATTGTACTCAGTCTATGTAAGGCAAAATAATTCAGATTTACGTGACTTGAGATACAAAGTTTTTGACATTCGTGTAGTTTATATATTTGGATGTCATCATTTGGACTGAACAGAACTTTACAAGTATCTATATCACGGTGAGATGTCGTTTTGAAAATCTTGGAACCATATCAAACTTGGCTGGGTGAGTCAAACTGCGTGATATTTAAGAATACTTTGGGCGAATTATTGCAGTGCAAATCTAGATTAGATCGAGTATTCAAACGAATTAGGGAATTTCTTCTTAAGAAAATTGTTCAAGTGCAAGACGGTACGAAATTCCTTCGTTTCTGGGATATTTCGAGTTTGTTTGATACTGTGGTATTTTAACACTCCTTCGTTTAACAGTAGATAACAAGCGATTGTTGGATTTGGACAAAACATTGGGAGAGTGAAATAAAGAAAACATGGAGAAAAGAATTATCAACGTAGTTTTGTTCGTCTGTACGTTCATCTGTCTGTATGAGCAAGTTAGTCTTAAGGAGGTATGTAGAAATTCTTGTTTTCATCAGTGGTGATTCTGATCACGTCTTTCTATTACTAATATAACAGCATATGCCCGTACTTTGTGTTAAAACTTTCCTGTTTTCTAAAATGTTAGACTTGTCCAAATTCAAAGGTTTTGAAGACGAAAATTGGAAGCAGATTTAATTCAAAATATAACTATTTAGAAGGGTAGAAAATATTGTAGAAAAAGAAGAAATTGCTTGTTACAAGCAATTTCTTCTTTTTCTACATTTTTTCTGAAATATAAAACCACAGGGACGTAAAAACAGGGATTGAACAGGAAAGGGTTAATAAAACTCGATTCTTCCTTCTCATCATTATTAGTGGTATATTTCTTCAATATTATCGCCAGAGGACGATCAAAACCGCGTAACTGCAGCTTGACAAAGCTAGGGTTTACGAGGTTTTGTCGCCCATTTACAATATACACTATATAGCCTCTTGCATTGTGTTGAAGCGAATACTTCATTACTAAAGTATTACCGTATAGCTAGGTATAAAAGCGCGATTTTCTTTTTCCGTCTATGGTAATGGCGGATCTAGAATTTCTGTAAAGGGGATTCAAATTTACCAATGGGCGTTAGATTTCCTATTACAGTACATCTTGTTTTAAGCGACCACTTAAGGGACGACCAAAAAGTGGTCTCTTAATGGAGTGGTCGCTTAGTACACCTTTTTGAGCATATATATGAAGGTTTGGTTCGATTGTATACATAACCTATTACAGAATTATCGCTTAATCTTATGTTGTTGGAAATCATTAGAATCGTCTCAGTTAGACGATCCTATTGAGTTCCAACAACATAGGATTTAGAAGTGTTTTTTTCTATTTAGCAAAATTCCTCACTTTTTAAGAGATTTTCCTTATAAATAAGGGATTTCGATTATGAAGGTTTGGTTCGATTGTATACATAACCTATTACAGATTTATCGCTTAATATTATGTTGTTGGAATTCATTAGAATCGTCTTATTGAGACGATCCTATTGAGTTCAAACAACATAGGATTTGGAAGTGTTTTTTTCTATTTAGCAAAACTTCCTTCACCTCTTAAGAGGTTTCGCTTATAAATAAGGGGTTCCGATTATGGTCGTTAAATGGACGTGGTCGTTTAATAGAAGAGGTAGCTCTAGTAAGATCGACGGTATTATCAAATCTATACTAACCCTTCTTAAGCTGAACCCGGAATATTCCGGTTTGGGGCAGGAGGTGTAGATCAAGATCAGCCTGCACATAAGTGCAGTCTGATCGTGGTCTAAACCTCCTGCTTGTACTTTTCCTGTCAGAGTTGTTTATGAAATTGATTTCTAAAAGAATAAAGACATCTATATAAAATCTACCAATAAACATGAAATAATTTTGCTACAGGGGGGAGGGGGGAAGAACCCCGACCCCCTCTAAGTCCGCCGCTGTATGGTCCCTCACTTTGACTTTTTGTTAGTAGATCAATGGATAAACTAACCTTATTTAACTTCAACTTGACGACAAGAAATTACCAGGTTGTCGTCTGTAGTCAAGTTTTTTAAAATTTTGATTAATTTCTTTAATATAATTTTATACAGTTTAACAAATGGCATTGTTGGAATTAAAAGAAAATATTTATTTTCAAATCTCCACAAAAAAGTAAGGGAATATTGAGTTACGTTTAGAATGCATAATGGGGTCTAGTTACCGATGACTTTCAAATCCATTTAGATGGGATATTTTATACATTAAAACCCCCCTTCATTCGAGAGTTTTCGTCGGTGGGCTTCCATATAAAGTAGTGGAAATAGAAAAATTGTTTGTTACAAGGAATTTATTTTTCATAATGTTTTCTATCCTATATGTAGAACTTTTTATTTCAAATTTCACCTATTTTGCCTTTTTCATTAATTGAGCTCGTACAAGTAGGTATGATTTAGGTTGGAATTGATTTATTCTAGTCCGTTTTAGGAATATAGGGTCGTTTTTTTAAAACCTTTCACAGACTATCTTACCCCGTTCAATCACTTCCTCGCCTTTTTTATCTTTAAAAAAAGAAGCCATGGAAATTGGGAAAATTGTGGACAATAAAGAAATTGCTTGCCACAAGCAATTTCTTCATTTTCCATATTTTCACCCATAAAATTCACAGATATTTGAAATTCTTTCATCTTAAAATTGTCAGTAACTTTTTTTACTTCGAACCAAACGGAACGATTTTGTCTGATAATGAGTTAAACCCTCTGCCACACAGTCTGCAGCTGGCTGGTCTGGTGCTATTAAGTGTCTTACTCATGAACACTTTCTGGTGACAGTGTAAAATTTAGATGATTGAAATCGGCATAATAATGTAACAGAACAGAATAGACTTTGTCTGTTTAGGTTGTCCCATTTAAAATCGACTAATCGCACATACTAAGGTGAAATCAATAATTGTAATAGGTATAACGATTTGGAACAAGTTGGCCCCTTTAGAATTGACTAACTACAAATGCTATGATGGGACCAGCAATAATGATTTGAAACAAGTTGGTCCCTTTAACATTGACTAATGATTAGATAATTATAACGATTTGGAACAAGTTGGCCCTTTAGAATTGACTAACTACAAATGCTATGATGGGACCAGCAATAATGATTTGAAACAAGTTGGTCCCTTTAACATTGACTAATTACAAAAACCATGATGGGACAAGCAATAATGATTTAAAACAAGTTGGTCCCTTTAACATTGACTAATGATTGGATAATTAAAACGATTTGAAACAAATTTGTCCCTTTAACATTGACTAATGATTGGCTAGGTATAATGATTTGAAACAAATCTGTCCCTTTAACATTAACTAATCTCACCTACTATGATGGGGTCAATATTACCGTGAACGATTTCCTCTTTTCTAACTTTCCCACGATATCTTAATACCGGATAGAATGATATTATGAGGTGTTATTTTATGGTCACATTTTATACTCCATGTCAACGGAAAAATCTTCTTTCTAATGTCGTTGTTTTGATACCGTAAAATATACAAGCTTGCAAAGGGGGGGGGGGGTGATTTTCTGATCAAGTTTTGGTTAGGCTCGAATGTCTGAGACGCTTGTATAACCTGTTTTATTCGTCCATCTTGTGCACTTTATAGAAATGACAGTGGTCAAGTTATTTTTAAATCTAGATATTTTAATTGTAAATTAAGAAAATCGAGCAAATAAACTTTTACCCATTACTAGATGGCAAAATTTTGGACCGGTCCAAATTCAAAAAAGTTGCAGACGACAAAAGTTGATGGAATTTTGAAAACCGTCCTCTGTCAGGGTAGAAAACATTGAGGAAAATGAAGAAATTGCTTGCAACAAACAATTTCTTCATTTTCCACTGTATTTTCCAACACTCTTTCTTGAGGGGCCTATACAGTCGGGATTGGAATGTGTGGCTGTAGATCGAACTAGCTTTGAAAATAATAATTAATAACAAATATTGAAATCAATGAATTCGACCTAACAGAATTCAACTTAACTATAAAGAATAAGTAGTAAAACAAGATGAAATACAACAAACACCGTTTTAAAGCCCCGTTCACTTAAAAAGTCTACCTCACATCTAAGCCATAAAATATTACCTTAATTCACAAAACATCCCATCAAATTGAGTCAATTATTGTATTAAATCTATTTAGCCACTCTTTCAAGTGTTTAAGACTCACAGCTACAGACGAGATTTAAGTTAACCTTTTCCGAATGATCTTTGTTTTTTTTTAAGGGGGGGGGGTATAACTTATGTATGCAATTTATCATTTCTTTTTTTTTGGTCCACGAATCGTGTGTTCAAGACACATTGTTAAATAAATATTCAGTTCTATTCTGCTCTAATTATTTGTGACGTGTGATATAAGATCATCCTGGAATTTTGAACTGAAAATATTTGAAAAATAGATCTAATCACGTACAGGTCATCACGAGTTGGTATTTCGAAAACGTCCATATAGTGGGGTAGAATGCTCATTTTACATTCAGAAAATTATTCAAAACCGAAAAGTTTCTGGTGAGTCTGCGCAGTCCATGCAGCTTGATCAGGCCCAAGTCCAAGATGGTCGCTAACAGAGTAACCTGTCTCACCGGCTAAATGGTTAACCCATTCCCACACAATCCTGCTCTTTACCTACCTTAAGACAGAAGTTTTGGAAACATTGTGGAAAATGATAAATTTGCTCATTACAACAATTTTTTCATTATCCACAATATTTCTACAAAAAAGACAACGAAAAAAATCAAATTCCTCGAATTATAAATTGTTGCCTGAGACTTAAAATTTTGCCAATTTTGTCATTTGGGAGTGGATTAACCCGTTCCCACACAGTGAAGCTTTTGAACGCCCTTAAGCCGCCGTCAAAGCGCAGTCGGTAGCGCGTCAGACTCCTAGTCTTCAATCATGGGATGTTATGGGTTCGATCCCCGACGGCGGCACATATTCTTTCCAACATTTGTCTCTCACCAATGGGTAAATAATCGTAAACCTAAATGGGATAGCAGCTGGAGGCTAGGAAAGGATGTAGTGGAAGTACTGGTGTGAGAAATACCAGGAATCCTTTGTTAGGTGCTCAAGCCGCTGCGATATGACTGAAATACTTTTAAAAGCGGCATTAAACCCCATTCAATCAATCAATTTGGACGCCCTTAAAGATAAACAATCGGGATAACTTCATGTAAAATGAAGAAATTACTTGTAACAAGCATTTTTTTCATTTTGCACAATGTTTTCTACCCAGAAAGTAGAAAAAAATTAAAATTTCATGAACTTGAAATTGTCGTCTGCAACTGCCTTCAATTTGGATCAGTCTAGAATTTTGTCGTCTTGTAATGGACTAAGGCGTCATCCACGTGGTATTAAGATTTTATTCAACAATGTATTTTGCTATGTTTTACGAAGTTAAAACCATTTAAAAGTTTTTAAAAAATAATCATTCCAACGCCTTGGTACAACTAGGAATGGAAAAAATTATCTCCTTCCAACGATTTTTCTCTTCTATATATTACACTCCTATACGGTTAAATTGAATTACTTATGACATAGAGTTACTTAGGGTTATAGATTCAATTTTATTTGTGATTGTTAGAGGGAGAGAGAAAAGGATAGGTCTCTTTGAAATCACTCTCGTTTCTGTTTCGATAATATAAAATTAGCGAACAGATTTTTTATGATCAATTATAGCGATGTTTGAATGATACTCTTTGAGTAGATAACTGTTCTAACAGATTTTCTTCTGTATATCTCGAGATTAAAGCCTGTTTTATTGATTGATACACATCTGTGACGGGGTTTATCCTTAATAATACGAGAAAACCTATTTTGTGTATGAAAATCTGAAATATTTATTTACTTAGCTGTTTGATGCACTGTTTTGTTTCTTCAAGACCGAAAACTTTGTGTGAAAACTCGTGCAAATGAAATAACGTGTCCATTATTTGAGTGCGTCTTTTATGTTTTCTTTTTTTTTCAATGGCTGTCGATTAATCTCTTTTAGTGAAATGCAACATATACGAATACCGTATGTCTTATTATTTGTTTGATGATTGATTGATTGATTGAATGAATGGTGTTTAACGGCGCTTTTAATAGTATTTCAGTCAGATCGCGGCGGCTGGAGCACCTAACAATTGATTCCTGGTATTTCTTACACCAGTACTACCACTACATTCTTTCCTAGCCTCAAGCTGCTATCTCACTTAGGCTACGATTATCAGCCCATCAGTGAGAGACAAATGTCGGAAAGAATATGTGCCGCCGCCGGGTTGCTTGATGAACTTGTCCTTATCTTACGATATAAGGATAGGAGCGCGTACGGGACAAGTTTACCAGCTTTATCCATTTAGTACAGTTTTTTTGTTCAGTCAATCTCGTATATTGTAATTCTGATGAATAGTAAAAGTAACATGACACCGTATTGGTTTTGACCGCCATTGTTTTAAAGTTTTAATCTATTCATTATTGACCTTATTTACATCCGTTTGCGTGATTTTGTAAAAATTTTCTTCTTTTGTTGGTTCCGTTCAAAGGAAGTTATTCTGATGAGAAAAAACTTGAGTCACTCGAGCCGGAAATTCATTTTGATCACAAAATCAATGGAAAATGACATTTTAACAGTTTCTCACACAATGACGCCTTTGAACGTCCTTCAAGACAAACAATTTGGAAAAAACATTGTGTAAAGCAATTTCTTCATTTTACACAATGTTTTCTATCCAAAAAGTTGAAAAAAAATCAAAATTTTATAAATGTCGTCTGCAACTCCTTTCAATCTCGACCAGTCTAAAAAAAATTGTCGTTTGATAATGGTTTAAGGACATAATCATACTAGCATATCATAATCATTTATTTATCGTGGCTACCAGTTGTTTATTGTCCATATGAACTTTTTTTTACAATTTTTACGGGGATCGTGCAAGGTTAGGGGGTGAAAGTAATGAGAGCCCCGCCTGGTTCTTTAATGTGGTCGGTGTATTTCAGTCAAACAGGTTCATTGACATCCGAAAAGCAGTAAGTTTGTTGGGTCGGGACGAGGATCGAACCCAGCACTTTAGGTTTGAAGTTACATTGACTCCGCAAGGGGCTCTGAAGTAGTAAGTCTTCACCAGTTTTCGTGTCTTGGCCCCTTCAAATTTAAGCGATTTCCCCCAAAAAGGTTTCAGGACGCTATTAAAATGAAGAACAACAAGTATTATTCTAAATTCGTCGAGAAATTTTGGAGATAGTCAGATTTCTTAAATCGAGTATAGAATTACTCAGTCAATGAAGGAAAAATAAATACCACTAATTATTGCATGGCAAAAGGACAGGTGAAAAACTTCGGCCGACTAGAGAAGAATGATCTTATCGTTGTCATCTCAAGATAAATATCCGATATTTAAAAATCACCTGTCACTGATTGCGTGAGTACGAGATATTAATAAAATACATTTCTGATGCCAATAAAGGGAGGTAATCTAGCTGGAACCAATAATAACACTACTTCCTTTAATTATGGGGCCTGATTGCATTATTATGATACTTTAACTAATTTTCGTCTCGTTTACGCCTGTATGGTTTTTATGATAGCATTTAGAGGTTCCACAGAATGATCCCGTCTTCAATGTCGTTTTTAAATGGACTTTGTCATCGTAAGACTTTCAAATGGCAGCGGATAGTTGAAAATTAAATTAGAATTACTAATAATTACTAGAAAATCAATGCATATTTGGGCAATCTTGTGAAAATTAAGAGAAAGCATAGGACTCTACAGAACCCAATTAAGAAAGCGATATTTGAACAGATAAACACTCCAACAATAATGTTCGTCTCTCCTAGACTTTTCTGAATGTAGATTGGCCATTCTACTGTGCTATGAATTCGTTTTCACCATATCGACAATGAATGACCTCCTATACACCTATCTCTGTTTTCAACATGTTTCTTATGAACGATTTGATGGTACCTTTTGGCATGATGTTTCTTGTGCAAAAAGATCTTACTTTTTTTCATATACACCTAACGTTCCAGCGTTGAATTTTCCGTTACATTGTTTCAGTGTTGGATAATTATGCATGTAATTTCATCTGTTTTTAAAGCCTACCATCATGTGCATAAGTGACCCTAAACCAACGAGTGCTTCATAAAAAAGTACAAGGTAGCGAATCCCTTTTGTTGGTCACGTGGGTGTCTGTGTAGGTCCCTAATGAAGGGGACAATCCCCTACTCCCCCTTTTTATTGAAAATACTCGGTGCATAAAATGTAGCAGGGTGTATGGTTACTTGGTTGCGTGACAAACGACTTTCTTGTCAGACAGGGTGGTTTTCTTGATATTTCCGAAACGAGTAAAATGGGGCTTGATTCATTTATCTTACAGAATCTATCTAAAATGGGCACAATCATTTAACCCATTCCCAAACGACAAAAAAGTTAGACTTGTCCAAATCCAAAGAGGCTGCTGCAGACGACAAAACGAAATTGGTATACATAGAAAAATAAAGGTCACATTAGCTAGAAAAGGGCGTGAGAAAGAAATTACTTGTCAAAAACAATTTCTTCTTTTTAAACAATGTTTTGCATATATTCAAACATGCGTAAAAATGCGTGATCGTGTGGTAATGGTTACATCAGCCAATGCACGTTTAGAATAAAACATACACCAAAGTTTAGAATTAGAACTAATGCCAATGCCTTGTCATTTTAAGTTTGTATTAATTGCAATTAAGGACTGCTAAGTAAATTGGCACAAACTTTGGCGACGTTGCGTTATCAAATTAACGAATATATTGCTGTCATATTGAATTCTTGAGATGTCGATTGTGTCTTTAACTCTCACGTGCACCAGAACGGACACTAATCACTGACATATTGATTTTTAATCGATTATTTAGTTAGAGGTTCTATCCATGCCTAATAGAGTGAGACAAACTTTTCGACACGTGATATAAACTGAGAGGTCGAAAGGGCGCCATAAAATGTCGGGGACGATGTGTTGACGCATAGAATAGATTGACATGTGAAAAATAATACCGAGCTTTCAAGCAATGGAAACAATAAAATGAAAGTTGTGTTTTTCTTTCAGTAACTCTCTTGTATGTACAATAGCAATGACATACATTATATACAATTCTTGTAATGAATGCAATAAATTAAAAAAAATGAGGAGAATATTTATTTTGTTACCATTTAGGTATGAACCTAGAACTAAATCAAAATTTATGAATATTCCTCAATGAAAACAACAACAACAAAAATAATCACTTCCTTTTTCCTACTTTCATTTCATTAATCAATACAAAGCCAGTACTTTTCTAGTTTTGAGAAAAAAATATGGATCTACTATGCATACAAAATAGTTGCGTGCTCAAAAGTTTATTCATGGAAGTATGGAAATACTAATACTAATTGAAAACGACTATAATTCTAGAATGATTTATTCAGTGACATAAACAGGTCGGGACATTTTGAAAAAAGTGGCTTACTGTATCTTTGCACACTCCCCTGTAACAACTAACCGTATTCTGGGACATAATAAAGGAACGAAGGTAAAGAAAATTTATCAATGATCAAGATAGATTTTTTTTATAGATTGTAATCTATATACGTTAGCATTAACCGTGTCAAGTCGGGTGTCCGGGGTCATTAAGGGAGTTAAGTTTTGTACCCCTTTTATAGTCAAACTTCAATATTTTGATAGGGGTTTAAATAGATTCAGACGATAACCATAGACTTTCGATTCATTCAATGAGGTCACTTATGAATATATCGACATAGAAACTTGCCTAAAAACCTACCGCTGTGCAACTTTAGATTGAAGAAAAATATTTAAAAGATGATTGAAATTGAGGAGAAGTGTTGGTTGCATAAATGATCGATTTATCTTTCATTAGGTCAACAGAAGCTATATTTTCACGAGAGTGAAAAATAGCTTTTGTTGACTTAAGAAAGATAAATAAACCTAACACTAAAAGGCAAATGATTACTCTGTTTCTTTTGTGCATAAAAGAAATTTTTCTGCGGAGAAAATCTCTAAAAGCGCGTCATTTCTCACGTGAATTACATGGCAACCCGATGACGTGATCATTATCTTTGGTTCCGCTAAAACGACGTTCAATAGCACAAAACGAAAGCAGGACTTAACCCATCAACCCTCCCTTTTTTCAGTGAAATTATCAATTGACAACTCAACGATCTATCTCGATAACTCACCGTAAAACATTAAAGAAAAGTGAAATAATCCCACAAGACCGCAGGATTTTCCTCTCCGCGCATTGTCTTACGTGGACTATGAAATATGACAACAGGAGAACGGCAAGACTGGCGTGAACTCTTTGATGTCCTTTGAAACGCCTCTTCATGCGAACATGCAATAACAAGCATTGATGAAGGTCCAAGATTAAAAGAATTGGTAGAAAAAAATGCTCCTTTAATAAGAAAGTCTCCATTTATTTTCAGTTTCTAATTTAGATCTTATTTCCATTTGTGACCGCAAATTCGTATCAAATATTAGAAAAAAGTCATACGATATTCAACACTGGAAAAGTTTACAGTAGGAAAAAGAAAGTCAGAATTGTTTCCTTTCACAGTTTATACCAGGGTCGATGACAGATAATCTAGGCGTGTTTTCTTAATTCCCACGTTCGGACTCGAATTTGCTTGTAATTTACCTATATTGTTACTATTTGGTACAAAAAGTAGCAGTTTTCGGTTTCATTAAAATAGTGCTTTTAACTCTTTCATGTTTCACCCTTCTGTTTGTGAAGCGTCCAGCCAATGCTTAATGATGAAACCAAAGTATTTTACACAAGAAATAAAAGATCTAAATCACGTCGTAAATGCATTTTATTGTTTTAAACTTTTCATTGAAATTTTAATTAAATGAAGCCATCTGAATGATTGCTATTGCGCAATATTGATTCTTTCCTTTAGAGATAAAAAGTGTTTTGGAAAAAAAATCTGCTATTCGATTTTCGAGGCAAATGATCTGAACCTCTCTAGAATAAAAAGTTCTTAAGCTCGCCAAATCTTTCGGTTCTGGACCCAGTTAAGATTGATTTATCTCAAAGAATCTATTCGGTTGATGGTTTACGTGGCATTTCAGCAGACATGGTCATTTTGCATTTAAAAATATGATATTGCAAAAAGTTGAATAAGGAAAAAATGGTGAATGATTCATGTGGAATGAATAAAAAAATAAAAAATAAATAAAAGTAGATAATGTTGACCCTTTTATCGCCTTGTATACAACATGTTGTTGCACCAGATGAAACGGCAGATGTGTCGATAGCGGGACTGCATCCGTTTATTCTTATGTCCCGATTGAATGTTTCAGGACAGGGCCTATATGAATACAATAATAACCAAAATTGTCCTTTATATTTTCAGATTGCAGTTCCATCATTTTCCAAACTGAAATCCTACTACCCGGGATTTTATCATCATGGTGGCCCTTTTAGAAACAACAAAATAGTTCGTCTCCTTGGAATCGGGAAGAATTCCAGTCTTTTGTTGCATGATACCAGCGCACTGAGACTCTCATACGCCCTGAACAAAATTGGGGGCCAGCATTCTCTCGGAAGTGACGTCATAAGACTATCTAAATATGGCACCGATAGCATTTCCGGTCGGGACGGTGTACAGTACATTTTCCATCCACTAGCATTCGGGCCCTATCTCGCGGACAAGTATGGATACCCAACTGTCACAAAAATGCATATATTTGATCCAATCAAGACGAAGCAGAGTTTCAACAACAAGCAGGGCATTATGAGAGTGATTACATACATGCAACACGACAATATACCATTGGGTCACGTGGGCTTGTGGGATTGCGATCGATTCTTCGATGCAAGAGATTTTTTCGAGGGCCACACACTCCTTTCAGTGGAATTCTGGGAGTCACCTGGTAGGTATCATCTTTATACTCGTGAAGATGGTGATTTTACCCATTCCCGCACAACCCCCCCCCCCTTTTAACGCCCCACACAAATTAGTTGTGGAAAGCAATGTGGAAAATAAAGAAATTGCTTGTTACAAGCAATGTCTGAATTTTTCACATTGTTTTCTATCTATAGAGACAAAGATTTTAGAAATGTCTACAATTTGAAATTGTCAGCTACAACTTCTTTCAATTAGGATCAGTCCAAAATTTTAATATTTAGGATTGGGTTAAATGCAAAAATCATTTACTCTATTATGACCACGTCTGTCCCATTTCAAAATATACACTATCCGATGAGCAACATTAATGTCCACTCAGTTCTCTTAGAATATCTGCTGCTGTTAATAAGATACTTAAATATTTACCAGATGACAAAACTTAAGACTGGTCTACATTCAAGGAAAATGCAGACGACACGTTTTGGTTTATGCCTTTTTTTTTGGGGGGGGGGGGGGGAGAAATGTGGTTATTGAAGAAATTTCTTGTTACATTGTTAAAACAAATGAAAAAGCAGGGTTATAATGGGAGTGGATTAAAGTGAGAGCGCAAAGTGATCACCGGTCAGACTGCGTGGAAACGCTTACGTGCTCACGTGTGCATAAGCTCGAAATATCGTGAACTGTCTCATATCTAAAGTATTACAACACATCAACTCTAAGTAAATGACAAATTCTGTTTGTTTCAAACGAAGCCGAGCCAATTTTATATAGGCGTAGTATTCCACAGTTCAGTTTCATAACCTAAAGGATAGTTTTCATCATTAATCACCCACCTTACTTACAAACTTATCATCCCACCATCTTTAAAAAGGAAGTTGGGAACATACTCAAGCCATAAATTCGTATTCAGTTGCAGGAAACATGCGAAATGACCTGTCAAAATGTTGAATAACAGACTAATGTTACATAAAACACAGAGCTGCGTCGTACAGTAAATAAAATAATCTAGCACAAGTAGAATATGATAGAATAAATTTCATACATTTTATGAAGCCACCGTTGAATGACACGTAAAAGTATTTAACCCATTCCGACACAATGATGTTTTAGGACGCTCTTCAAGAAATGCCAGACGTCCTTACCCACTGCGATATCGAGACATCTCACTTTTTTTTTGGGGGGGGGGGTCTCGGTATCGCAGCGGATAAGGACTCCGGTCATTGTAGTGCTAGGCGAAGGTGTCGTATTTGTCGTGAGTTCGAATCCCATTAGAATCAAAACTTGATACTAATTCTCCACCTGGGATGGAGGTGTTTAAATACCCGCGAAAAACGAACAAGCAAGTTCTTCCCTTTTCTCGTGTCGACTGCACGCTCAGTTTACATCCTTATTTAGTTATGTGAAATCTTTTAGAATGTTTCACAATCTTCTTTTTACCGCGTTAATCATTAATATATTTTGACAATATATTAGGTAGACATTCTCTTTAATGATGCATGTCATGAATAACTTATCCTGTTTTCTCTCATAGCTATTCTTATTTTCTTTCACGAACGACCATAAAGAGAGGAAATTGACCAGCCGCGGCTGTCAATCAAATAACCAGTCGACCAATGAAATCATCCATTAAACCGGAAGTAATTTTTGAATTCAAAACATTAGCCACCATTTATGCGAAGTATTTTTGTTGGTTTGGCGACTGAAACAGCTTATTCAAGACGCCGAGATTTGGTAAAATGATGTCATTTAATGAATTATGAAGTCATTTTCAAGATATGCTATTCATGTGCGGTATACATAGGTGAAACACTACTGCAAAATCACCCGCTTCACGTCCTATAAATAAACCCTTGTTTTACACATTGGTAGAAGACCTTACAAATGACGTCATCTGACGGTTGTAACCGCATTTAAAATGCGCGGTATGTTTACAATCCGTCACTCGATTTTCTTACAGATGGGCAGATCTTTAAATCGTCTAAAGCCCTCCATTAAGCTCGCCTAAACGCACCTATCAATAACTACGTAAATACAAGAAATAGATATCTAATTTGACTGAAGAATCGCGGCTATAAAGAAATCGAAGTTCTGAAAGAACTGTAAGCTAGCAAAGCATGGTTTTGTAACGTAATCTTGTTTGTTTTTTGTAGGGTAGAAAACATTGTGTTCACTGAAGGAATTGCTTGTTACAAGCAATTTCTTCATTTTCCACAATGTTTTCCAAAGCCTTTTCTATGGGTTCTACGGGATTGAGCGGGAATGGATTTTATAGCACGCTCTTGAAGAACTACTTTTTATTGCGTAGACATTCAATGAATTTAGAGGTTAAGCCTCTAGTGGCGGTTTGCACACGCTGAACTCTGAGAAGACCTCAAAATTTTGTCTGTTGAATTAAGCTATCAAAGCTGACGCTTTGCTAGCTAAAAAGTACATCGACCAATCAATTTATTCATTTTAGCCGAAAGTGAGCAATTAGCCGATATTTATGTGATACATTTCTATTGGTTTGGTAATTTAAACGTCATAACTACAACTTATTCGCAAATCAACCACTTTATTTTTTTGTTTGATGTTACAGGCCACAATTCTAACAAGATATCGCCGTTTTATATCTTAGTTGAACTTCCTTTCTGATCCCGGTGGGCATGGCAAGTTATCCGCCAGTTTCCGCTTTGAATATTGGGTGAAAGTTAACAAAATCATCTGACAAAATCACTCTCTTTTTCAACAAAGATCACTTTTAAACATCGTAGAGCTTACTTCAGTCACAAACATTGTAATTCATAAATATGGGTAAACACTGTTTTTGATAAGTTTCGGAAACATATATATCGAGGGGTTAGAGCAAAAACATAGTATGGGTCTATACAATCTATAGACCCATACTATGTTTTTGCTCTAATCCCTCGATATGCAGATGAATACGCAATTAATTTCATACGAATTGAGCAAAAATACACCAGTCAAACGTGTGCTATACTAATAATCCATCGATACGACAGTGGGTCATTGTCAGTATTCGTGTGTTTCCTTGACACGACCTTTATTCTATATTTTATGTTTGAATCTACTTTCTATTTACAGATACAAACTGCAATACGCATGCTCCGATCAACCAACTACCCACCATGGCCACGCAAACAAAGCTAGAAGACAAACACGATAAAGACTCTAGCGTTTTAGCTGTTTTGAAAACCGGAAACAGAAGGCACGGGCACCGGAAAAACAAAAAACACCATTAAAAATGACGTCATGATACACAATGTAGACAGTCTTCGCCATGTTCTAAAGGGAGCGTGCAATGAAAAGTGGCGTTTAAGTGTTCAGAATCAAAATAAAGACGTTTAGAGCAGGATTTTGTATCTAATCGTGACTGTGATTCGTGATTCGCAAGACTAAGTTAAACTGTTAAACTCACAGATCACGTAAAATCTCGGTGAACTACGTTCCGATCATATTGAAGGTTGAACGAAAGATAGACTGATGGACCTGTCCCATCTGCGCTGCTCTCCGATATTGTATCGTCAGATTAGGACAGGCTCGCCAGTCAAAGCGAAAGACTGTTCTTAGTTTCTCTACAATGTACAGTATGTGAATGATTAATGCAGTCTTCGTGTACATGGGAAACAATCATTACTCATTAAATGAAAATCTATGCAAATAAACATTATCAGCATTTTTTATTTCAAGTGATGCATAATGGTTCGATTGCCCTTTAACCACACGCATAACATAATCATAGGGATCCATTTTGTCGATTGAATTAAGCACTGTATCCTGACACAACATCCGGACAGAGAAGGTTCAGTGAACCCATACAGAAGTTTAATAATATACAAAAGTGTGAATTCTTACAGATTTTTCCTCGGTTATCTTATCGCGAGATTCGTTTAATTTTCGAAGTATTCGCGGGCTTTCTTATCATAACCTTTTATTTAATTATCTTATCCATTTATGTTGCTTTACAGTTTAATATCAACCTGGGCGTGGTATTTTCGACGGATAAAATTAAAGCGAACTCCAAGCTGTAGTTACAGATTGAAGTCGTCAAACCAACAGAAACGCTTGACATAAATGTCGAAGATTACCATACACTCCCGGTCTAGATGAATGATTTGATTGGTCAGTTGATATTTCGATTGGCAGAGACGATCCGTCAGTTGTTGGAAATATCATGCACCTGATTTTTTAAATTCAAAATTCCGAGAAATGTATCTCAGTTTCCTTTTTGAAAAATGATTTAATCGGGCTCAAAAATATGTAGTATAGATATTTATTGGCATTATTAAGGTGTTGAATTTTGTCTTCGGTCGCAGTTTAAAGACATTGTTCAGTTTACAAACTTGAAAATTAGTGTTTTTCAAGGGAAAGGATTAAACATGCACTACTTCTTAAACGGCGAAATCGTTCTATTTTTTTTTTTTTTTAAATGTGGTACATTATAGTTTTAACCAATCCCGATTCAATCCCGCTTTTTACGACCCTAAAGAACAGAGTTCGGCGAAATAAGTTGGAAAATAGAGAAATTGCTTGTTACAAGCTATTTCTCTATTTCCCATCTTATTTCCTACCCCATAAGGACAGGGATATTCAAAATGTTATCAACTTAAAAAATTGTTTGCTTCGTTTTCTTTGAATTTGGACCAATCTAAAATATTGCCGTATTGTAATGAATTAAAGAGACCGATTATTGACCTTTGCTGTATGTCGATAGCTTTTGTTTCGTTCGTGTATATATACTGATGTTGTTGTTTGCTTGTTTACACATGTTATTTAATGAATTTCGAATAAAGTTCTATATTCTTAACATTCTGCCTTGTCATTATCATGCACCTGTACGCTGTAAACGTGTCTGCTTGTCTGTTCGTCTTTACGCCCTGTAAACCTAAACGAAATGAACTTATCCGTAAAACTCTGAACTTGTCCGTAAAACACTGATCTTATCCGTAAAACGTGCATTCGCCAACATTCACATTTTACAATCCCAATTAAAAATTCAATTTATCTATTGGTTGATAATATATGTCTCTACCTATCAGAGCTTCATTATGAAATTACAAACAAAACCCAGTTCTATAGATGTACAACTTATAGTGAGTGATCAAAAGAACAATTTTGTCTAAACAGGTATAGACAAAATTGATCTTTAATCACTGTTTATAACATCTACATGTAAATATTTTCCTTTTTTGTTTTCACAAGCTTTGGCGATTATTCTGCTTACAATTAGTGTCAAGATTATCATGTAACCGTAAGACAATCACACAAGTACGTGTGGAATCTTTCACTACAGGCTGTCAATTTTACAATTATTCGAATCAACTGTACCATTTTATGATCTATTCGAAAACACAAATTAAATAAAATCGAAAAAAAGAAAGGCCGAATCGAATGACCTGGCAAGAAATGCATACTTTAATTTTGGGCAATTGTAAAACTAAGGGACCAAAGAACAATAAAGCGACGTCATCTGGCATCGGTTGTAATTGATGGCGCCTTTCAGAGCTCTCTGCATCACTTCCGATTAGATGAATACAAGATGACGTAATACCACGAGGCCAGCGGCGACATCACTGCGACTGCGCAACAATTATGCTTGTTCGATTAACAAAATGTAAAAGACTATTCAAATAGAGCGCGGCCCTTAATTGAAACACCCGCTCGGTATGATGCTAATTTAAGTTTCCGAATTTTCGTTTCGAATCAAGCATGCTGAAAGACGGAATACGACCGGAGAACTAATTACAAATCGTAATGAGCTGGGCCGTCCAATAACATTATCCGTCCTTTCACGGAATTAGGCAATATCACAATTTTAAGCTGGTTGATTTTGACAGGGACCTTTTTTATCCCTTAGCAAAACAAACTGTCTGTTATCATTTCATCGGTGACCAACCACGCCTCGTAACTGTAGCTTGATTAAGCTGTATTATAAGGTGTGGTTGGTCATCGACGGTATATTGCCAGTTTTGAACAAAGCTAAGACTATAGAATATGGTCTTTTTTCACAAACAAAAGTAACTTTAGATGTCTGCGTACGACTTCTTCTTTTATCTTGTTTTTTTTTAACTGTAAAAGTATCAGACTAGGATGGAAGGGAGCAACAGATACTAAACTTCATTTTTATCCATTTCTCAACAATTAGAATATTTCTCAGTGTCTAGATACATTCAAAGACAGTCAACATTAGTTATGTCCTTGTTTCGACATCAATGCACCTATTATTCGATAAACCAATTCCCATACAGTCTAGTCGAAATTGAAAAAAGCTGCAGATTACAGTTTCAAGTTGAAGAAATAACTTTTTTTTCTTCTTGGATAAAAAACATTGTGGATAATGAAGAAAGTGCTTGACACAAGCAATTTCTTCATTTTCTATAATATTTTTCCAAGGTATTTTTCTTGGGGGAAGTCAATAGAAGGTCTTTTGTTGGAATGGGTTAATCAAATTTTCATATTTACTGGTAATAACTAAATAAATAAATGACGAAGCCACGCATTCTCTCCCATTCGAATTTCTGCAATCTGACATCGTTTCATACCTCTTGAATAAAAATGTGTAGAGAACCTTTTTGTATGCCTGTGCAAGGACCTCAATACTAAAACAATGCCTCGAACTCGCAGAATATTTGTTTACCAAAATATCTATTATATAAAAGGTAACATTTCAGTGTGGTCGCTTCCTGTCAACTGCTCTTGCACCCCTGAAAAAGTGGTCTAAATTAACTTCGATATAAGCGGTTATTCGAGATGAGCTACAACGAGTATATCGTCGGTGTAATTCTAAAACCTCGAAACTACAGCTTTGTCAAAGCTGTAGTTCGAGGTTTTTGAATAAAACCGACTATATTTAGATATTTCAACAACATAGTGGAAAACGAAGACACACAACTAAGGGCTTCACTAATGCCTGTCTGTTGCTGGAACCAAAGGTTTGGGTATTTTTTTAACCGTAGCTATAATAGCTAAGAAGAGAGAAAGTAAAAAGTGATAGTACTTTCACTATGTTGCAATTCCAAACATATCTTTGTTATATCAAATTGCGGATGGACCATTTGAAACCACAGTTTTTCCTACTGTTACAGAATTTGGAAAACAAATGCAAAGTTAGAATTTCAGTCTTAAAGATGCCCGCTTCGGCAAGAAAAGTTTTATAAAACATTCTGGATTTTTCGGAATTACTTGAATGTTATGAGATAAAGATAAATTTTTGGGGGACTGTTTTCGGGAGATTTGTGTGTGTGTGTTTTTTTGTTTTTTTTTTTTTTTTTTTATCATTATTATCATTTATCAATTTTTGAGCTACTTTGAGCGCTTAAAGTAACTCAATGAAATGATAAATAACAATAATGATAATAACGATAATGAAATAGTTCGGTACTCATTTCTTCATTTCTTCTGATACTTTAAGGGAGGGACGAAACTAATATTTAGCAAATCAAGATGCAGACGTTTTGAAAGTCGAAAATGGAATTAAATTGTAAGTGATTGAAAAGAATTTTCACAGAGCCGAGAAACGAGGTTTTACTATCCACATTTCATAGATCGCCACTGACAAATCAAATCATTCATTTCGACTGCAAATGAAATGCTGATCACCAACATTATGTCAAATATTTGCGTTTGTGAGAGACTTAATTAATTTGTAGTTACGACGTTTAGGTCGTCCACCACGATTGCCTTTCGTTCTAAGCGTAATTTTTAACATTTTTCAAAAGATTGTTTTTAATACCTATGTCAAACTGTCATATGACTTCTATCATTTTTTGGACATTTTTGCGATTATAGATAAACGTCAATGCAACAAAATGCGTGTTAACTATTTCCTTGTTATAAACCAGGGGATTCGTTTTTTAGTAATTCAATTTTAGTTTCGTTTATCGAAATTCAGGCGTTTTAATTGGCTGATTTTTTACCCATACTCCCATAAACAAAACTTTCAGCACGCAACTATATTGATGCCCGATTAGCTCAGTTGGTAGAGCCCTGGGCTGACCATATCAACTAACAAACTAATTGTCTTTCGCATGAGACGTTAAACCGAGGCCCCGTGTGACGGTGCTATCCACCGAGCACGTTAAAGAACCAGGCGGAGCTTTCAGCAGTTTTTTCCTGTATCCTTGCATTATCCCCCGTAATAACTAACCGTCTTCTGGGGGCGTCGCTCATATGGGCATGTGCTACGGAACGGAAATACACACTTATTGTATGTTTGCACACAAAGTATATTCATATATTTTTTTATTCAAACCAGTAAATGATTTCTTTGTTTTGCTTGAATGCATTTGATAAAGATAAATGAAGTATATAATTTTTTTTGGCTTTCAGTGAGGTATGAATTTAGATACTTAATCACATTAATGTATGAATTCGCTTCGCGTTTTCATCCAGTGGGATTATGTTTTAGGTTCATACCTCAACGGGGGGAAAAAAGAGAGGGAAAATATTCCTTTCTGGAATGGATCTCTCCCCACAAATATCACGAGATTATATTCGAGCCTCTAAAGTCACACCACAGAAATTATCGTCATTAAAGGAGAAATTGCTTGTTGCGAGCAATTTCTTCTTTAACCACGATATTTTCCACTGATACTGCACTTTCTTTCAAAATATACTCGCTAGGGCTACATATTGATACAATTCTTTTCTATTTTAAGATTTACGGTTCTACACAAAACATGTAAACGTCTAGTACACAAATACTAGATAGCCGTAAAAACTAACATTTATACGGTATAACCAAATGAACTATTGGACTTGTCTTCTTGATAGGAAAGGTTTTCCCCTGCAGCAACGTCAAAAACCATCCGATACCCAAGAGTGTGGTTGAAGGTCCTTAAGTAAATTAGTTCATCGTGCATCGTGAATTTCAATTGGCTTTGACATAAAGAATTCAATTAGTGACAATAATACAGCCACGTTACAGCGGCTGACATTGTTACGTTCTTTCGGTTTGGTCCACAGGAAAACGTGACTCACCCTCCCAGTCTCTTGGTATGATAATGTCGTTGTATTCAAGTTGTAGTTACGATATTTTTGAACATTTTTCTTGTTTGCTTAAGATTGGATAGGCCGTGTTTATCTACCGTACCATTGCTCATATGACCAACGCCTACAAATGAAACTAGCGGGAGATTTTCGTCGTTCTTTTACAATATTCAGTGTATAGCGCAGTCGTTTGGGGCTTCGGTTTAATGTATCATCCAAAAGATAATTAGTTTGTTAGTTTTGTCAGCTCGGAACTCGAACCCGTGATCTCGATCTTAGAATTTTATCACACGACAAGTAATAGAAGACACGACTATAGTAATAGAAGATGCTGAAATAGATCTCCTTCCAGAGGGAAACAAGTAACAGAAATAAAGTAGGTGTGTGTGCGTGCGTATGTGCTTGTGTATTTTCGGGCGACTTTGATCCTGTGATTTTTTCACCTGTGACTTTATGCTCGATACTATTTTCCCTCAGACTTTTTTTTCTATAACATTTTTCATGTGCCTTTTTTCAAATATTTTTTTTATTTCCTATCACATTTTCCGATACTTTTTCTTGCGATTTTTTTATCTTTGTCACTTCTGTTTTGTTTCAAATTCCGTACGGCTCAACAATGCCTACATAAGTAGACAAATTTTATTGATTTTATTCCATAATGACTCAAGCCTGGTTGCTTCATCAAATTAAGTTCAATTTGTTGACAAAGAAGAAATATTTATGACTGTAAAGAAAATGTTAAAGTTAGTTTAATGACTTCTATTGACCATGAGTTACCGGTAAATGAAGCAAAATACGGAGCGACTGAGCAAACCACAGAAATATTTTCTTTTAACCTGTCCCGTCATGCTGAAAGGGTGATTCTCTTAAGTGCGAAAAATTCCCCGACCCTGGCCAGCCAACGCTGACTATACCGGCCGTCTAACTAGATTTATAAAACCTGTAGTGCGCACTTAGGTAGTGCTTTCGAAATCTTAGTCGAAAACCGACGACTTGAATATACTAGTATTTTACCAAAGTGTCATAGTTAAATTTTTCAGTTCTGCGCTTAGTGAATAATTTAATTTGTCTATCGATTTTTATTGACAACGGTGTTTGGTTTATTGCTTTTTTGTCATGAAGTCGCCGTCATAGCGCAGTTGGTAGCGCGTCTGACTGTCAGTCTAGAGGTCCCGGGTTCGATCCCCGACGGCTGCACTCATCCTTTCCGACTATTTGTCTCCCACCAATGGGTCGATAATCGTAGACCTATGTGGGGTAGCAGCTGGAGGCTTGGAAAGGATGTGATGGCGCTACTGGTGTGAGAAATACCAGGAATCCATTGTTAGGTGCTCCAGCAAGATTGTTGAAAGCGGCGTAAAACCCCATTCAAACTAAAAACAAACAAATTGTTATCATGAACGCATGCCAGGTCGAATTGGTTGAGTTTTCTTTACTGATTTATGATAAAAACGTAGGTTTTGGTGGTAAAAGTAATGAAATGATTAACATTTTTTAATGCTACTGATTCAAAGTACTATGCTAGTTCATTTTTAAACTGTCAACGCAGGTGTTTGAAAGGGATCGAGAGGGAGCGAGAAAAGGTAAACAATGTTACATTACAATGATGAACTACAAAACATGGGGCCAAAGGTTATTTCCATGCATTTAATTTCACTTAATTTTTGCTCAACAAACAATGTATTAAATTCTCTCACAGTAACGCCCTAACTATTATGCGAGTTTCTTAATATTCATTTTCAATCCATCATGGCTGCCGTAAAACACGGGTGTTATCCGCCGGCGGAGTAATTTCACGTAACCGAATCTATATGGGTAATTTTCAGACAAATTACTCCGCGGTAATGTCACTCTGGTCTTTGTGGGGGAAACTACACCTGATCATAGAGTTAAAAGAAAATTTAGAAGTAGCAAAAAAGTGATGAGATTGTGTCAATAAAGCCAATTACATGGTAATTGAAGATTTTACAAGCGGACAAAAGAAATTAATGAGCGGTTTTGAGTTCGTTTGGCATATTTAGACAGTTTCTGTATCCTTCCGCCCGACAGGTGCTAATTTTGTCACATTCTGGTACTTGAGGAACGGTATTGCTCCGCGGTATACATAGGACTCGAAACCGCATCATCACAAATATTTCCGTCGGCAAGGAATTCCAGATCCACAGTCGAGCGTTTGTGATGACCAAGAATCAAATTAACTTCGCCATGATAAAACAGTGTCGTGAAAGTCATATCAATCAAATAACCTGACAAATTCACACATACATGAATTGAGACCGTGTATGTAAATTTCAGCAATTACAATTGTGTAAATAGTAAAGCCTCAGATCAGCCTGTGCATTCGCACATACTGATCAGAGCCTTCACGTTGCATTCTTTGTGTATATATAGAGGATAATGGTAAGTTCGATTTATCTTTCTTTCCTCGCGTAAATATAGATTCTGTTGCTCGCGAAATGAAAGTTCGATCCTACACACACCTCAAAAATGATTATTCTATTTCTTTCATGCAAAATCAGACATATTATTTTTGCTATCAAAATTTCTAAAAGCGCGTCATTTCGCTAGCTATCTGATGACGTCATCATTGTTCAGTAGCTCGAAATGACCATAAAAGGACTATATTTACCTTAAAAGTGAGTTCATCATTTTGATTATCGCACTGGATTATCGTTGATATCATTAATCGATATTCCACCGAAAAACATGAAAGAAATGAATTAAATCAGGGTGTTTTTTTATTTATAGGAATATTCAAAATAACTAGGTCGATGTACAGTCTGCAAAGTGACTTCGCTTTATGGGAATTTGAATTTGTTGGCAACTCAATTTCAGGCGCAAGGCAACTTCGGGCCCGGAATTTCTCGTTGAAACCTCGTAAGATATATGTGCAGGCATTTCTTTTCTTTGAACAGTTCTAAAATAGAAATCGTAGGAACCACAACCGTATGTATTTAGACACGGATCTCTCACAAATGGTTGAATATTGAAGACAACATTTTTTTTCACGGCATCCTCGAATGGTGAGAATTTTGTCAGATCGAGGTGGTCAATCATACAATGAAACACCCAATCAATTAATGTATTTAACTCCTGCATTGGCCACCGACATTTATATGAAGATTTTGTGTCGGTTTGGCGACCTTAACATCGTAACCATGGATCGTTTAAGCTATAGTTACGACTGTTAAGGCGTCGACCAACAATTTCATCTTTTTGTTACAAGTCACTGACAATATATTTTGCAAAATAACATCGTCCTTGTCTAAATGGAACTTCTTGTCGAAGCTCAATAAGAAACAAGAGCGCCGCCCACGAGTGCCAACGCTCGGCTGCAGGTGCTGGATGATGCAAAAATTCTAAAACAAAAAAGGGGCAAAACCCTTACAAAAACGCTTTTATAGTTATCCCCCTTGATAGTCTAGATAGCTCTTGTGATTGTCAATACATATGCCAAGTTTCATGAGGATATCTTCGATATCAACAGAGATATGACCAAGGTTAAAGAATGTGACGCCAACGCCAACGCCGACGCATACGACGCCAAGGTGATCACAATACCTCGGGTTTTCTCCGAAAACAGTCAGGCTAATAATGGAGACATTGATTATTCACAGGATTTTTAAGGGTACGTTACATCAAATTTTGTAAAAGGTTTGTCCTCTTCTGTTGTTATTTTTCCAATTTGTTTCACCGAAAAAGATCATTTTGTCGTAGTCACTGTTGTTGTTCTTGTCGTCGTTTTTGTTGTTTATGATAAAATGCATCAGGGGAACAACTTTTGTCCGACACGGTTGCCAACTGGAGAATTTTATTTGATTTCTGAATATCAAATTACCGGTGGGCGGTATGTTGGAATAGCAAACACACAGGAAGGACGGATCGAGTATATCAACCTCCCAACGGTGTTAATTATAGTGGTGGGGTCCGGCTATTCACTGAGATCGCTTTCATATTCTATTTACTTTAACTTTATTAAAAACTTGTTGAGAAATTCTACTCAATTTTCGACACAAACAGAACAGAGGGGTAGCGCGTGTTTTCCTTCATAACCAAGTGAACATTTCGATTCTTGTGTCCACCCTGAACTTAGAATAATTTATTTAACTCATTCTCACACAGCAAAATTTTAGACTAGTCCAAATTGAAAGATGATGCAGACGACAGTTTTAAGTTTATGAAATATTTTGAATCTTTGTCTTTTGTGGTAGAAAACATTGTGGATAATGAAGAAATTGCTTGTTACAAAGTAATAAGCAATTTCTTCATTATCCACAATGTTTTCCAAGGCTATTTTCTCCAGAGGAATGAAAAAGGGGGTCGAGTGGGAATGGCTACTAATCTTTCTGTGCGTCCGACTAGCTCAGTGGAGCATTCAACTCCCTATCTCGAGATCGCAAGTTCCAGCCCCGGGTTTGACTCACCCAAAAAACTAATTATCTTACGGATTTTTCGCTAAACTGAGGTCCCGGTCTTTACACCATAGATTTTATAAATCTGGCGGATCTCTGAGCGATTTTGTCCTAAAATATCCTGGCAATAACAACTAATCTGCTAGCATGGGAAAGTGCTACCGTAGCGATAAATAAACGAAAAAAAACCGCACACCTATGCTTTGCTTTTATTGTGAGAGCATCTCTCTCTATCTATCTCTCTTTCTTTCGTTCTTTCTCTCTTCCACTCACTCACTCAATAATCACTCACTCACTCTATCACTCACTCACTCATTCACACACACTCTCTCTCTCTCTCACTCACTCACGGCTTTACTGTCCTCGCGTCCCTTTTGGGGAATACGAAGTTTTGTCACGCATGTCAAATCAGACGAAAATTTGTTAATAACTTGACAGAGGTAGGAAAACTAACGTGAAAACTGAATAGTTAAATTAAACAGGTTTAATAGGTCGATCATTGGATGGACTGATGAATTGAATGGTTGATAGATAAATAAATAGATAGATATAATTAGATAAAGGATCTAAAATTTATTCATGGCTTAATACATGTACTGTATTTCTTTTTTCTATCTGTCTTTCTTTCTTTCTCTCTCTCTCTCTTTCTCTCTTATTTTTTGTCCATATTGAACTGTGATGTATCCAGATGTAAATAAAGTTCTGTTCTGGTCTATATTAGTGAAAGATTTAGACAGACATTTGAAATGTATCCTCTTGCGATGTTTTTTTTTTTTTTTTTTCTCAATGCTTAGTCCTCCAAATCTATGACGATTATACCAACATCAGGCTTCTGTTTGTATCATTGCATTTATAAGACGATGCCTTTTGATCTAACTGCATTCCGCTCAATCATATGCAAAATTTCAAAACGACCTTGGATCTCAATCTTACTTTTTTCAGTGCTATAGAACCATTTAGTAACTATGGATGAAAATACCATTAAATCTCGCAACAGAAAGCTGAGGTCAACGGTGCCATTTTCGAATTATATAAAGTATATTCTGGTTATGTGGATGGGTACCCTAATATTTCGAGACATCTGTATTCCGACTTATCAGATTTACCTGTTTAATCTAGAACCAGCTTTTCACACAAAGGTGTGTTCCTAAAACTAGATTTTTCACGAAACATTGCAGAAAAGGAAAAAGAAATGTCTCAAAATTATACTGCTTGTTTGCTGTAATAGTGGGAATATTTGCGACGATGAACTTTTCGCGTTTATTTCACGAACTCAAATAAATCGCGAACATTTCAAAATACTTATTCATCACCTGGTTAGATTCTACATTGACACCGTCTATATGAAGATACTTTATATATCGTCGATATTGAATGCTACTCGCAGAAGCTTTAGTTACGGTTTATTAGATATATTGGATATCATTTATTAGATTATAAATGTGCGAAATCTAATTAATATCGTTTAACCCATTCCCTCTTTTTTTTTTGAAATTTTAGACTGGTCCAAATTGACAGAGGTTGCAGACAACACTGAAATTTGGATGAAATTTGAAATGGAACCAACCTATGTGGTAGAAAATATTGTGGGAAAAGGAGAAATTGCTTGTCACAAGCAATTTCTTCTTTTCCACAATTTTTTTCTCAAGTATAAAATCGTGACGCCGTATAATCCCTGGTTTGAACAGGAAAGGGTTGATTGAGAAACGATTACTTTGATTTAGCGCACTTTTCTTTACGCGTGACGCGCGTCGGTATTTAGTATTTACAAAATTATCAACTCCCGCATATCAATGATTTAGTACAACACTGTCGTAAATGCTAACATTTATTTTGGCACAAACCCCTCGATTTAAACAAGTTCTGCCAGCATCGCAAACCAAGGGTTATAACTCCACTTTGTTACTTTACGGTTAGATAAAACAAAATGGCTATATTGAGTGATCGTAAAGTTATGTTCTAGATATAAGATTTATTTTCTTTTTCTTGATAAAGGCATTTTTGCCGAAATATTGAAAATTAGAGTGATTGCGTATAGCACTATAAAGGTGTAATTCAATATAAGAGCGCAGCCAGCCATCTTCGCAAGGAACAAAATGGAGAGAATGTATTTAGCCACCCAAAGACATCTCACGCATATTTAAATTAGCTTAAGACACAATAGATGCCTCCATGCCTCATAAGCAACCATTGAACTCCACCAAACCATGCAACCATACCCTTAAATGGACAGTGGTTCGTATGATGAAGGAGCAATATATTGACCATCAAAGAATAGTAATTGATTCATAAATCAGTTTAACTAAGCGGTGGTCATCAGCAGAAATAATTGTTATAAACAAATTTGAATTTGCTTGCCTGGATAAATCATCGGTTTGCGACCAAAATGTCGTAACTACAGCTTTATTGAAGCCTTTGTTACGATTTTAGGTGACCAACTATTGGCCACAATTGTAGGAAATTTTGGATGGTTTGTGATATTTTGTTTAATTCACTAAGAATAGTTTCCAAATCCACCATGAGTCAATAATATCAGCAATATTTACCTTGCAGACTTCACAAAGTTTTCTTGCAGACTTACCTTGCAGACTTCACAAAGTTTTCTTCAACATCACCCATACTCTATAAAAAAATCAATATTGTTTATTTCATTCCGAAGTCCAGCACAGTGGAACCCTCTTAGTTGCAATCCTGATAATAACAATTCACTGCTTAATTGCAACTGACTGTATGCCTTAACCCATAATAATAGACTGGTCCAAATTCAAAATACAAAATGTAGTTGCAATAAATTTAAGTAGGTGAAATTTTAAAAATCTTGGTCTTTTCGGGAGTAGAAAACATGGTGTTTAACCCTTGTCATGCCGAAACCGGAACATTCCGGTTCGGGCAGGAAGTGTAGACCAGTTCAGCCTGCACATAAGTGCAGTCTGATCTTTGTCTACACCGCCTGTTTGTATTTTTCCTGCCAGATTTGATTATGTAGCTGATTTCTATAAGAAATAATTTTTAATTACAAGTTCTATCAGTGCTTTCAGCTCTTTGATTTTACAGCAATTCAGTAAGATAATTTATGCAGCATGACAAGGGTTAATGAAGAAATTGCTTGTAACAAGCAATTCTTTCAATTTCCATGTTTTCCAAAGCTTTAATCTAGAGTCGCGTAAAAAAGCGGAGTAGTGTTAGAATGGGTTAAAGAACAAATATCTCCTTTTATTAGCAACTTCTGGTTAATTGCAATAAGAATGCTGACAAATCGGTGTTGCCGTTAACACTGTTTTCAATATGAGTAGAAGTATGAATCGTTTGTCACGAATTTAATGATACCACGAAATCATTTATCACTGATTGATAAAAAGATATGCGGTATTTTATTGAATATTCAAGCAGGATATGACAGTTTTGTGTCTATCTGTTTTTATTTCATTTTGGTACATGTTACACTGATTTTTATCAATTTTCAATAAGTAGGTCTGATATAGTAAAATGTCAGTAGGTCTGATATAGTAAAATGTCACAGAAAGAAGTGGTACATGCACCCTAGCTACCTAGCCAAATGAAATCGCGAGATAATTGAGCAATCGCGACTGTCACTCAAATAATCAGTCAACCAATAATATCATTCATTTAGACTGGAAGTTAACTTTGAACTCCGACATTAGCCGCCATTTATGTTAAGTATATTTGTTGGTTTGGTGACTTAAACGTTGACTATTGACCAACCATTCTACTTTTATTACATACTACTGGCCATAAATTTTGAAAAATAACGCCGTTGAAAATCGAAATGGAACTTTCTGTCCGAGTAAATGGGCGGGGCCTATTCAGTAAAAGGGCGGTGTCAGCGATTGGTCAATTTTCAGCGTGTTTTCGGAATCGTCCGAAAATGACCTTTTCAGAAGTTTAAAGTGTTTAGAAAATAAAATAAGAGTATCTTTGACACTCGTATTTTTTAAAATCTATTTCAATGATCCGGGTTTCGTTAATTTATTGACAATTTCTCAAAATGATTGTCTGGGAGATAGAGAGAAAGATAGACAGAAAGACAAAAAAAAAAGAAATACAGTACATGTATTAAGCCATGAATACATTTGCGATCCATCTATCCAAGTATATATATCAATTCATCTCTCTACCAACCATTCCATCCATCAGTCCATCTACAGATCGACCGATCAAACCTGTTTAATTTAACTATTCAGTTATCACGTTAGTTTTCCTATCTCTTTAAAGTTATTAACCAATTTTCGTCTGATTTGACAAGCGTGACAGAACTTCGTATTCTCCAAAAGGGACGCGAGGACAGTAAAGTCGTCTGGAAATACAAAAGATGCTGTCAAAAATACACGCAAGGTTACCTCCTAATATGGCATCAAACGTAAATTAAACCCAAAAACATTCAATGGTTATCTGCTCTTCTCTGGTTTATCTTACACCGTTTGGTATCAAAGTTTTGATCTGGACATTTTCGAAATATATTGCTAATCGATTTCATGGTGCCCTTTGTCTAGAGTTAGAGCGTCGGCTTCGCGATCAAGAACTCCCGAGTTATATCCTCGGCCATCGATTTAATTCTCTCTTTGGCTCGTACATTCCGCCACAGTACTAGTAGTTCACTGCTAAGCGGAATCGAGAGAGATTAAATTTAGATGATAAAACTTTTTCCTAATTGATGTAAATAAAATTGGTTCAATCCAGTTAGTTTAAAAGATTGGTTTAGGTATGTAGTTACTTCTCTCACTGAATTAAACAATACATACATGTTATGTATCAGACGACATCATTATAACTGATCCAAATTAGAAGAAATTTGTATCAAAACTGAAAAATTCGGATAGGATAGAAAACATTGTTTGATAAGGAGCGATAGCTTATTTCTCACTCTGCCATTTTTTTAAGTTGTTTTTCTTAAATGCAACAAAATGATGGGATTCTGATGTAATGGGATAAAAAAGCATTGTGGTAAAATGCTTGAGATAAGAACTTTGTATTATTAAAAAACTCTTCCTTGTTTGCCTTTAGGTACTGAATAGTAACAACAACAAAAAATAAAAAAGTCTAAATCGAAAAGGGGACATGATTATTACAGAAACTGCATTTACAATTAGCACCCTTTGCAGTATTGAACGGTCTCGTGATAGTGAACACACATACCAAGTTTCAAGCAATCATCTTCATCAATAATTGAGATAGGCGGAAAAGATTTAAATCTATCTCGCCAACGCAAATGTTATGATAACAAACGTTATCAAAGTGATGCCAATTATTTGTTGTTTTCATTGTGTGTGTGTGTTTTTTCTCTCCAGGAACAGCCGAACTTAAAATCGCCAAAGCGTCTCCGTGTCGCTACTCTAATTCGTTTTATTAGCCAATGATAACCGCTAATTGACCAATCGCTGGCCCAACCCACTGACTCCCTAGGCCCTGCAAGTTTATGGCCAGGAGCATGTAACAAACACGTTTGTTGGCGACCTAAACGTCGTAACTATAGCTAAAATAAGCTGTAGTTACGGCGTATAAGTCGCCAACCAACAAAAAAAAGGTTAACAAAAATGGCGGCAAATGTTTGGAGTTGAAAGCTCAGATCCGGACTGAATAAATGATTTGATTGGTCTGTTGATTCCTTGGTTGAGAGTCACGATTGGTCAATTGAAATCCTCGATTATCCGAATGGTACAAATCAGAACCGAACATCGAAAATAGCAGAATGGCCTATCTACGAATGACAGATACTGTACTTCTTTGCGTTATTGTCCGCTATGTTTGGTTTCAAATACCAATGTAGTAGAAGATGAAGTGCACTTATTCTTATTTTGTCCTTCATATGATAACATCCGTATATTGTACTTTGAACCAGCATGGCTTCGTAATCGAAATAAAGAATCATTTTGTCAAATTATGGCAACACATTCTAATTATCGTATTACCCGTATTGCTTACTTTCTGTATAACGCTTTTAAGTGTCGAACAGAATTACTTAAAGATGGTGTATAGCACATGTATGTAAATGTACTTTTGTTGCCTATGATCAGCTGGAGAATTTGGCCTTTTGTCGGAACTTCACAAATCTAAAGAATGTTTTTCAGTAAAGGTATAACACTAGTTAATTTCAAATTACTGTACCTATTTTTTTCTTATTCAAGCTGTATTTGCACGTGTTTGCAAGTAGCAGTTATACAAGTGAATGGAAACTTATTGAGTTTATCATTTGTTGCTTCTATATTGATTTAGGAAGACATTCTATATGGAAGCTTCTCTTTCCCTTTTAAAGATTAATGTCTATCTGCAAACAGATAAACTATCAAATGAGTTTTTGTCGTTAAATCGAGATACCAACTTTTACAATATCATATTCATTACTCATTAATTCTTATTTTGTGAAAGGAATGTCATGTCCATTTTTCAAAAATCCTCCGAATTATAGAATAGTAACGAGATATATAAATCATAGAACATACACATTCTTCTCTTGAATAAGTCATAATGTAGATATGTCACTCTTGTCGTAATATGTACATAATGTATTTTGTATTTTTGGCCGGTGGCCTTATAACTGCTGAATAAATGTTATGTTATGTTATTATGTTATGTCATGTTTGACCTATCGAAAGCATTGTTGGGGTCTAACATTGGCAAAGGGATAATGGTTTTGAACTCGTGAACTGAGAGGTGCCCAATATAAAAGGTTTGGATTTCGGTCGCACCGCTTGTTACGTGAGTAAGTTCTTTGACAACATATATAGAACTCCAGTCTAGAACATGCTATACCAAGAAATAGTTGAACTTCGCTGTAATACAAGTTAACATTGTTTAAATCTATATATAAAGTGGCGCATAGAAAATCAAAGTACTGAAAAGTACTGTAAGCTAGCAAAGCATTGTTTTGTTCATCAATCTCATTTTTTTTAAACATTATCATGATAAAGAAACCAAGTTTAAGTAACCAAGGAGTGTGGAAAACAATGTGGAAAATGAAGAAATTGCTTGTTACAAGCAATTTCTTCATTTTCCACATTGTTTTTTACCTAGATTGATTAATATTTTAGAATTTTCAACAATTTGAAATTGTCGTCTGCAACTTCTTTGAAGACTCTGACCAGAGTCATTTTTAATACGATGTGATCAAGTGAGCGAAAAATACCTCGGAAATGAATTTGCAGACAGATTTTTTAATATTCCTTAAATACATAAGAACTATTTTTTATGGCGTAGACATTTAACGGATTTAGTGGTTAAGCCTCCAGTGTCGGTTTGCAATCGTTGAACTATGAGACGACCTCATAATTTTGTCTGTTAACTTAAGCTATCAAAGCCGACGCTTTGCTAGCTAAAAAGATAGTGGAAAACCCTCTAACGGAATAAGGGAGACAATTGCTTTTGCATTTAAGCCGAGATTTTTTACAGTTGCTTCCCTTTTACCAACACTACGCGCAGTAACAAAAAAGCTCTCGGAGTGATTACTTCGGAATCGAAGTCCTTGAAATAAAATCCGACAAGGAGGTTTATTCATTGAATGGGGTTCAACGGCACTTTTAACAGTTTTTCAGTCATATCGCGGCGGCTAGAGCACCTAACAATTGATTCCTGGTATTTCTCACACCAGTACTACCCCTACATCCTTTCCTAGCCTCCAGCTGCTATCCCACCTAGGTTTACGATTATCCATCCATTGTTGAGAAAATAATGTCGGAAAGGCATGTGCCGCCGCCGGGGATCGTACCCATGACATCCCATGATTGAAGATTTCAGGCAAGGATGAATCGGTGTCAAAACTTTTTAAAAAAGCTACAGGTAACACGTTTAAGCTCCGAAATAAAAAAAAACGATAAGATATGACCAGAAACTAAAATTTTAACGAATTTCAGGCTGATTTAAGATTTGAATTAAGAATGATTTCAAACGACAATTTGATCTGCTCTTGGTATGCTCGACTGACTTTGTCCATAGAATATCTCAAACAATGGAGTGTTCCAAATGGCTCATAAAATTGTTGTATCGCCGCTGTCAGTCAAACTTTCTATTGACCAATCAATCGATAGTTTAGACCGGCAGTAACATGTTGAACTCAAATATTGACGTTTGTGTGCGACTTAAACCAGAGCTACAGATTGAAGGCGTCGTGTTTTAGATTTAAATATTTCATCAATACTGCCATAAACCCTTTGTTGTAGGTACTCATTTGAATCGTCTCGGGGAGACGATTCAAATGAGTACCCACAACATAGGGTTCCGTTGAGAAATGAGGTTAAGAATGCTGTTACCCCCTCTTATCTAGGCCTCTATTAAACTCCATTGCTACAGCTAATTGAAGCTGTAGTTACTACGTTTAGGTCGCTCACCAACGAGTTTGTTTATATAGAGCGCCTTGTTGGATGGAGGGGGCGTGGCAAGTGATCCGATGGTTGTAACATAAAATAAGAGCACCGCCCATGGTGCAAACGCTTGGCTTCAGGTGTTGGATAATGCAAACATTCTAAGTCGAAAAGGGGGTATAACTCTTACAAAAACGCTTTTAGAGTTATTCCCCTTGATAGTCTTGATAGCTCTTGTGATGGTCAATACACATGCTAAGTTTCATGAGGAAGCGGGGGTATTCAGCTGTCCAAATTTTTCCCGAGGGCTTCGTAATAACAGCTTGTTATAAGGTGTGGTTGCGAGGCGCTCGGACCAAAGCGATATTCGTTTATTCCCATTTCGATCATAAATCATTCAGTTACCTTTTATACCAGAGAATCTATCCCTACGGAAAATAAATGCTCATAGAATTTATAGATTGAAACGGAACCAAAATATTACTACTCCATGTGTATTTGATTTTTGTCCATGTTGTATACTGATTTGTACCTGGATGTAAATAAAGTTCTGTTCTGTTCTGTTCAAAAACAACAGAGATATGACCAAGGTTAAAGTTTGTCACACCAACGCAAACACCAACGCGAACGACGCCAAGGTGATCAAAATACCTCAGGTTTTCTCCGAAAACAGCCGAGCTAATAAGTCTAAATTCCAACTACTTATTTCATGCACTTGGCAAAGCCAAGATGACGGAGGCAGATGGGTCTTGTGCACATTCACTCAAGTGACAGTATTATAGCTCTGGTTTTTAGCTAGCAAAGCGCCAGGTTAACAGACATCTTGAGGTCGTCTCAGAGTTCAACGAGTGCAAACTGCCAATGGAGGCTTAACGACGCAGTACATAGAATGCCTACGCCATAAAAGTGGTTCTTTTGTATTTAAGGAATTTTGCAAACTCTTTTCAAATTGTAGAGATCTCTTTCAAAAGCATGCTATTTAACCCTTTCCCACTCAATTCCGCTTTTTTAAGCATCTCAAAAAAAAAGGCTTTGAAAAACACTGTGGACAGTGAAAGATTTTCTAAATTCAACCAACTTGAAATTGTCGTTTACAACTTCTTTAAATTTGAATCAGTCCAAGATTTTGTCATGTTGAAATGGGTAAACTCCTGGGTTACTTTAACCTCGTGTGTTTATCATAACCTTTAGAAAAGAAGATACTTAACAAAACCATGCTTTGCTAGCTTTCAGTACTTTCAGTTCTTTGATTTTAGAAACTTCACAAGATTATATGTCACTTGTGGACAAAAACCTTTAAAATCCAGCAATGGCAACTTTGTTCAATAATTCACTTTGTATTATTCAGCATTAAACAAACAACATGTTTATTAAAAAAATGTTTATTCCACCAATTTCATAGACATATAAAAGGAACTTAACACATAAATTGAATTAATAAATAGCAAAGCTAGTAAAAATAGAAAGACTAGAACAAAAATATAAATAATCAAAATGCTTTAATTAAGCAGAGACTGACAAGCCGCTACGTAAAATATTGACCAATCGTGGCTGTCAATCTAATCAAGTAAAGATTGACAATCTGCTATGAAAAAAAATTGACCAATCGTGGCTGTCAATCTTTGAGACAATTGACCAATCAAATAAATATCTTTTTTTTTTTATTTTTCATTAAATCATTTAGACTCGAAGTGCACTTTTGACTGCAACATTTGCCGAAATATTATGTAAAACATTTTTGTCAGTTTGTTGACTTAAACCATTCCCACGCAGCAAAATTTCAGACCAGTCCAAATTCAAAGAAGTTGCAGACGACAATTATGGTTGATGAAATCTTTGTCATTTGTGGTAGAAAACACTGTGGACACAAGCAATTTCTTCATTATCCACATTGTTTTCCAAACCATTTATATTGAGGGGCGTTTAAAAGTGTCATTGTGTGGGAAAGGGATCAATGTCGTAACTACTGATTGAACTGAATAATTTGATTGGTTGATTGACTATTTGATTGACGACCCGGATCCGTTTGTTGCAGTCAGGACTGTATATCAAAACAACTAAAGCCATTCTCTGATTAATTTGTTCAGTGCATCTTATTACTGTCGCCGTCATAGCGCAGTTGGTAGCGTGTCGGACTGTCAATCTAGAGGTCCCGGGTTCGATCCCCGACGGCGGCACTCATCCGACTATTTGTCTCCCATCAATGGGTCGATAATCGTAGACCTATGTGGGATAGCAGCTGGAGGCTAGGAAAGGATGTGATGGTGGTACTGGTGTGAGAAATACCAGGAATCCATTGTTAGGTGCTCCAGCCGCCGCGATAAAAATGAAAGATTGTTGAAAGCGGCGTAAACCCCATTCAAACAAACAAACAAACAAAAGCATCTTATTACTAAAACAATCATTATTGAGACTTTTATTAATCAGAGTACTTTCCTCACATGGAGGTGCTGAACACATTTTTACACCAATCACAAAGCACAAATTACAATGAAAACAACTGAAATCAAAACTATAAGTGAATCTTATAAATTAAGAAATCTTTGTGGAAAAGAAGAAATTCCTTTTTGCAAAAAATGGTTTTTAAACAATAACCCTTTTCACGCTGAATCTTGATTATTCCTGTTTTAGCTAGAGTTATAGACAAAGATAAGCCTGCACATCTGTGCAATTTGATCTCAGTTTATACCATGTTCTTGTCCTTTGCAAGCCATAGTTGTAAGTAAGATAATTTATTAAAATATCATTAAGTGCCTCAAGTGCATCCAATAATTTCAGCCTTTTGATTTGAATGCAATACTATCAAAATTTATTCAGCATAACAAAGGTCAGATATCTGAAAACATTATCAAGCTAACCCATGTCATGCTGAACCCAGAATATTCCTGTCTTGGCAGGAAGTGTAGACCAAGATCAGCCTGCACATAAGTGCAGTCTGATTATAGTCTACACATCCTGCTTGCCTCTTCAAAGCCAGAATTAAACCATTCCTTATTGATTCAAGTGTTGTCATTTGATTTCAATGCAATTTTATGAGGGATTTTAATCAGCATGACAGAGTTATGAGGGTTTTTGGAATGAAATAAGGCCAACTGAGCACAAACAACATACCTACATACAACACGTTAAACATAAATTTTGTTCAATAACTAACATATCAAATCAAAAATTAATTTATTCCCAACAAATATACACAAAAATTCAAAGACAAGAACAGATCCTTACGTAAATGTCACATTACAATATCAAGTGGACAGATTCTCAATTTCTCAACAAAACTAGCTCTTTAACAAGCAAGGCACTAATTTTATGTTTACAACCTATTTTTTCATACAATAGAAAATGTGAAACACTAGTCTGTGTATGACTAAGGACAACTTGTGTTAACGCATTCCCACACTACCCTGCTTTTTATGCCCCTCCGGAAAAAACTTTGAAAAACATTTTGGAAAATGAAGAAATTGCTTTTCCCAAGCATTTTCTTTATTATCCACAATATTTTCTACCCCTAAAGACCAGGATTTTTAAAATTCTGTCAACTATAGTTTCTTGACTGCAATTTCTTTGAATTTGGGCCATATAAAAAATTGTTGTCCTGTAAAGGGTTAAGCTAGGTAAATCTTACCTTTAAATACACGGTATTATCTTGATCTGACCTGAACAAATACTTCAAATGACACATTCACTAATGGTAGAGAAGATTGCACACATTTATGTAATCATCTATCAATATAAGAGTTATGATTCAACCAAAAATTTGACCTTCAAGTGTCTACCTGACCTTGAACCAGTTTGATGAAATGTTTCAAATGGCACATTCTCAAATCCACCCACAATTGAAGAAGTTCTGGACTGGATGTAACCATCTTCAGGCATTCAAATACTAATGGAATGATCTGATATGTTTCATACTCAACACTGTTCATTCCAAATGTGTTCTTCTATGTGAAAAGTGAACATTTAAGAAAAAAGAAAACAATAGCATCACTGTTCAGACAAAGACAACATGTTGCGCTGATCTGGTCAAAACTTTCCACTTTTGACTCACATTCTGAATGTAGATTTTGTTCAATCTTTTCATGATGAACCTATAAATTCCTGTTTTTGCAGGAGGAATAAACAAGGATCAGCCTGCACACAAATGCTGTCTGATCTTAGTCAGAGATGGTTATGAAATTTGATTTTCAAAATAAATTTTCCCAAAATTTAGTTTTTTCAGTGCTTTCATGGGTGGATAATCGTAGACCTAAGTGGGGTTGCAGCTGGAGGCTAGGAAAGGATGTAGTGGTAGTACTTGTGTGAGAATTACCAGGAATCCATTGTTAGGTGCTCTAGCAGCTGCAATATGACTGAAATACTGTTAAAAGCGGCGTTAGACCCAATTCAATCAATCAGTGCTTTCAGCCCTTTGATTATCAAGCAAAATTTGAGAAGGAATTACTCCGCATGACAAGGGTTAATTTCTATACATACAACTTCTTTTGAAAATAAAGTCTGGTTTATCAGTGATTTCTTCAGTTTAAAAACCTATAACAACAGAATCCCGCCTTTTGACAAACCTATAAATTTATACAGAGGAACACAATTTTGGAAAAGAGCAAAAGTCTTGTCACAAGCAACTTCTCCTTTTCTCAAAATGTATTCTACGCTACATGAAACTTACTAACCCTTTCATGTTCAAACCCCGGATTTTACTTTTTTTTTTGTGATTTTATACTTGAGAAATCATTGTGGAAAAAGAAGAAATTGCTTGTGACAAGCAATTTCTTCTTTTCCCAGAATATTTTCTACCAAATAGGATGATTTCATTTCAATTTCCATTCAATTTTCATTGTCGTCTACAACCTGATTAAATTCACACCGGTCTAAAATTTTAAAAAAACGTGAAAAGGTTAATTAAACTGCACATTGGAAAGTCGTCTCTTTCACTTTTGACTAGTCTTCAATTTTGTAGTCTGGTAATGGGATAAACTGGTCACTTCTTATACACTAGGTCATAAATATTAACAAACCTTCCACCAGAAAACAAAATTTTAGGACAGTCCAAATTGGAAGAAGCTATAGAAGACACAAAATGGGTTGTCTATTGATTATTCAGTAAAAAGTGGAAAATATTTCACTGGGCGCAAGTAAACCAAACTTCATCTTAACAAAGACAGGTCAAGAATGTTATAAAATTCTATGTTGAGTTTTACCAATTCCCAAACAATCTCATATTTCTATGACTCACAAGAAAAGAGTTCAGGAAAAACAATGTGGAAAATGAAGTAACTGCTTCAATTAAGAAAGATAGTAATATACAACATTCTATCAACTTTAAATAGGTGACTGCAACATTTTTGAAATTGAAACAGTAGAATTTTGCCATCTTGTAATGGGTCAAATCCACTTAAAGACGGCTTGTATGAAAATATTCATTTAAATATCAACATTATCATTCTAAAACATAACAAATACAATATGTAAATAAGCAATGTGTATATATAAATAGCTGTTACGGTACATTCAAATATGGCATAAAAACTTGGGACTAGAACATTTGTAGACTTGTTTTTTCCAAGTATTGCACAAGAAGAAAAAGTTATTAATATATACAGAAAATATATACAAAATAAATAATATTACCTCAGTAAATATACATATCTCTTTTTTTAAAAGGAAACATTTCTTTAAATTGATAAATATTTCTAATCTTAAAACACATTGTTAAAGTGACAGATCGCAGCTGTCAATCAAAAATTTGGATTGACTGATCAGATCATTAATTTAAAGCAGATGTGAACTTTAATTCATTTCAAGCAATCTTGTTGGTTTGATAACCTAAAACAAGGTAGCGACAGCTCATTCAAGCTTTAAGGCCACCAATCAACAATCTAGCTTTAATTTCATGCTTCAAACAAAACATTTTAATATTTTTATCATCTAAAATTAGAGATGATTTTGTAGAAAGATGGTTTGGTTAACCTCCTATGTGTCCCTTTTTCCAATATTTTTCAATTCATCTCTAAAGTCATAAATTTCTAAAAATAATTGGGCCTGTTACAGTTCTAAATAACTTTGAAAGACACAGAGAGTTAAGATCTTTGGGTTGCAATCTCTAACAATATTGTTTGGACAATTTTCAAGATCACACAATAGTTTGTTAGTTTGAATGGGTTTTTACGCCCCTTTCAACAATCTTTCAGTTATATCGCGGCGGCTGGAGCACCTAACAATGGAATCTGGTATTTCTCACACCAGTACTACCATTACATCCTTTCCTAGCCTCCAGCTGCTATCCCACATAAGTCTACGATTATCGACCCATTGGTGAGAGACAAATAGTCGGAAAGGATGAGTGCCGCTGTCGGGGATCAAACCCGGGACCTCTAGATTGACAGCCCGATGCGCTACCTACTGCGCTATGACGGCGGCATCACACAATAGTACCATAGGGACTAGAGCAGTAAAACATTATAGCAAGTTATCCAGATGACAACAAAGATAGCATAGGAACTGATCATGATAATGGTGTGCTGTAGCTATTCTATTATTGACTATAATTGATTGTTTATCACGGATTGTTATGGCTTAACCCATTCCCACAAACTGACAGTTTTTGTTGCCCCTCAAGAACTAGAGGTGCTTGAGTGCCTGAATCGCTCCACAGGCCCGATATAATGTACTGATTAAGCATATGGTGTTTTCAGGAAAAATATTCACCATGTGTGGCAAATAAATCCTGTCAAGAAATATTTCAACCTTTACATTGTTTTACAAAAGTCAATTCATTTACCAAGTCAGATGAAAAAGGTTTTCATAATTTAAAAAAAAAATTCATTGAAAACCATATATGGATAAAAGCCACAACCATAAAAGCCATATTTTCAACGAATCAAAATTAATTGATGGAATCTGAAAAGAGTCACCACAGGATAATTCCAGTGATATTTGGTTGAAGCCTTTTCGACTGGTTTCAAAGAAAGAGAACTTCAAAGCTTTCACCATATAAGGAAATTAGCCTAGCCTATTAAAGTTTTTCATCCAATTAAAATTCTTTGAAGGAATCTGATATAGGGTCACCCCATGATCATTCCTGTAAGATTAGGTTGAAGTCCATCCACTGGTTTCTGAGAAGAAGATTTTTAATCTTTCCTGTTTTTTGGATTTGTCCGAATTCAAAGAAGTTGCAGATAACAATTAAAAGAGAATGCAGTATAAAAAGTAACCAAACTACAGGGTAGAAAATATCATGGGAATAGAAGAAATTGCTTGTTACAAGCAAGTGCTTCTTTTCCCACAATATTTTCTCTAGTATAAAAACTGAGGGACATAAAATTCAGGGATTAAACAGGAAAGGATTAAAGCTTTCAACATAAGTGGAAATTAGCCCCGCACAAATAAGCCATGCTTTTCATCCGATCAAAAATTCTTTGGAGGAATCTGATACAGGATCATCCAATGATCATTCCTGTAAAATCTATCAACTGGTTTCTGAGAAGATTTTTAAAGGTATTACCATATATGGAAATTGGTCTCGCTTTTTAAAGCCATGTTTTTCATCGGGTCAAAATTCTTATAAGGTATCAGATAAAGGGTCATCCAAGGATCGTTCTATGAAATTTGGTTTAAATCTTTTCAGTACTTTAAGAGAAGAATTTTTTAATAAAATTTTATGGACTAACGGATGGACGGATGCACAACCAACACAATATCATGACAACGGCTTGCTGGCTTTCAGCCAGTTGACCTAAAAGCAAGTTTGAAAACATTGAGTAAAATGAAGAAATTGCTTTCATTTTTTTTCATTTTCTGCAATGTTTCCTACACAGAAAATTGCATAATCTAAAATTTAATCGTCTGCAACTCTTTTCAATTCCGACCAGTATAAAATATTACCTTTTGGTTATGGTTTAAGCAAAGACAAAGTCAGCACAAAATGATGATCATGAAAATGATGTTAACAGCAAACCATCACTGATGATGATAGATCTCTATGATGACTAGAGCAGCAAACATTCACTCTGGATGAGATCATAAGACGCAGAAGCATTCACTCACTCATTCATGATGATGTCTGTGTTCAAGGATGACGATGGATAATGGTGATGTGATGAAAACGTTGAGTATGATTGGATGCTTCTTCAATATGCGTGTCCTAACCCTCTAAGAGCATGGATCAATCTGAGGTTAGAAACAAAACAAGATTTGCTTATGAATCACCATACCCACGTAACAGTCTTTTTTCTGGAAAAAGACCTTGGTAAGTGACCTTGACCTTAATCAATCACCTTGACATTACGACAAACAGAGGCCTATCAATGCAAGGAACCTACATCAAAAATATGAGCCATATATCTTAAGTAAGATTAACCCTTGTCATGCTGAACCCGGAATATTCCGGTTTGGGCAGGAGGTGTAGACAAAGATCAGACTGCACTTATCTTAGTCTATACCTCCTGCTCTTACTTTCCTACCAGCGTTGTGTATGAAGTTGATTTCTAAAAAAATATTGATGTTTGAACAACAAGTTCTATCAGTGCTTTCAGCCCTTTGATTTGAAAGCAATTCAGTAAGGTAATTTATACAGCATGACAAGGGTTAATAATTCTACATGTTAAGTTTTAAAGTTAAGTTTTGCAGACAGACAGACCAACAGATGGGCAAAGGCTAAACAATATGCCCTTGATCTTTCAATGAGGGAGCATAAATATGATTTAAACCTTGGCATGCTGAACCCTAGGTACTCCTGTTTGTGCAGGAGGCATAGATATAGATAAGCCTGCACATAAGTGTATAGATCAGCCTGCACGGAAGTACAGTCTGTAACTTCAGTCTACACCACATGCTTGTCCTATTGACCTATTCCCACTCAATCTTTCTTTTCTACAACCCTCAAGTAAAAAGCTTTGGAAAAGATTGTTGAAAATGAAGAAATTGCTTATATCAAGCAATTTCTTTATTATCAACCATGTTTTCTATTAACAAGGACGAGAAAATTCAAAATTCCATTAACTTGAAATTGTCATCTGCGGCTTCTTTCAATTTAGACCAATCTAAAATTTTGTGGTGTGGAAATGGGTCAGATTTGCCAATATAACTGATAAAGACCATCAGGCCTCTCACTGCTTTAGCCCTTTGATTTTAATGCAATTCAAATAGGTTTTCATTCAGAAAAGGGTTAACCCTTCCCTATCTTTTGAATTTTTAGTCCAAATTAGAAGAGGTTGCAGATGATAGTGAAAATTGGATGCTTTTTGAAATTAAACCATCCTATCTAGGAGAAATTATTTTGGGAAAAGGAGAAATTGCTTGTTACAAGCAGTTTCTTCTTTTTAATACTTTCCTGGTTAATCCCTGGATTTTACGTCCCTGAGTTTTTATACTTGAGAAAATATTGTGGGTTAAGAAGAAATTGCTTGTAACAAGCAATTTCTTCTTATCCCACAATATTTTCTACCCTGTAGGTTGGCTACTTTTCAAAATGCACTCACTTTTAATTGTCGTCTGCAACTTCTTTTAAATTGGACAAGTCTAAAATTTTGAAAAACAGGAAAGGGTTAACAATGCTTTCTGAAGTATGAAACCACATTGACATAAAATCGTGTGTTTTTTACAGGAAAGGGTTAATAAACAAATCGGATAAAAAAAAATCCTACGTTTCTAAATTAGACCGAAATGAAGGTTTGTAGGTTATATTCATTCTTTACTGTTTTTCAAAGTTTTACACTTGCCCTAAGTCAAATTGGTAGCTGAAGACATTATCATATAAGGACAGAAAAGAAAATAACCATTCTATGTGATAAAAAAATATTGTGTGAAGCAATTTATTCTTTTTCCATAAGGTTTTCTTCAAGTATAACAATGCAAGGGCGTAAAAATCAGGGATTGTGCAGGAAAGGGTTAATGAGAATCTTGAATTTATATTACTGCGAACATTTCTAAAATTCTAAGTAAGTATAAGATTTTCAGATTTCATTGCTTGAATTTTCCGAAACTAATCAAATTTTCATAAGAACTTTTTATATTTTCATTTATAGTGATGATTCCTGAAAAATAATTGTTTTTTTGACCCATTCCCAGTCAATGACACTTTTAGATGACGCCCCTTAGAAAAAAGCTTCACAAAATGAAGAAATTGCAAAATGTTTCTGCCCCAAAAGAAAAAGAATTTGAAAATTTCATCAACTTGAAATTGTCGTCTGCAACTTCTTTCAATTTGGACCAGTCTAAAATATCATGATAATGGTTTAAACAAATGACAAATAATTAACAGAAGGCTAGCTCACCGACTCCAACAAGAAGTTCTACTTCACTACTAAATTGCCTCTTTTTACATAATTTACAGTCAGACACATGTAACAAAAAAGTAAAATAGTTGGCAACCAAAACATAGTAGCTACAGCTTGAATAAGCTGTTGTTATGACGTTTAAGTCGCCAAACCAACACAAAAGCTTCACAAGAATGTCAGCCGATGTTGCAGCTCAAAGTTTACATCCAGTCTTGATGAATCATTTGATTGGCCTTTTGATTTTTTGATTGAGAGTTGCCATTGGTCAATTTTAACAAGGGCTCTGAAAGTTGGGGCCAACCCATTCCTGAAGGAATCTAACACCATAAAGGGGCACAATTCTTACAAAATGACTTAAGAGTTATAAAGATATATCATAATATAGGGATGAGTGTATTTTTCACTGCGTTTATTGGAGTATAAAGTGCAATTGCCTTAGCACATGGCAAATAATGCCCGTAGGGCGTTATGTTTAAGCCATGTGCTAAGGCAATTGCACTTTATACTCCAATAAACGCAGTGAAAAATACACTCGGCCCATATAATTGCAATACGTCTATTTTCAAATCCGAAACGGATAGAGAGATGAAAATAAAAACAAATAAACGAACTGTGGGAGGAGTTACTTTTCTTTGACAGGCGTATGGATACATTGACACAGTTTATCGCTCGAGTCGTTGTAACGGCGGACATTTTATTTCGTCGCTTGGGTTTTTTGAAATGGAAATTCGAACATTCGTTGGATTTATTTGGAATTATTATGAGGAAATACTAACTTTAAACTCTGTAAATTATGATATCTGGGTCAATAACAGTTAGAATTATGAATAGATGCTTTGTAATAGACAAGAAATATAAACCTACCACATGGACACGATGCATGCTGATGTGGCGAAGCCGATTCGACATCTCGGATTTACGGCTAATAAATGTGAGTTTTTCGAAATCTTCATGTTTAAAACGAACATTATAATTGTTATAAAGACACTATTTGTTTATCAATTTATTGAAAATCCATGGAAGTATAAAGGAATTCGAGGAAATCGAAATTCAAAAGGCGATGACTATAAATAGTAACAAAACAAGTTTGGTATTTCTTGGAAGTGAATTCCCATTATCGGAAATTCCTGACCTTGTTTGTTTCTATTTTTATCGAAAATAGTTCTGCCTTTTATCGAGGTATAAAGTGCAATTGATTTGATCACGTGATACGATTTGGGCCAATGAAAATACTCTATTTTGAAGTATTGCAATTATGTACTAATAAAGCTATAACATCAAGGTTAAAGTTTGTCATGTCTCCAAGAACACCAACAACATGAAGGTGTCTTCAATACCTTGACTTATTGTTCAATACCCAAGAAGCAACTGCTATTAAATTTCTTTAACCCATTCTGACACAGTGGAATTTTAGACTGGTCCAAATTGAAAGCAGCTGCAGATGACAATTTCAAGTTGATAGAATTTTAAATTTTTTCATCTTTCAAAAATTAAGGATAATGAAGAAATTGCTTGATCCAAGCAATTTCATCATTTTCCACAATGTTTCCCAAAGTTTTTTTGTTGAGGGGCGATAAAAAGGAGGGATCTAGTTAGAATGGGTTAAAAAATGTGGAAAAGTCAGGTTAGAATCAAAATTGAAAGAAATTAACAAGAGGACTGTTGGCCCAGAGGCGCTATCCTGAGATAATGTATCTTTTTCTTTAAACAGTCTAATTTTATGTTTAGGTAAGGATTATGATACAAGTGGGCTATACTTTATACCTATATAAAGTACCTTGGGATCCAAAAGTCTAAGTGACAAATTCAAAGGCTTTAGGACAAATTTGGAAGAAGGAAAACACTCTTTCCTCCCACTGGATCCATGGGTTATAATTGCAGAAATAATAAAGAAGTCAATGAACTGGTGCTTCAGGCTCCACGCCTTCTGGGTCAGGAAGAGAAGATTTTTAATGATTATTTCAAAATTTCTCTTTTGTTGCCACGACAATGAGAGTTTTTAAGCAGATTGTAATTCTTTTAGCTATTTTCAAAGGGGACCACTTAAGGAACATTTGTGCTAAGTTTGGTTCAAATTGGCCCAATGATTTGGGAGGAGATGTCTTTCAAAAATCATTCTTTATTGCTATATAAATCCCGCCCCCTTGAGGCTCTGACCCAGGGTCATGATTTTAGCTATTTTGAAAGAGGTCAATATACTGATGTTTCATGTTTTTTTGTTTTTTTTTTACAGAAGTCAATTCTTTTAGCTATTTTTAAACGTGACCACCTAAGGAACATTTCTACCAAATTTGGTTCAAATTGGCCTAGTTGTTTTGCGGGAGGTGTTTTTTAAAGAAATTGTTGACGGACAACGCAAGACGAACGGATGACGGACAAAAGGCCATCACAATAGCTCACTTGAGCACTTAGTGTTCAGGTGAACTAAAATGGACAAAATCATGTAGATAAAATTTTACAAACCTTTATCTATCTAGGTGAAATACATTGTAGCAGAATGAAGAAATTGCTTAAAACAAGCTATTTTTTCAATTCTGAAATGTTTTCTAAAGCTTTTTCAGGGTTAGGGGTGGGGTGAAAAAATTGGATTGCTTGGACATGGATTAAATCAACTAATATAAATATAACCTTCAGAAGCTGGAGGAAATGAGGTACTATCTAAGGATGAATCATCACCTGACTCGGACTTACTTTGGACTTTATGTTGAAGCTTGCGCAACAATTCCGATGCTGGTGTACTTAAGGCAAAACCACCACCAAACAATCCCAGAGCTGTCGCACTGTCAAATGGTGATGGTCCGGCAAAGGGAGGCAACCATGATGGTCCTGGGAATGATTTTGGTGATGAAATATTCAGCAAATCAGCTGCAAGCTTTGAGGAATCGGATTTCAATTTTTCACTTTTTGAGACTTTTGGTGGTGTAATTATCTTCTCATCTTTTTTCTTGGCTTCTTCAGCTTCCTTTAATTTTCTTTCTTGTTGTTCTTTTATCTTTTTCTGGCGTAAAAGATGGCGTTCTTTAACCTTATACTCTAGTGTTGAATGTGGGACTCCATAATAACTGCCAGCACGGTGTACACTCATCTCACCTCGCTGTACTGCTTTCACTGCTTCTGTCAACAACTGACTATTGTACTTCCTATATTGACCACGTTTTGGTCGGGTCTTCTTTACAGGGGATGTAGAATTCCCATTCAGAGTATTTCCCAGTGTATTTGATGAACCTTTAACTGGAGATGGTGAATCAATTGGTTCTCGTTTAATTCGCTTTACAGGAGTGGTTGAAGATGATTCTGGTATTGAGAAGGCAGACAGAATTGTTTCTTTAGCTTTCTGACTCCCCAGACTTGACACACCTCCGACTAAACCAGAGAAATCTGTGGACTCTAACTTACACTTCACCTTCTCCGATATGGTCTTCACAATAATGTCCTTCAGTGTGTCTCCGATTCTTGTATTCTCATACTTAAAGAGCACTTGTGAGGGTGAGGGATTGACATCACTAGATAATGATGAGATTGTGTCTTGTTTCTTAGGAGATCCAGTACGAGATCCTGACGATGATGACTGAGACAGAGTGGTTGATGCCGATGATGACGCTGAAGATGTCTTGGCAGGATTATAGGCAGGTACAACAATGCTGGGATGAGATGGGGCTGGATTATCCAATCCTGTCAGATGGGGTGAAATAATCGGTTTCATGTTAAGGGCACTGAGAAGGGCGGAATGATTTAAGGCGGTTGAGTACAAGTCAAGTGCTGGCTCATGTTGCCGAACTTGCTGCTGACGCAAATGTGTGGACGAATTTCCTTCAAGGGCAGACAGAATCACGGAATGAGTTAATGTTTTCATGTCAATAAAACTATCAGATTTATACCCATCTGCTGCTCTCCTTTCTAATTCTATTCTCTCTTTAGTAAGTTTTTTAATCAATTCTTGCTGGAAGGGGCGGAGAGGATATTTTCTGGCTCGTTCCTTGTAATGGTTGTTTGGTTCCTTGTTAAGATTGTGTTTATGGCGCACTTGTTGTAGTTTCTTCTCAAGCTCTAGGTTGTCTATTGTGGCTAAAATATCTGGTTTGACCAAATATGGTAAAGAAAGAGGAGCCAAGTACTGCATGGTTTGAAGTTGCAGCAAATCTGAGAGCTGAAATAGAAAAAATGTTCATAATAACAAACCAGTACTTTGTTTTCTAAATAGCTCACTTTACATATAAAATTGCTTGCATATACAATACACTAATTCTCCTTGACAGCACTTCTTAACCTTAGTTGAATACCTGAATTGTGTTGAATGACCTATCTCACTTAGAAACCATTGTTTGCTACAGCAAACAGCCTTCACAAAATATTCTTGTCTTAACCCGTTTCCACACAATGATGCTTTATGATGCTTCGTGCACCATTCTGGAAACAAAGACATTTTGTGTTACAAGCAATTTCTTCATTATCCACAATGTTTTCTACTGCAGAATATAAAATGATACATAAAACTAAAAATATATATCTTTTTTTTTTGGATAGAAAAGATTGTGAATAAAGAAATTGCTTGTAACAAGCAGTTTCTTCATTTTCCACAATATTTTCTACAGCTTTTTTTCTAAAATGACATGTGGCCTTTCATTGACAAAACCCTTGAATTTGGCTGGTTGGTGAATACAGACCCAGATATTCTCACCTGTAACATCTGTTCCTGGTTGTTTAAAAACGGTAACTCTCTATTCGGTGGAGCCACAGACTCCTCACTGGATTCATCTTCATCTCGATAATCTCTCCCAGAACTTGAATCATCAATGTCCATTCTTGGCATCTTGCTTTTTAACATAGATCTTGGTACCCCATAAAGTGAGGCAGCCTTGCGGGGCCCTAGTTTACCATTCTTTACATCACTTATAGCAGCAGACAAATCTTCATCAGTATAACCCCTCTTCAGACTGTTCATGGTTGGTGAGTCACTCTTTCTACCTTCTTTCATACCAGTTCTGCAATCAAAGTATATGCTTAGAAGACATCTTTAATGTAAACAAGAGGTCCATGATGATCCTATAAGGCTCACCTGAGTATCCTTGATTGCTTGGAATGTGGTTAAACTCAAATTTTGACAGACCTTCAGTCATATCGAGGCAGCTGGAGCACCTAACCATGGATCGCTGGTATTTCTCACACCAGTACTACCACTACATCCTTTCCGAGCCTCCAGCTGCTCATCTCACTTGGGTTTACAATTATCCACCAATTGGTTGGAGTCAAAATGTTGGGAAAGATATTTGCCACGTACCATTCAGTATCATTGAAACACCAAAATAGCAACAAAGAGACATTCATTTTTAGGTAATTTGAGGGCAATGCCCTATTTAAGAAAATAAACCTAAATGAATTGGCATTTGTGAAAAGCATATTTATATCTTACATACAAATAAACTCTAGAGATTAATAGTTAAAATGAGATGTTGGACGTTAATGATAAAATATTTTCAAAAATCCTTCCAGCTATTCAGATTGACCGAGCATTGGTTCGACTGTCTTATTTTTGTTTTTGATTTAAAGTCCTATTTTATTTGATATAACCACACATTAGAAAACTCATTTGTCCATTACAAGTTTTGCTTAGTGTATGTATCACAGAGTCAGACTTGGCAGCTGATAAATGATAATGGCTGTCTTAACCCATTACAACTCAACCCCTCCTTTTTACGCCCCTCAAGAAAAAATCTTTGGAAAACATTGTGGATAATGAAGAAATTGCTTGTATCAAGCAATTTCTTCATTATCCACAATGTTTTCTATCCAAAAAGAGGAAATAATTCAAAATTCCATCAACTTGAAATTGTCGCCTGCAGCTTCTTTCAATTTGGAACAGTCTAAAATTTTGCTGTGTGGGAATGGGTTAAATAGCTATATCAGTGGCTGTATCATTCAGGCTTGTCAGACAGACATTCACTAACCCCATCTGCACTACATATAACAGGTTCAGGCTTGGTTCCCGATGTTGCCTGAGAGATGTCTTAGACAGGGATAGTAGAGAACATATTATTGAAGCCCTTCTGTACATCAGACAGACAATTCCCTACACTTACCCTCTATATGTACTTCATGTGAAGTACAAATTTAGGGTAAGTGTGGGGGTTTGTAGCTGGTAGTGACTGATACCCTAGTTTTACAGCACTATCAGAGTCTGTATCATTGTAGCTTGTCTGTGGGTCAGACAGATAGACAGACAGACAAACAACAATCACTTACCCTCCATTTGTACTACATTTGACAGAGTCAGATTTTGTAGCTGATGGTGACTGAGAGCTGTCTTCTATGACAAATTCAGAGTCTGTATCATTTTGACCTGTCTGTAGATCCTTCAGCACATCTCTGTCAGATCTATCACAGTGTAGATGATGATCAGATGGCACACTGTCACTCGATTGTTTGGCTTCTGAAATTTGTAATTTCTATGAATAAGAGGGCCATTGGCCCTAAAGAGCCCACCTGAGATTTAGCTTTGAAATACAGGGCAATTTTAAAGAGGTTCACCAGTAGGTCCCATAGGTTATATGGAACCTTTAAAATTGGTGACTTGCCGTAAGAAAATTCTGAATCACTTTGTCTTCTTTATTTCTATATAAGTTAAGGTGTGCTCTGGACGAGTCCTATATGATTTTAACAATTTTCCTTTTAAATTCTATGTAATTCACAAGTGGAATTCAAATATGACCAAAGGGGCCTCACATGAACCGTTTACATTGAGATAATAAATACTAAATATCAAAGTTTCTGGTTTTCGAGAAGAAAATTTTTTGAAGATCACCTTCTTTCTTTTCAATTTAGAATAGTTTGTGCCATAATGTGGGAGATTTTCACCCTTGTCATGCTGAACCCGGAATATTCCGGTTTTGGCAGGAGATGCAGACCAAGATCAGCCTGCACATAAGTGCAGTCTGATCTTAGTCTACACCTCCTGCTTGTACTTTTCCTGTCAGAGTTGTTTATGAAATTGATTTCTAAAAGAAATATTGATTTTTGTACAATAAGTTCTGTCAGCGCTTTCAGCCCTTTGATTTTACAGCAATTTAGTAAGGTAAATTATACAGCATGACAAGGGTTAAGATCTTCTACTATATGTTTCTACGATGTATTTTCTAATTGTGTGGGCCTGGGCGCAGCCAAAATAAGATCAAAGATTCATCACATGAACAACCTTGTAGAGGTTCATTTGGAAGTTCTACATACAAAATATCAATGCTTTGGGCTTTCTCATTACAGAAAAGATTTTTGAAATTTTCCTTCTTTTTTGCATATTAAAAAAGGGCGTACCCAGGTGGAACCCAAATATAACCAAAAGGGCATCAGATGAAAAAAAACTTTGTACAGGTTCACTGACAGATTCTACTTATAAAATATGAGCTTCCTACCAAGTTTCATCAAGAATGGCCTACTGGTTCAAGAGGAGAAGATGTTTAAAGAAATTGTTGACAGGCAGATAATAATGATCCCAGAGAAACTTACCAAATCATTATGGAAAGATGGCTTCGAGATAATTTATATCTCGTTACTAATACATTAATTTTCAAAAATAACAAATATTGACCATGAAAACCAGGCCTACAGTGCCATCAACCCTTTGATTTTAATGCATTTCTGTACATGGATTTTCTTCAGCATGACAAGAGTTCAGCTTACCTAGCTCCACTTCTTCCTTCTCTTTCTCTGTTTCTCTGATAGCATCCTGAAATAATTTAGTTTTTAGTTTCGTCTATCAAAAACGAGCGTTCTGATTGGTCGAAAAAAAAATATTCATAACTCCATGAACAAAAGTTTGAGCACGAAGTCATGACTTGATTTGCATCAGGGTTTCAGGCCATTTACATGCTTCCTAGTAATCACCAGTATTAATCTTGGACTCGGAATGCCTTGCCTAAAGACATAACCATGTGACAAGCAGCACGACCTGGACTCTTCAAAGCCTTGACATAACACAGATAAAAAATCTGACACCCTAATCAAAATGCCATTCTGATACTCTAAAATTTCAGTGTTGACCTTGTAATGAAATCTTTACTAATTACCACATAGCCCATTGTTTTGACACCTTCAAGAGGCTTGTCATAGGCATATTGCTTCTTTCACCAGAACTTGCTGGTAATCTGTTCCAGCATATACAGTACAAAACATAGTGAATTTGAAAATCTAATTGGAATGTGATTGCTGAGAATGGGACCGATGTTATTGTCAAATTAACTATGTTCCGTACTGTTATATCGAAATTCAAGTCCCTTTTCCTGTGTTTGAAAGTATATACTAACAGAAAAAACTTGTAGTTTAGCAGGAAAAATCATAAATCAATTAGTAAATTCACATGCCATTTACCCATTCCAACAAATGACGCTTTTTGACGCCACTTTTAAAAAAGACTTTGGAAAACATTGTAGTAATTGAAGAAATTGCTTGCTACAAGCAATTCCTATATTATCTGCTATGTTTTCTACCCCAAAAGGCAAAGATTTTTTAAGTTTTATCAACTTGAAATTGTCATCTGAAACTTCTTTCACTTTGGGCCAGTCTAAAATTTGTTCAAGCGGTAATGGGTTAATATCTAGCTATCATTACTGGAGAATCTAAGATATTATTCACCGTAGCCTATTTATCCTTTTAAAATCAAAGTATAGTAATCCATTTAAATTGAGAGTAACAAGCTTTCTTCCTCAAACACTACAGAATCAATGTTCAAGCCACTTCAACTTTCAACAACCCTTAGCTTATTTGTGACATGCAACAGGGGACCACTCTATGAAAATATTTATGCTATTGAAAATAAGGATCAGATCCAGCTAAGGTCAATAAAAAATCAATTGACCAATCAAATCATTCATTTAGAAAGGAAGTGAATGGAGGCCTCAAACATTTATGCTAAGTATTTTGTTGGTGTTGTACCACTAATCAACTTTCTTGTATTTTTCAACAAAATCACGAAACACTGATTATTTTGTTTAGGTCACATATAGAAACAAGAAGACCATGATGGTCCATATTAACATGGTAGATAACAATAATGTTATCCTTTGTTTTTAATGTAAATGCTCTGGAACCTATTTTTAAGAAGAATTCTTTCAATGCAATTTACGCAATTTTCAACCCCAGGAACAGAGACATTTTTTATCCTAAGAGCATATTTTCCTGTTACGTAGTACAAAATTATTTAGTCATGCTACATACCAAATATGTTAGCCCTTCACCTTATTTTTTAGAAGGAGAAGACTTTTGATGTTGCTCTAATTGGGCGTTTCAAAAATTTTTGACCTCTGGGGCAGTGCCATGTTTGATCCCAGTGCTAAAATTTTAGCTAACATGGTAGGGAACCATCTGGATATGCTATATACAAAATATGAATGCCTTAGACTTTTTAGATTGGGAGGAAAAGACTATTGAACATGGTCTAATTGAGCATTTTACTAACTTTGGACACCCAGGGAAGGGGTGTTTATTAACCTACAAGCATAATTTGATCAAAACAGATAGATAACAGCCAGGCTATGCTACACTCAAAATATAAATGCCCTCCTCCTTAAAATGAAGAATTTTTTTTAACATATTCAAATTTTGCGTTTTTCCAAATTTTGGACCCCTAGTGCAGAGCTTTTTTTGACCTGAAGAAGACAACTTTTAGTGATATGGTACAAAACCATCTAGTTATGCCCCATACCAAATATGAATATCCTAGACCTTATAGTTAAAGAGGAGAAGTCTTTTGAAATTGCTCTTATTAAGCATTTTTCCGAACTTCATACCTCAGGGGCGGGGCAATTTTTGACCCCAGAGATTAAATATTTAAAAAAACTTGGTTGAGAACAATATGATTAAGCTCTATATAAAATATAAATGCCTTTGGCCTTGTAGTCTGTTAAAAAAAAAGACAACAAAGATTTTCTAAAATTTCCCATTTTCATATGCCGCAGTTACAAGAGTTCACGGAATTAAATTCTTTTAACAACTTTTGAAGAGCTTCACCTAAAAAAACATCCCTGCAAAGTTTCAGCTTGATTGGCCTACTGGTTTAGGGGGAGAAAATTTTTAAAGATTTTTACAGATTTACTAAAGATTCCCATTTTCACATGCCACGGCAACCAGAGTTTTTGATGGAATTAAATTCTTTTAACAACTTTTGTAGAACTTCACCCAAGGAACATCTCTGCTAAGTTTCAGCTTGATTGGCCAACTGGTTTAGGAGGAGAAAATTTTTAATGAATTTACAGATTTACTTAAGATTCCCATTTTCACATGCCGCGGCAACCAAAGTTTTTGACGGAATTAAATTCTTTTGACAACTTTTGTAGAACTTGACCCAAGGAACATCTCTGCAAAGTTTCAGCTTGATTGGCCTACTGGTTTAGGAGGAGAAGATTTTTAAAGATTTTTACAGATTTACTAAAGATTCCCATTTTCACATGCCGCGGCAACCAGAGTTTTTGACGGAATTAAATTCTGTTAACAACTTTTGTAGAACTTCACCCAAGGAACATCCCTGCAAAGTTTCAGCTTGATTGGCCTACTAGTTTAGGAGGAGAAAATTTTTAAAGATTTTTACAGATTTATTTAAGATTCCCATTTTCACATGCCGCGGCAACCAAAGTTTTTGACGGAATTAAATTCTTTTAACAACTTTTGTAGAACTTCACCAAAAGAACATCTCTGCAAAGTTTCAGCTTGATTGGCCCACTGGTTTTAGAGGAGAAGATTTTTAAAGATTTTTACAGATTTACTAAAGATTCACATTTTCACATGCCGCGGCAACCAGAGTTTTTGACAGAATTAAATTCTTTTAACAACTCTTGTAGAACTTCACCCAAGGAACATCCCTGCAAAGTTTCAGCTTGATTGGCCTACTAGTTTAGGAGGAGAGATTTTCAAAGAAATTGTGGACGGACGGACAGACGGACGGACGGACGACGGACAACGACCGATCACAATAGCTCACCTCGCACTTTGTGCTCAGGTGAGCTAAAAATTTGGTGAATATTTCATTAAATCTGTCAAGAATTGTAGGAGTAGTTGCTAACACAATATTTTTGGCAGTTAGTCTCCTTTTTGCATGACACAGCAATGAATCAGGTGACATAAGGTGAAACATTTAGTGAAAATTTCATCAAAATCAATCAAGGTTTGTGGAAGTATTCACGCACACAAGATTTTTGAAAACAAGTGTCCTTTTTGGATGATGCAGTAGTAAAACGCAAATGGCTGCTAATATGCACCAGGTCACATGAAGACAAATATTTGGCTGTTTCACACTACAGAACCAAATTCAAAACATTTGCAAACTACCTTTTTAAATTGTCAAGTTGAAACAGTTTGTTATGATAGATTGATTGAATGGGCCAAGAGACTAAGTGTCAAGGGGCTTAAATCTTGCAAAAATCAATGAACCATAAAATCCTTAATCCATGTACACCTTCAAATTATGGTGATGACATTGACCAAGTTTCATTTAAATCAAGACAAAAAAGAAGGAGGAGTTGAATTCACAAGGCTGCAATTCAATAAGCCCCAATTACAAGGTTTAAGGGGGCATAAGTCAGGGAAAAATTAATAAACCACAAAATCCTTATTTTATGAACATCTCCCTATTGACAATGACCGAGTTTCAAAAAGTTCCATCCAAAAACTTAGGAGGAGTTGCATTCACAAGGCTGCAATTTCAATAAGCCCGAGAGACTAAGTTTTAAGGGGGCATAACTGAGGCAAAAATCAATGAACCATAAAATCCTTACTTCATGCACATCTACTAATTAAGGTGATAACATTGACCAAGTTTCAAAAAGATCCATCCAGAACATTAGGAGGAGTTGGGCTCACGAGAAAAGTGGACGTAAGTATGGACGGACAGATGGATGGACGGACAGAGAAGATGACGCCAATATACGACCGCCTCCGGCTGCGAATAAAAAGGTAGGAAACCATTCTAAGGTATTACATAAAGAACTTACTACTAGTTGTTGCACTCTGTCTGGACAATAAATACAGTTCTCGTCAGGCTCCCAGTCTACAGGTAACTTACTCTCTAAACCTGAAAATAATCAGTTCTCTTTGATTATATATAAAAACTGTAGCCTGCTAAACCTCTTGTCATGCTGAATAAAACACTTTTCAGAGTAACATTCAAATCAAAGCAATATTTCTTTTGAATATTCATTCAATAAACAACTCCTCTGACTTGATTAATTGATTGAATAATATTTAAGCCACTTATAACAATATTTTAGTCGTTATCGTGGCAGCTGGAGCACCTCACCACGGATTCCTGATATTTCTCATACTAGTACTACTATTACATCCTGGCTTGAATGGGACAAACATATAGTGTAGATAAAGATTGTTATCTATACCTCAAGCCAAATCAGGAATATTTGGTGGTTAGCACAGAGCGGCCAATTATCCAAAAAAAAGCATTTGTCACAGTAGCAGTGCTTTCAGAGGCTGGAAAAGTTTCTTAACACAAAGTTAAATAGTGACCTTGACCTCTAAACTGTATGACCAAAAACCCAACCGAACATTTTCTTGGGTCATCATCATTGGCAATATTTTGTTTAAAGTTTTAAAGTCCTTGATCTAAAGGCTTCTGAGTAAGTACTGGAAATGTTTTCAAACAAAGTTCAATTGTGACCTTGACCTTTGAAGTTTATGACTGAAAGGCATTGGGAAACTCTTTTGGCAAAGGACAATACTTGTGTAAAATTTTATTGCCCTTGATCAAATGTTTCTATAGTTAAAGTATGGAAAAGGTTTTAAGAGATAATTCTAAATTGCATTATCTTAGGTCAAATAGATCTTGAGTTAGAGTAAGAAAACTGTTTTCAAACTAATTTCAGTTATGACCTTGACCTCTGTAGTTTGTTTCAAAAGCATTTCCTTGGATCAGTGGTTGCAAGGAGATAAGCAAAAAAGTTCTTGAGTCAGGGAAAGGAAACTGTTTTCAAAAAAAGTCAGATGTGACCTTGACCCTTGTGATTAAACAGCGAGTCAACTTCTTGAAAGGGCTTACAGGCATTATTTTAAAGTGCATTGAAATTTGAAGTAATAGCAATATAGATTGATGTGTATCAATGGGATCTATAATCATGTAAAATATGAGCATTGTAATTTGAATAAGTTTAAATTAATTGTAAATGTTAAGTTTTTTTGGTTAAGTTTATGCAGGTGCTTGACCTTTTCAAATGACCTTGACTTAGTCAACATCTCATTGACCTTGGTATCTGCAGATGCACATCTTATCAATGAGATCTATCATCTTGCTAAATATGAGCATTGTATCTTGAACAGTCTTAAAGTAATAGTGTTACAGACAGACATAATGGCAGATGGACATACAACAACGGCAAAACAATATGCCCCTTATCTTTCAATACAGGGCATAAAAAGGGACCCAATTCTTACACAAATGCATAAAGAGTAAAGGTAACCTCCCTTAGCAGTATGGATTGTTACATGCCAATGTTTAACTAAATACATGTATCTACAATGATAACATGTTAAAACCAAAATAAAAGTTCATCACACCAATAATGACACCTACAAAATTTCTACAGTCAACAATGCCAAGGTGGCGACAATACCTAAAAACAGTCAAAAACATTGTAAGAAAAGGAGGAGTAGCTTGTAGCAAGCAATTTCTCTTAGATACCTATTATTCCTTTTTTCTCATTTATTTTAAAGCTAATTTTCTTCAATGTGTCAAAATGCTGGATAGTTAAGTAATGGGTTGAATTTCACCGGTGCATACTTCAAATCTTCATATTAATTCAGTAGTCTAATCCCATTTCCACTCAATCCTGCATTATTACACCCTAAGAAATATAGCCTTGGAAAAAAATTGTGAGAAAAGAAGAAATTGCTTGTCATAAGCAATTTCTTCTTTCCTCACAATTTTTTCCCACCTCATATGGCCCTTTATTTGCAATTTCAACAATCATTGCTTTATCATCTGCAACCTCTTTCATTTTGGACCAGTCTAAATTTCTATCGCTTGGGAATGTTTTAACCCATTCCCACTCAGTGACGCTTTTAAACGCCTCCTCAATATAAAGCTTTCAAAAACATTGTGAAAAATGAAGAAATTGCTTGTTACAAGCAATTTCTTCATTATCCACAATGTTTTCCATCCAAAAAGACAAAGATTTTTAAGATTTAAATAGGACATTATTTTGGTCAAGTGTATGAGTAAGTGGTGACTTGTCTTCACATGAAGATTTCCAAAAAAAATTCAGGTCACTTAATATCATAACAGGTTGATTGTCTACTACCAAATAAAATATATTCCTTTTAGCAACACATGTACTGTAAATCTTGTATTACACAACCACTGAAGGGACCACCCTTGAACTGTGAAAAAGATGAAGAAATGATTCAATAAAGAACTTGTTACATATATCTTGCTAAATCCTATGCTGTAGAGACGCATTAGAATCGTCTCATTGAGATAATTCTATTGTGTTCATACAACAGGATTTTGTTTAGGACTTTTTTAAGAAAAATGCTTTCACTTCTTAACCCTTTCCTGGACAAACCCGGGATTTTACGTCACTGTGATTTTATACTTAAGAAAACATTGTGGAAAAAGGAGAAATTGCTTGTAACAAGCAATTTCTCCTTTTCCCACAATATTTTCTACCACAATGGATGGTCAGATTTCAAATTGCATGCATTTTTCATTGACGTCAGAAACCTCTTTCAAATTTGACCAGTCTAAAATTTCATAAAACAGGAAAGGGTTAAGAGAGTTTGCTTTCTAAATGGGATTTTGATTAATGCCGCCATCATAGTAGTCGGTGGCGCATCAGACTCCTAATCTTGAATCATGGGATGTCATGGGTTTGATTACCAGCGGCGGCACATATCCTTTCTGACATTTGTCTCTCACCAATTGGTGGATAATCATAAACCCAAGTGGGATGGCAGCTGGAGGCTAGGAAAGGATGTAGCGGTAGTACTTGTGTGAGAAATACCATAAATCCGTTGTTAGGTGCTCAAGCCGCCGGGATATGACTGAAATACTGTTAAAAGTGGCGTCAAACTCCATTCAATCAATCAAAGACACCAATTTAAGCCATGTTTATCATACCATCAAAATTCTTTAAAGGAATCTGATAAAGGGTCGTCCAAGGATCATTTTTGTGAAATTTGGTTATATTCTGTTCAGTATTTTCTAAAGAAGAAAATGTCTAAAGTAAAAGTTTACAGACGCACCCACACATGCAAAGACGGACGCAGGACAGACACAACGCCATGACAATAGCTTGCTAGCTTTCAGCCAGTGGAGCTAAAAACATTTTTTGGAAAAAAAAAGACCAGTCTAAAATTTTACAAGGTGCAAACAGGTTAAAGGAAGTGGTTACTTAACCCATTACCAGATGGCAAAATTGTAGACTGGTCCAAATTGAAAGGAGTTGCAGACGACAATTTTAAGTTTGTGAGATTTTATATTTTTTCACCTTTCTGGGTAGAAAACATTTGTGAAAAGGAAGAAATTGCTTGTAACAAGCAATTTCTTCATCTTCCACATTGTTTTCCAAAGCTTTTTTCCTTGGGGGCGTCTAAAGGTGTCACTGAGTGGGAATTGGTTAGTAGACGTGATTGCTCTAGCCAGATCGACTGTATATTTATAGTTGTTGTTATCTACATTGAAATGCCACTATGTATAGTTTATATAATTGGAAAATAAAAGACACACTGTCACAGTAGCCTTTTTTTTTCTCTCAACCCAAATTCTTAATCTAATTGGTACTTGTCCCCCCCCCCCCCCCCAAATCAATTTGTTTTAATAGAATTTAACCCATTCCCACACAAACTTGCTTTTTTATGTCCCTCAAGACAAAATGTTTGAAAAACATTGTGGACAATGAAGAACTTATTTGTAATTTCAAGTAAGTTCTTCTATGTCCACAATGTTTTCTACATTAAAAGGGAAAGATTTTGCATATTTTACGAACTTGAAATTAGTGTTTGCAACATCATTGAATTTGGACCAGTCTAAAATTTTCATGTGTTGAAAAGGTTTAACACTTCTTTTTTAAAAAATTAAAAACTACATGATGCAAAATCAAATTGAGTATCCACAAGAAAAATATTGAGAAAATTTTAACTGGTCCAAATTTAATCCATACCCACACTGGGACGCTTTTTGACACCAATCAAGCATAAGAGTCTGGAAACATTCTGGGCAATTTCTTTATTTTTCAAACTTTTTTCTTCTCAGAAGGTTAAAAAAACCCAAAAAAACATAAACATTAAGTTTTTGTCTGCAACTCCTTCCAATTTAGACCAGTCGAAAATCTTGTTGTCTGGTAATGGGTTAGGGAAGTTTCAAATACCAATTTCTTAGTTGATGATTTTTTTATTTTTTTTTGTCTTTTAGGGTAGAAAACATTATGGGAAATGAAGAAATTGCTTGATACAAGCAATTTTTGTCATTTTCCACAATATTTTCCTAAGCTGTTTTCTCTAGTTATGTTACCCATTACCAGACGGCATAATTCTAGACTGGCCCAAATTGAAAGACGTTGCAGATGAGAAATTTAAGTTTATGAAATTTTGGATTTATTCAACTTTCTGTGTAGAAAACTTTGAGGAAAATGAAGAAATTGCTTGTTACAAGCAATTTATTTTTCACAATGTTTTCCAAAGCTTTTTTCCTTGGGGGCGTCTGAAAGTGTCACTGATTGGGAATGGGTTAAAACCTTTCCGCACAATTTAGTATAATTCAAGGAAAGAAAAGTTTTTAAAACAAAAATGGAAACTCATGTACATGCCACTTGAGTATTCAAGTAACATTGAAGTATCAGTCAAAATTTTAAGAAGGAAACTAAATAGGACAAGAGAGGGAGGCAGTACTGAGTCATTTCCCATCTTTCCACTACCAAATAATAACCTATTAACTCTTGTCAAACTGAACCCTTATAATCTGCCTTGATAGGAGCCTAGAGGTATAGACAACGATCAGTCTGTACAAATGTGTACACCACCTGTTTGTCCCTTTCAAGCCAAAGCTGTTTATAGAATCAATTTTTGAAGGAAAGATTGAGCCACAATTCCTATTTCCAGTGCTTTTAGTGCTCTGATATAATTGTCATTCTAAAAATGGATTTTATTCAGCATGACAAGGGTTAACAAACAAAAGGAATTATTGCCTTTTAAAATTGATGTATTTATCCATGAAACTCTTTCTTGTCAGACTTTATCACTGAATCATCTCAATAAGAAAATCAGAGACAAAAATAAGTTATCTCCCCTTGGTTTGTGATATCAAGGTGCACCAAATTATAATTACAAATACTGTTACACCATGTTGTTCTGTTTTGTTTGCTAGTTTTTTACCCTTAATTTCTAGAAATTTCTAATTTCTATGTCTACCTGTAATACATTTTGTAAAATTTTGACAAAAATCCTGAATAATCCAGGTTCTGCATGACAAGGATTAAATTGTATTTGTCAAATATATTTTTCTGATAGGTCACTTGGTGAAAGCCTTAACCCTTTCCTGTTCAATACCTGTTTTTTACATCCCTGTGTTTTTATACTCCAAAAACCATTGTGGAAAAATAAGAAATTGCTTGCAACAATCAATTTCTTCTTTTTCCACAATATTTTCTACCCCACTTCATGGTTATTTTTCAAATTAAATGCACTTTAAATTGTCGTCTGCAAACCTTTTAATTTGGACAGGTCTAAAATTTTGGAAAACAGGAAAGCCTTAACCAGTTCCCACACAACTAGACTGGTCTTAACTGACAGAAGTTTCATATGACAATTTCAACTAGATGAAATTTCTTAAATCTTGTCTTATAGTAAACATTGTGGATGATGAAGAAATTGTAATAAGCAAACGAATCCTTGGACTCATGACTGAGAGTCGAATGTGCAACCAACTGCCCTATGGCTGCAGTCACTTATTATAAATCTGTTATATATAGCTTTCACTATCATATATTATGCATCGCTAAATATTTGAGAAATCAAAATATCCTGTTTTGACCTTAAGAAATTTCTCCCAGGGGGTGGGGGGGTATGGGTGTCATCTTGATATGAGTCAAACACAAACCCTGTTAGCATTACACAGAAATACTCACATCTGAAAGGCTCCAGCAGTTTTCTTACTTTTCTTCTGCCAACATACTCGGCTATTGTCTCAAGGCCTGTGGAAACAATGGAAAATTATTACATTTACCCATTACCAGATGACAAAATTTTACACAAATCCAAATTGAAAGGAGTTGCAGACAACAATTTAAAGTTAATAAAATTCTAGAATTTTTCAAATTGTTGAAATCAAAAGGGCTTGCATAAGATTCAAAATGTGTTTAAATTGAAAAATAAGTGTCCTACATTCAGAAATAAAGAGGAATTTCTTGTAATAAGCAATTTGTCAAAATGTTTTTTCCTCAACAGTTTTTCTTCCTTGCATCAAAGTGCAGCTAGCTCATCCATTAAACTATTTTCAAACAATGATTCTACTTTACGCCCCTCAAGAAGAAAAGCTTTACACAATATTGTGGAAAATGAAGAAAATGCTTGTGACAATATCCCGTCATAATGTTTTCTACCCCCCAAAAGACAATGATTTTTAAATTTTCATCAACTTTAAATTGTTGTCTGTAGCTTCCTTTAATATGGACCAGACTAAGATTTTGTTGTCTGGTAATGGGTCAGCTTGTTGCCATCTATTCAAGCATTTCTAAAATTATTTTTCAAACTAGATGAATTTCTTATGTAAGGTGCTTAATTCTACATGAAGTCATCATTGTTGTTCAAGTTAACCCATCAACTTGATGACACATTCTAGACAGGTCCAAGTTGAAACAAGTTTTAGATATGATATAAACCCTTGTCAAGCTAATTCTGGAATATTCCTGTTTTTGCAGGAGGCATAGAAAAAGATCAGCCTTCAGATATTATATGAAGTCTGATCTTAGTCTTTACCACCTGTTTATCTGATAAACCAGAGTTGTTCAATTAATTGATTGGATAGAAATACCAACTCAGCCGTCCAGTGTTTTCAGTCCTTTACCTTTTTAATTTTGAAAAGTCTAAAATTTAAAAAAAAACTGGAAAGGGTTGATTTCAATACAGTTTTTTAACCCTTTCACGTTTTTGGAAATTTTAGACTAGTCCAAATTGAAAGAGGTTGCAGACGACAATGACAACTGGATGCTATTTGAAATGAACCCATCCTATGTGGTAGAAAATATTGTGGAAAAAGGAGAAATTGCTTGTTACAAGCAATTTCTTCTTTTTCCACAATGTTTTCTCAGGTATAAAATCACAGGAACGTAAAATTCCGTGGTTGAACGGGAAAGGGTTAAAAAAGAAATCTTATTCAGAATGACAAGGGTTAATGCTTCATTTTATAAAAGAAACAAAAATAGAAACATATCCTGAAAACACTAGATGCACTTGAGTACCTGAGAAGATTCTCAAAGTTATGAAAATGAGAAATTGCTCTAGAAAGTAATTTTTCCTTTTCCAAAAATATTATTCTACTCAGCATCAAAGAAAGGGATTGAGTGGTATCCATTCCCCAGTAAAATACAATAACAGGTCATACTGCAGGTAGGCCGATAGACTTCTAAAATATAATTCAATATTTAAAACCTTGTGGAAATGGAAGATTGCTAGTACTTTCACCTATGTGACAATTGACAACATGTTTAAAAAACATTTCATGTTTGCAGAAGCAATTTCATTTCTTGGGACATAAAGTAAATTTTAACTAAATGCATATATACATATGCAGAGTGCTAAACCTATTACCAGAAGGCAAAATTTTAGACTGGTCCGAATTGAAAAGAGTAAAAGATCATATTTAAGATTTTTTCAACCTTCTCGGTAGAAAACATTTTGTGAAATGAAAAATTATGTGTGACAAGTAATTCCTTCATTTTACACAATGTATTCCCACATGCTTTTCTTGAGGGGCTCAAAAAAGGACCCTGTGTGGGAACAGGTTAACACATTAGGATACCGAAACTTTTAGACTATTTCAAATTAATTGATGACAAATGCAAAAAACAATGTACCGGTAATTGTTCAATTTTAATAATAAGTAAAACAAGATGTGTTTGTGAAACACAATGCCTCGCCGTACATGGGGCTTTTTGGTGTTTGACCTTGGTATGAGACCTTGACCTTATCACATGACCTTGACATGAGGAGATGCGTATTATGGAGATGTATCCTCATGCCAAATATGAGCATTGTATCTTGAATAGGCTGGTAGTAATTGGCAATGTTCAGTTTTTTGGTTAAGTTTTGCAGACAGACAGACCAACAGACTCAATGACAGACAGACAGGCGGAAAATGATAAAACAATATGCCCTCGATCTTTCAATGCGGGGGCCTAAAAATTGGTAGAAAACATTGTGAGAAAAGAGAAATCCTATGTGGTAGAAAATATTTTGGGAAAAGGAGAAATTGCTTGTTAAAAGCAATTACTTCTTTTTCCACAATGTTTTCTTGAGTATCAAATCATAGGAACGTAAAATCCCTTATTTGAACGGGAAAGGGTTAAGTAAGATATCAGTAAACATTTTTTAGTTCAACTTTGTAATTAGTATTTTTTCTTTTTTTTCAAATTTAGTTCAACATTAGTTAATAATTTCTCATAAAAAAACTTTGTTCTGGCAACAAGTGTTCAACCTTTACCACACATTTCTTACTTTAACCCATTCCGATACAGACATTTTTTGATGCTCAAAACTTTTAAAAACAATGTGGAAAATGAAGAAATTACTTCATTTTCCACAATGCTTTCTATCTCAAAGGCAAGAAATGTAAAATTTCATTGTATAGATTTTGTTGTAAGTGCAACTTCTAAAATATCATGTATGAAACATTATGGGAAAAGTAGAAATTTCTCGAAAAATTCTCCTTTGTGCATAATGTTTTGTTTCCAACCTCTTCACAAATCTTCTGGACAGATCTTGTTATTATCTTGACTAAAAATCTTTGTCTGGTTATAATAACTATGTTATTACACTTAATGTTTAAAAGAAAAAAAGGAAAACAAATAAAAGCCATGTATTGTCCCAGGCAAGCAGCATTGCAACTACATCTCAGAAACTCAAATAAGCTTATTTATTTTGAATACTTTTCTTTTTAGCAACTACTCTCCTAAATGTTAAGTGAATAAGGGAAAAATTACAAAAAAAATAATTGCCATTAATGTTGCACAAAAAAAGAATTCACAAACATTAATTCCAAACTTTTTATGAAGACAGTTGTTTAATAAAAGACTAGCCAACATCATTTCAAAGGTGTTACATTTCAAGACTCCTGTTGCATGCCACATATGCTTTGTGAAATATTGATTCAATGAAAATCAATAATTTAGGTGAGATGGGAGTTTTACTAGGCATAATGACCTTTCTATTCTAAAAAAAAATCTCTTTGTATCAAACCACAAAAAATGCCTTGGGGACAATGACCAAGTCAATATTGATTTAATTGACCCAAATGTTCCAAAAATATGGCGATTATGTTGATTGTGACAGTCAAAATTCAACCAATAAGAGAGGCTGGTTTCTCCAGCTAATGTCAAATTCGGCGCTGCAGCCGATCAATAAATGTCTCATCAAGACGACACTAACAAGGTGCGAACAGGTTTTACACCCAACCAAATTCAACAGATTTCCGAATTCAAAACTGTTTAAACAAAGTTTAAAAGTCGTTTAACAGGTCATATTATCTATCCAGACTGATTAAACGTAAGATGATGCTGACAAATCTCGGCATATGAGTCTGAATTCCAAATGAGTCACTCACGAAATAGCCGAAAATAGGGTCAAATTTTGACAATGGGTTCATCCGAAATTTCGGCATCTACAGACATATTTAAGAAGCGATTTCATGAACACTATATAAAAACACACAAAATAAATCTTACCGACTACTACTGGTACTTTTTTACTCCAAGATAACAATTCCTTTCGAATAGAACGTCTTTCTTGAAAGCACCGTAAGTTACCGCAGTCGACCATGTTGACAATAGTTTTTTTCCTGTCTACGTCATTAGTTCATGTGCACATTATGGTGACATTACGTAGTACACAGACAGGTGAAACAGGAACTGAAAGTAGACTCGTCAAACAGGTGAGTAAGACGAATTTCTCATTATTTGTTTTTAATTCAATTTAAGTCATGCGTTATAAATGTGTCATTTGTATCCACGATTTAAGTGGTGAGTTTTGATTACACTGCTAGACGAATTTGTCCTTCACAAACTGAATACGGTAGGAAACTTTACTAACAGCATCTAGGGAACCAACTGGCCGAACGAAAAGGTAATTATAACTGTATTTGGTCAATGGTAGCTGCGACATCGTAGCCCTCTTTCTGACAACCTGTCGCCAACATATTATCAGAAAGAGGGCTACGATATTGCAGCTTGTTCAATGGGCTTACTTGATTTGCTACACAAGCATCACAAATGTTTAAACAAATGTTCGTAGAGGGTTGTCTGATTCTCTTGATTTGGAAAGAAAACAGAATTGTGAAGGCAGCTTACAAAAAAGCCAAATCGAGGTATGACACCAGATTGAGCTACGTATGTACATTTTTTGTCTAGACAGATTAGTGACAGATGCCCAAAATAATTGCAAACACTGACCTTGGCAAATTTCTAGTTTACATTAAACTGTTTTAATCCAATACAAGACAGCAAAATTTTAGACTGGTCCAAATTGAAAGGAGTTGCAGATGACAATTTAACATTTATGAAATTTTTCATCTTTCACTTTTCTGGGCAGAAAACATTGTGTAAAATAAAGAAACTGCTTGTTTAAAGCATTTTTTTTCATTATACACAATATTTTCCCAATTGCTTTTCTTGAGAACTGTAAAAGTCATCATTGTGTGGGAATGGGTTAACTTGTGCTTTTTTATTCCATGGCATGATATGGACTTATTGGGGGGGTGAATCTATTTCAGTGATAATTAAGTTTGAGATTTTTTCTTATTAAGGACAATGAAAGGCACCTATAAATATCCAGATGGGAGTGAGTACAAAGGAGAATGGAGTGAGGATGGACAGAGGGAGGGATACGGAACAATGAAATTCACAGATGGTTCACAGTATTACGGAACATTCAAGGATGGTCTCTGTCAGGGGAGTGGAGTTATGGTGTTCAGTGATAATTCAAGGTAAAACTGTTAAAGGCCCAAAAGGAGATATAAATCCTTGTCATGATAAATGAAATCTATTTCAGGACACCATTAAAATCAAAGATCTGAAAGCAGTAGAATCAATAGATGCCGGTCACTTTTAAAAATACAGCTAAAAAAGCAATTCTGATTTGAAAGGGGTAAACAATTGGTGTTGGCTAAGTTCAGACTGCACTAATGCGTAGGCTGATCTTTGTCTAAACTTCCTTCCAAAAAAGGTATATTTTAAGTTAACCCATTCCCCTTCAAATACGGGATTTTACGTTCCTGTGATTTTATACTTGAGAAAACATTGTGGAAAAAGAAGAAATTTCTTGTAACAAGCAATTTCTCCTTTTTCCACAATATTTTCTACCACATATGATGGTTTCATTTCAAATGGCATCCAGTTGTCATTGTCGTCTGCAACCTCTTTCAATTTGGACTAGTCTAAAATTTCCAAAAACGGGAAAGGGTTAAGCAAGATGAGGAGTAAGTCCTTAACATAAAAAAAAAATGAGATAATAATGATTTTGGTGCTCCGAAGGAGCGATATTGTATTGACTTGTTTTATTTCTGAGTTCATCTTTTTTGTTTGGTTGTATAGAGGTAAAAAAAAGTATTTTGCATTTTTTCCTCCCCCCCCCCCCCTTCTCAAGGCCAAATATTTTCAGGGCTGTATACTGAAATCAGCCTGTCTGGCCATCTGTGTACTATAAAGTTTGTGTCACAAACCTATGTGTAGATCCTGCAGGTGGGTGGGTGGGTTGGCAGATGGGGTGACTAGGGGTCCAGATCCCCTCTGAAATTTCGGCAAAAATATGGATCCAAGATTTAAAAAATTGGATATCAAAGTACATGTACATTGTATCAAATTGCCATAGGGTAAACAAAATGTCATAACTACAGCTTTGTTAAAGCTGTAGTTATGACATTTTGCTCTCCAACTGACTAATATTGTAAAACAAGTACATTACAGTTGGAATAGGAGAAAATACATCTTTTGTTGTTCACAAATCGAAAGATTCATTGATCTTACATGAAAAACATTCAGTATCTCAAAATGAATGAAAGCAAGATTTAACCCACAAACTCAGTGAGTTCATCATCTTTATAATTTCACTGTTTATTGTTTTTTCTTTCAATAAATGAAAAAAAATGTTGATAAAACCAGTGAAATTATCAAGTGATAATTCGCTGAAAATGTTCAATAATTCACTGGAAAGCATTAACCCTTTCCTGTTTCACAATATTCCAGACCTTTCAAAATTCAATGACTTGCAGACGAAATTTTAAAGTTGATTTTAATGAAAAATAAGGATTCAGTAGGGTAGGAAATATTGTAGAAAAAGAAGAAATTGCTTGTTATAATTTCTTCTTTTTCTACAATGTTTTATCAATTATAAATCACAGGGTCGTAAAACCAGGGATTGAACAGGAAAGGGTTAAAGACACTGCAAACTTCTTTGAGTTTAGACAAGTCTAAAATTATGATATCTTGGAAAGTATAAAACTATAAGCGTGGATATCTTTTAATTGTAATTAACACATGTTGAAAAAAATCTTGTTGCGAATAACAGGAAGTTTAAATTAAGGGAGATATTTGTTCTATGAATGGAATGTTTGTGCATAGAGCTAATTACAATTTTAAAGCAGTGAGATGTTACTATTAGGGTTTCTATTAACCCCTTACCACACAATGAAATTTTAGACCAGTCCAATTTCAAAGAGATGCAGATGACAATCTTCAGTTGATGACATCTGTACAATCTATGTCTTTTCGCGTAGAAAACATTGTGAACAATGACGAAATTGCTTGTATCAAGCAATTCTTCATTTTCCTCAAAATTTTCCAAAGCTATTGTTTGAGGAGCATTTAAAGAAGTAAATGTGTGGGAATGGGTTAAGAGTTTTCCACTTTACATGTAACAGAAAAAACCAAAACAAAAAAACTTATAACTAGGAAATACACGTAGTTAGATGCACAAATAATGCATTCACAGAACAATTACTGTTTTTAACTTTTTATTTTTATTTCAATTCACATTACAAAGAAAGTGTTAACAAATTAATCCATTACCAGTCCATTCCAACATTTTGATGACTCTCTGAAGAAAATTACACATTGGAAAACATAATTTGAAGTGGAGAAATTACATTTAAAAGAAATTGCTCAATTTCTCCCATTGTCTGCTTTTTTTTTCAACTTGGACATGTCTAGAATTGTGTTAACCCATTCCGACTCAATCCCTCCTTTTTACGCCCCTCAAGAAAAAAGCTTTGGAAAACATTGTGGAAAATGAAGAAATTGCTTGTATCAAGCAATTTCTTCTTTATCCACAACGTTTTCTATCCAAAAAGACGAAAAAATTCAAAATTCCATCAACTTGAAATTGTCGTCTGCAGCTTCTTTCAATTTTGACCAGTCTAAAATTTTGCTGTGTTGGAATGGGTTAATTGGGATGGGTAAAGACCACACAAGATATATTTTTTGAAAAAGCTAATCTGTATATAACCCAGTTTTCAAGAAAACATTGTAATAAAAGAGAATTGCATGTCTCAAACACCATAAAAACCCCAAAAATATTCAACACTATGAGATTCTTAATTCTAATGACAGTCAATCATGCTCCACCTCCATTAAGGGACCACAATCAAAATCCCTTTTCGAAATCAAACATTCTCATATAAAAGTGGTCATATTTTCTAAAAGCATATCATGACTAAATCCAATGTTGTTGGAACTCATTAGAATCATCTCAATGAGATTATGCTAATTAGTCCCAACAGCATAGGATTTAGCGAGAATATGGCAATAATCTATGTATGCAGTTGAATCAATTCTTGGTTTATTTCACGAAAAATGTGTTTTAAGAGACAATTCTCTCAGCCAACCACTTTTCGATCGTCCAATGAGTAGTGGCTAAACCCATTACCAAAACGGCAAAATTTTAGACTGGTCCAAATTGAAAGGACTTGCAGACGTCAATTTAAAGTTTATGACATTTTAGATTTTTTCAATTTTCTGGTTAGAAAACATTGTGTAAAATGAAGAAATTGCTTGTTTCAAGCAATTTATTCATTATACACAATGTTTTCCCAAATGTTTTTCTTGAGGGGCGTCCAAAAGCGTCATTGTGTTTGAATGAGTTGATACAAGATTTACTCTATTATCTATTACTTTCTTACAATTCCATTTCACAACTATTCTAGAAAGCCATTGTCTGTAAGCTCTGATCTATAACGCAAAAAGGTATCATCTTGCAAATCTGTAAACTTTCTGATCGCAGATTGGTCATTTTACCATATCTTAGAGAAGGTACATGTAGTAATATTTCACATAATGGACATATTTATCTTATGCTTAAACTGTTCCCTTTGTCAAAAATTTGTACAGAATTCCTGAAGTCCATTTTTTACATGACCATAGTATCATTATCAGACAAGAAAATTCTACACTGAAAGAATTTGTAGATGATATATTGAGCTGTGTTTAAATGGGTAGAAAACATTGTTAGCAAAGGGGAAATTACAAGTAATTACACACAATGTATTCTTTTCCCGCAAGGTTTTCTCGAATTATTTTGACTTGTTAAAATGTGGAATTGTCTGGTTCTGGGTTGATATTGTATATTAATGGTAAGGTTTAGCTTAAGCCATTCCCACATGGTGCCACTTTTTGACGCCCCAAAGAAAAAACAACTTTTGAAAGCATTGTGGAAAATGAAGAAGTTGCTTGTTACAAGCAATTTCTTCATTATCCGCAGTGTTTTCTATCTCAAACAGGCAAAGAAATATAAAATTTCATCAACTAGAATTTTTGTCCCTAACTTCTCTGCATTTGGATGAGTCTAAAATTTTACAGTCTGGTAATGGGTTAAAGTTAGATTACCTGGTTATTCTTGTATTTGTAGAAATTATAGACAAAGATTAACTTGCTCATATGAACAGTCTCATCTTAGTTTAAATAATGACCTTGAAATTCGTCTTGTACAAAGAAGAAATTGACTTTTATTTTTTTTTCTTATTAAAATATTCATTCATAGAATGACATGGTACATGAATCAAATTTCTTTATGTTTTTCTGTGTGAAAATTACCTCTCCTCTAACCCCAGGGACGATGTTAATCGGATAAAAAATCTTTACATAAATCTGATAAAATAACTCCAAATGATCATCCCTATGGAATTCGGTTTGAAATCAATCGACTGGTTTCTGAGAAAAAGATTTTGAAATTTCACTATATACCATATATGGAAAAAAGCTATATTTTTCATCCGATCGAAATTCTTTGAAGGAATTATTGAAGGGTCACAAAAGAATAAGACTCCTTATCTTCAGTCATGGGATTTAATAAGTTCGATCCCTGGAGGTATCACATATTCTTTGCGACATTTGTCTCCCACCAATGGGTGGATAATAGTAAACCTAAGCAGGATAGCAGCTGGAGGCTAGGAAAGGATGTAGTGGTAGTTCTGGTGTGAGAAATACCAGGAATCCATTGGTAGGTGACTGAAATACTGTTAAAAGTGGCATTAACTCCATTCAACTGGGAAGATTTTCAAAGCTTTCAACATACAAATGTATATGGAAAAAAGACCTCCGATTTTAAAGGGAATCTGATAAAGGGTCACCAAAGGATAATTTTTTCTGTGAAATTTGTAGAAAACTATCCACTTGTTACTGAAAAATTCTTACCAGTTATGGAAATTAGCCCCACCCAAAAAGGCCATGTTTTAATCTGATCAAAATTCTTTGAAGTTGTCTGATAAAGGGTCACTCAAGGATCATTCTGTGAAGTTTGGTTGCATTCTGCTCAGTACATTTACTTTCTTGGAGAAGATTCATTACCAGATGGCAAAATTTTAGATTGGTCCAAATTGAAAGGAGTTGCAGACGACAAATTAAATTTTATTGTTTTATTGAGGGGCTTCCAAAAGTGTCAATGTGTGGGAATGGGTTAAAGTTAAAGTTTATGGACAGAAGGACGCACAACGGACAAAAACACCATGACAATAGATCGCTGGCTTTCAGCCACTGAAGCTTAAACGATCATAGATTGCTAGATATATTAAGTTATAATACATGTCTTAGAATTAAAATTGCTATCAACAAAAAAATTCTCCTTTTTCAAAATTATGCTTAACTGGCATACAATTGGTTATTAAGCTTTAATTCCCCAAATGAGTTAACTTTAGTCTTTAAAGTTTTTCAATTTGAATTAATCCATTCCCACACAAGCCTGCTTTTTGACGACCTCAAAGAACCCTCAAAGGAAAAAGCATGGAGAACAATGTGGAAAATGAGTAAATTGCTTGATACAAGTAATTTATTCATTATTATACACCCGCTGAAAAACGGGACGTATTATGGGATCACCAGTGGTGTGCAGGAGTCCAGGCATCCAGCAGGCGGGTGGCGTGCACTTTTTGTCCCGAGTATATCTTTAAAGATATAAAAGCTATGACCATAAAAATTCATGGGTAGATAAATCTCATCAAGGGGAAGTGCAGTGCACAAGAACCATAACTCTACCTGGCTTATTTTTTTAATTATTGCCTTTTGTTGTTTTTTCACACTTGGATCTTGTCCGGAGCATATCTCCAAAAGTATTCAAGCTATGATCATGAAACTTCATTGGTAGTTGATCTCATCAAGGGGAAGTGCAGTGCACAAGAACCATAACTTTACCTGGCTTATTTTTTTGAGTTAATGCTCTTTGTTGTTTTTTCATACTGGGATCTTGTCCGGAGCATATCTTTTAAAGTATTCAAGCAATGATTATGAATCTTCATGGGTAGATAGATCTCAACAAGGGGAAGTGCAGTGCACAAGAACCATAACTCTTCCTGGCTTATTTTTTAGTTATTGCCCTTTGTTGTTCTTCTTACTTGGATCTTATCCTGAGCAGATCTCTTACAGTATATAAGCTATGATAAGAAATATTCAGGGGTAGATAGATCTCATCAAGGGGAAGTGGAGTGCACAAGAACCATAACTCTACCTGGTTCATTTTTTTAATTTATTGCCCTTTGTTGTTCTTCATACATGGATCTTGTCCGAAGCATATCTCTAAAAGTATAAAAGGTATGACCATGAAACTTCATGGGTAGATAGATCTCACAAAGTGGAAGTGCAGTGCACAAGAACCATAAATCTACCTGGCTTATTTTTTTAATTATTCCCCTTCGTTGTTTTTCACACTTGACTTTGTTTCAAATCTCTTATAGTGTGACAGTCTATGGTTTTCAAAACCTCATGATAACAAGAAAAACACCAGAACCATAAGTTACTGAATTGTTACTCTTTCTTGAAATTAGACTTAAATTTTAATCCCCTTCCCAAGTCAACAACTAGAAGTGTTATGGGCATATTTTGTGACATTTTTTCCACCTTGTTGACAATGTCTTCCAGCCCAAAAGAAAAAGATTTTAAAAATTTCATGAACATGAAATTTGGACTGGTCTAAAAATTTTGTCTTCTAAGAATGGGTTAAAGAAATTCTTTTGAATCCCATGATGTAATGATGTCAGACTGTGTGGCAAGGAATTGATATTAATTAGCTTGAAAATGGTGAATTGCATTGTGGGTAAGAAGATATAGCTACTCTCCGAATAGAATCACTAATTTTTTACAGTTCGCTTATTAGATAACAGAATTATTGATCGCAGATTCTGTTTCCAATATTCTGGCAAGGTAAATTTCTTTCATCAAATTAAAAAAACAACATCCTTTACTTATTGTGAACTTCTCTGTTTCCCTGTTGATATCTTTGAACAGCTATTTTTATACAATGCTTAGCCCTTTCCCATGCAATCCGGCTTTTATACATCTCTCAGAAAAATGTTTAGAAAACATTGTCGAAAATGGAAAAATTGCTTGTTACAAGCAATTTCCTTATTATCCACAATGTAATCTATCCAAAGAGATAAAAGATTTTTGAATTTCATCAACTAAAAATTGTCATCTGCAACCTTTTTGAATTTGGACTCATCTGAATAATGTGCAGTCTGATCTTAGTCTGCACCCTTGCTTATACCTTTTAATCCAGAATCATTTATAATAATTACATTTTCAAAAAAAAAAAAAAAAAAAAGAATATCAACACACAATGATTACATCCTGTACTGTCAGCCTTTTGATTTTATTGCAATTTTCAGATGATTTTATTCAGCATGATAAGGGTTAAAGGGTATTATTTTTACAAAAAAATTACAATGGTTGGTTGGAAACCTAAATATTCAAGCTGTAGTTATGCCGTTTAAGTTGCCAAACCAACAAAAGTGCCTCACATAAATGAGGGCCAATGTTGTAGATCAATGTTACCTTCCAGTCTAAATGATTGATTACATCAGTTGATTGACTATTTGATTGGCAGCCGTGATTGGTCAAATAGGCTTACACCTAGCAACTATGACCATAGACTGGTGAACCTGTCCCATCTGTGCGCTGCTCTACGATATACTTGTATCGTCAGATTGGGACAGGCTCGCCAGTCAACTATGACCACTGCAAATCTCCTATAAATAAAAAAGACTGACAGTTTAAAGTCCTGAATGCATCCTCAAATTCAAGGAAAATCTTTGTTAATTGGAGGAAAATCTTTGTAAATTTTGCAGGGGGAGCTATTATTAACCCTTTCCTGCTCAATCCCTGGGTTTTAACGTCCCTGTGATTTTATACTTAAGAAAACATTGTGAGAAAAGAAGAAATTGCTTTTAACAAGCAGTTTCTTCTTTTTCTACAATATTTTCTACCTTTCTAAATGATTATTTTTCAAATGAAATTGACTTAAAATTGTCTTCTACAAAAACCTTTGAATTTGGTCAGAGAAATATAACTTTACTTATTTCAACCCATTACTGGACGACAAAATTCTAGACTGGTTCAAATTGAAGGAAGTTGCAGACGACAATTTAAAGTGTATGAAATTATATATTTTTTCAACTGTCTTGATAGAAAACATTGTGTGAAATGAAGAAATTGTTTTTCTCAATTTAGGGGCATCAAAAAGCATCATTGTATGGGAATGGGTTAACCTTGGTCCTGCTGGACCTAAAATATTCCTATTTGTTAGGAGGTATAGGCAAAGATTAGTCTGACATATGTGTAGTATGATCTTAGACCACACCACCTGCTTAAACCTTTAAAACCAGATTTGTGTCTGAGTTATATATCCAAAATATTAACCCACTTCCAGTCCTTTCAGTACTTTGATTTTAATGCACTTCTATAGTAGATTCAGCGTGACAAGGTTTAACAATACCCAGACAGAACAAAAATGACTGTAGAAATGAAGAGAATATTTTTTATTTCATTGAAGAATGAACCTAAAAAGTTAATTATAGTAGTGTATGAATCCGCCTCACGCATTCAAACTGTGTGATTAAGTTTTTAGGTTTGTATACTTCAATGAAAACAAAAAATATTCTCTTCAATTGTTATAATTTAATACAAAGCAAAAAAAAAAAAAAAAGCAGATATTTTACAAATTTTTAATAAAATTTTACAGATTTACTTTGTGCACAAGCATACAAAATGGTTGTGAGCTCAAGATTTGTTTGTAGAATTATGAAAACATATTCAGCCAATTAAAATGCTTGATTTCTTGATAGACAAAACTAAATTGAAATTATATTGATCCAAACTGAAAGTTGATGTAAATTAGAAAATCCGTATACCAGTCTCTCTTAGGGTTACCTAAAAGCGGAAATTTGTGGTTGACCCATGCCCTAATGACAAATTTTTGATACTGGTCCAAGCATAAAGAATTTCAAGATGGCAATGTCTTGCTTAAACATCTTTGTCTTTCTGGATAAAATAATGTGGATATCAACCCTTGTCATGCTGTATAAATTCCCTTACTGAATTGCAGTAAAATCAAAGGGCTGAAAGCATTGATAGAACTTGTTGTTCAAGAAATGAAAATATTTTTTTTAGAAATCAATTTCTTAAACAACTCTGACAGGAAAAGTACAAGCAGGAGGTGTAGACAAAGATCAGACTGCACTTATGTGCAGGCTGATCTTTGTCTACACCTCCTGCCATAACCTGAATATTCTGGGTTCAGCATGACAAGGGTTATAGAAGAAGCAATTGTAACAAGCAATTTCTTCATTTTTCAACTATGATTTCCATAGCTGTTTGCATAATGTAGGAATATGTGGGAATGGATTAACCTATTTCCACACAGAGACATTTTTGGACGCCCCTCTAGAAAAACAATTGGGAAAATATTGTGGAAAATGAAGAAATTGCTAATATCACAAGCAATTCCTTCATTCTCTGTAATGTTTTCTTCCTACAAAATTTAAAAAATCTTAAATTTCATAAACTTTAAATTGTTGTCTGCAACTTCTTTGAATTTGGACCAATCAAAATTTTGCTGTCTGGGAACGGATTAATGGAAAATAATTATAATAAATGCTGATAATCATAGATGAACAAGTCAAGGTTCTTCAATGGATCTGAATTTTTGAGACATTAGGAAAAACCCTAATGGAGCTTAATTGGACCATCAGGTGAGAATTTGTGAATAATCAATAAAGCCATGTTCTAGATGTATAGTCTGCCTAAAAAACATCTCTTGATCAATATTATGACTCTTTTCATTTTAGGGCAATTTTTACTTAACCTTTTCCTGTTTAATTTTTTGTTTTTACATCCCTTTAATTTCATAGTTTGGAAAACATTGCAGAAAGAGAAGAAATTGCTTGTAACAATTGCTTGTTCTTTAACCCTTCTCATGCTGAACCCAGAATATTCAGGCTATGGCAGGAGGTGTACCAAGCAATTTCTTCTTTTTCCACAATGTTTTTACCCTACTTAATGGTTATTTTTCAATTTCAAAAGATTTTACTTTGATAAACATTTTGATATAAAGAAGGAATTGCTTTTATCAAGCAATTTCTTCTTTTTCTCATAATGTTGTCACCCTACTGGATACTTTATTGTCAGTTTAAACCAATTTTATGTTGTCTTTTTCAACATATTTCAATTTGAACCAGTCTAAACTTTTATAAGTGTTAAACAGATGTTCTGGCTTTTCTCATTTGGAATCAGTTGTCACCCTGAACTCCAAATATTCTTGTTTTGCAGGTTTTTTATATATGTGCAGTCTGATCTTTGTCTAGAGCTCCTGTTCGTTCTGTTAAAGCCAGCGTTCGTTATGCAATTGATTTTCTTAATAATTACCCACCCAAAATCAGTGCCTTCTAAGCTTTCAGTACTTTGATTTTAACACAATTTCATAGAGGGTTTATTCAGCATGACAAAATTACATAATCTCATTTGGATTTTAATCCATTCCCACATAATCCAGCCTTTTTTATGCCCCAGCATCGAAAGATCGGGGGCATATTGTTTTACCATTGTCCGTCTATCTGTCTGCCTGCAAAACTTAACCAAAAAAACTTAACATTACCAATTACTACCAGCCTACAATTTTCATACTTGGTATGATGATAGATGTCAATGATATGCATCTGCTGGTTTAAAGTTCATGGTCATGTGACATTGTCAAGGTCATCTGTCAAGGTAAAACTTATGAAAAATTTGCTGTTATGGGGGCATTTGTGTTTCGCAAACACATCTTGTTTACATTACTGAAGAAAAAAGTTCAGGAAAATAATGTAGAAAATGCAAAAATTGCTTGTTATAAGCAATTTCTTCATTTTCAACATTGTTTTCTACCCAGAATTACTGAGATACTTGTAATTCTATCGACTTGAAATTTTTGTCTGCAATTTTTTTGAATTTGAATCAGTCTAAATTTTTGTTGTTTAGGAATAGATTAAATAATAAACAATTTACAAGAGACAGCTATGAATTAGCAATTTCTCCCTTTCTCACAATATTTTCTAACATTTTTTTTTTCTAATTTTAGCATAATTTGGAATGTCTTCTGTCACATCTTTCAATTTTGACCGGTCAAAAATATTGTCATCTGGTATTTAAACTCTAAAATTCAAACTCTAAAGGTAATGAAATTGTTTGTATTGTTTTGTTTTGGTAAAGGGACGAATGGTCTGAATATTGGTTAACCAAAATTGATGATATTGTAATGCCTTGTTGCGTCTCCAAGACTTTCATTAGTTGCCTAGCAACCAATAACCTGGCACAAAGGTGGGCTCTGAGTTATCATTTTCTATAATCATATTTTGTATCGAATTTTAGAGCTCCTTCGTGTACTTTAATACGTTATGACATTGGGAAATTAATGCTTTCAGTTATTAACCTATTTCCTAGATTTTTAAGCTTATAGGTTAGTTCTTTGAGGTATAACACTCTACCATGCAAACCTGCATTTTTTAGACTGTTACCATACAAGAAAAATTTATGACTGGTCCAAAATCAAAGAAGTTGCAGACGCCAATTTTAAGGTGATCTAATTAAAAGAAATCTTTGTCTATTTGGGTAGAAAACATTGTGGATATGAAGAAATTGCATGTATCAAGCAATGTCTTCATTTCCTACAATATTTTCCAAAACCTTTGTCAAGAGGAGCGTCAAAAAGCCAGATTATGTGAGAATGGGTTAGGAAAAATTACCTATTATCCACCCATTTAGTAAATATTTTTCTATTCAGATTCAATTTATCCCATTATTGCACAATTCCTCTTTTTAACACCCCCTCAAGAAAAAAAAACCCTAGGAAAACATAGACGAGAAGGAAATAATTGCAATTTCTTCAGTATTCTCAATGTTTTCTGCCATAGTAGACAAAGATTTTTAGAATTTCATCAACCTGAAGTTCTTTAACTCCTTTCATTTTGAACCAGTCTAAAAGTTTGTTGTCTAGTAATGGGTTAACGAATAACAAGACAAGAAAATTCCCTATATTAACACATCATCACACTATTTCTTTTTGATAACCTGAAGAAATATCATTATGGATAACTTTGGGAAAAAGAGAAATTGCTTGTAACGAGATAATTCTGCTTTTTATGCCATGGATTGGAAAGAGTTAACCCTTTCAGTGTGTCAGTGCATGCATGCGTGTGTGTTCATCTATTTCTTGTCTGCAGCATATTTTCTGGCACAGTTGTTTCCCTTGACGATTACAAATGTCATGGTAAAAGCTCTGTTAAATATTTCCAAATTCAAGGTTTTCAAGCTCTTTGGAAAACATTGTTGAAAATTAAGAAAAGCATTTTTTTTATTTCAAAGAATGCTTTCTACCCTGAAAGTTTGAGTTATTCTAAAAATTTTATGAAATTAAAATCTGCACTTTCTTTGAACTTGGATCAGTCTAAATTGTGTTGTCTGGTAATAGATTAATCTCCTTTGAATATTGAGATATCCTCTTGATGTACCAGGCAGTTCCCATAACGTTGGTGTTAATATTATGTACCTTGAATATTATCTCCCTTGTTTCAGTAGACAGGACTGTTCAACATGTTTAGTCAATTTCAATCATTAACCTTTGTCACATTGAACATGAAATATACCTGCTTTGGCAGGAGATATAGACAAAGATCTTAGTTAACACCACATGCAAGTGCCTTTTAACCCATTCCAACACAAGCCCTCCTTTTTCCGCCTCCCCCCAAGAAAAAATTCTTTGGAAAACATTAAGGAAAATGAAGAAATTGCTTGTTACAAGCAATTTCTTCATTATCCACAATGTTTTCCATCCAAAATGACAAAAAAATTAAAATTCCAACAACTTGAAATTGCCACCTGCAGCGTCTTTCAATTTGGACCAGTCTAAAATTTTGTTGAGTGGGAAAGGATAAAGCCAGGGTTGTTTATATGATGTATTTTCTAGATCAACTTTAGTCAATTAGTTTTCAAGTACTTTCAGCCCTTTGTTTATAATGCAAATCTTTAGAGGATTTATAATTCAGCATGACAAGTGATAAGAGAGGAGGTATTATCATGAAAGCAAAGGTTTTCCAAACATTTTCAATATTTGACTATGCTACTGTGGAATCCCTATAATTGCAACCATGATAAAAGCAATAAAGTGTTGAATTGCAACTGATTTTATCATTTTGTAACTTTTCATTGCCATTTCTAGTTAAATGAAACAAAAGTGTGGCAAATTGTATTATACAAGCTGTAGCTTCTGATAGCAAGTAAAGGTACAAATATTGTGGTATTGAAAAAGCTGCAAATCCCCCCCTCCCTCCCTGTCACTGAAGTAGCACAATTGGCCAACATTACCCAAAATGTTGAAGTGTGACCTTGACCTTTGACCTAAAAACAATAGGGCACCTCCTTTGGTCATGGACAATATGTGTGTAATGTTTTACTGTCTTAGGTCAAACGGCCCAGAAGTTAGAGCATTGAAATGGTTTTCAACCAAAGTTCAATTGTGACCTTGACCTTTGACTTATGTGACCCGAAGACAATAGGGCACTTCCTTGGGCCATTAATGACAATTGTATGAAGTTTCAAGCTGAAGGTCAATTTGATTCGCTATAGAGCATGGAGATGAAAAAGTCTATAGACGGATGGATGAACAGGTAGACAGGTGTCGCTACGATGTTTACCCGGTAAGTCACCAAACCGACAAAAATGATTAACATAAAGTAGACCGATGTCAAAGTTCAAAGTTCTTTTTCGGTCTGATTTGCTTTGTCTATCAATGTTTGGATTTACTGCCTAATCCTTTCATTTTTGACGAAATTACAAATGTTGAACTTAAGAAGATTCACAGAAACAGTTATCTTGTTGTTGTAAAGGCTATTGGCATTGCTACGCATTGTTTCATAATGCTTGTTATTTATATTGATCCATTAGCTTAGCCAATAAACAATTGTCATCAAGCCCACCAGGGGATGAGCATGACACAGTTGTCACAATGTCTTTTGGATGTGTGTAAGAAAGTGTGTTTGATCAAATTTGTCTGCAATAAAACTCAATTTTGAATATGGATGAAAATGAAGGGCTGAAAGCACTGAAAGAAGTAGTTTTAAAATTAAATTTCAAAAGTAATCCAGACATAAAAAGGACAAACAGGTTGTGTACACTAAGATCCTTGTTGATACTTCCTGCTCAAAAACAGGGATATTCCCGGCTCAGCATGAGAAGGGTTAAGATTATGCAATCCCAATGATAGCACAGCCTACACATGCCTGACACTTGGACATAAGTTGCTCAATAGCGCATAAAAAATCTAAGTAAAAAGGGGGCATAGTTCTAACAATAATGTATTTAGAGTTACCTCTTGATAGCATAAATTATTCATAGGGAATATATATTCCAAGTTTCAATTAAATACCTCAAGAAATACCATTGATAATATAAAATAGAAAAGTTTTGCATGATAGTAACAACAACAAAAAAGTCATCATAAGCAATACCTCAAATCTTCTTCAAAAACAGCAGAGGTGAAAATTTACTCTGTTTATTTAATACTGCAGCATCCTTCCATTTGAAACAGAAAAGAAAAAAAGGATGTGGAAAAATTTGTGAGTAAAGGAGAAATTATTAGAACCAAACATTTTCTCCTTTCCTCAAAATGTTTTATACCCCAAATGGCACAAATATTTTTCAATTTTAACATTTTGGATAGTCTCTTTTTTTCAAAATTTTGAATAGTCAAAATTGAAAGAGGTTGCAGACAACAATTTCTGTGATTCAATTAAAAAATATCTTTTTATTTTGAAAAGAAAACATTGTGGATAATGAAGAAATTGCTTGTTACAAGCAATTTCTTCATTTTCCTCGATGTTTTCCAAGGTATTTTACGTACTTGCATGATTGTGCGGGAATTGGTTTGTGTTTGTTCATTAACCCATTACCACACGACAATTTTTTAGACTGGTCCAGATTGAAAAGACTTGCTGACAACAATTTCAAGTTTATGAAATTTTAGATTTTCTCAACTTTCTGGGTAGAAAACATTGTGGTAAACGAAGAAATTGCTTGTTGTTACAAGCAATTTCTTCATTTTTCACAATGTTTTCCGAATTGTTTTTCTTCAGGGGCGTCTTAAAGCGTCATTGTGTGGGAATTGGTTAATGCATCAGCCCTATTACTCTATTCCAGGTACGAGGGAGAATTTAGAAGCGGTAAATTTCATGGAAGTGGAGTGTTTACTCGCTGTGATGGAATGAAATTTGAAGGGGAATTTAAAGACGGAAAAATACTTGGTCATGGTAAGGTTTTTTATAAACTAATGATGTTATGAATATTGGTTACATTTTAGTGCCATTTACTTTGCTCATCATCCTGGGTAAATATCCTTTGTTAACCTTTGCCAAACTGAACCTGCATTATTTCTGCTATGGCAGGAGTGAAAGACTAAGATCAGCCTGCACAAATGTGCTATCTGATTTTGATCTACACCAACCTCGCCTACCAATAAAAGCCGAGCTGATGATGATTTAACTGAACAACAAAATAAATATAGGACTAAAATCATTGTACATGTATTTCACATGTATTTCACTGCTTTCAGTCCTTTGATTTTAGTGCAGTTTTGAATTCTGAAGATTTCATTTGGCATGACATGTGCTCACTTTGGATCTTAATTTTATGCACCATAAATGAGATTTGGCCAGATCCTGATTGTAACATGAATGACACACTTCTTTTATTACCCCGACATGCATATATAATGGTTACTCTGTAGTTACTCTGTCTGCATGTGAGTGTGTGTGTATTTTGAGTATGTGTCAATTTCTTGTCTTTAGCATATCTTTGACAAAATTACTTGGCACAGTTGTTTCCCTTTACAGAGAACTAGTTCTGTTGGATACTTCAAAGTTCAAGGTCACAGCTGAAGGCCATGTTACAAGTCTTTGACACATCGCTAGTTTTAATTACTTTTATGCTCCCTGAAGGGTGATCATATAGCCCCCCCCCCCTTCGTTTGTCCATCCTACCATTGTCCAACTGCCATGATATCTCCAAAACCCTTGGGCTTAAATATGAGAACTGCGCTGACAATTTTTTCTAGTTTTTTTCATAGCTCCACAGTTCAAGGTCAAACGTTAAAATTGAGCGTGTCCAGAGCATAGCTCCTTCAATTTTGGATGGATTTCAATATAACTTGGAATAATTGTTCTCTATCATGAATAGATGTTCCATTTTAAAAAAAATCAGATAGCTCCAAGGTCAGGGTCACAGCTTAAAGTTGAATATTGAAATTAAGGATATCCAGAGCATAGCTCTTTCAATGATGGATGGATTTCAATATAACTTTATACGATTGTTCTCTATCATTAGTAGATATACTATTTTAAAGAAATATTCAGATAGCTCCAAGATCAACATCACAGCTCAAGATTAAAGATTTAAATTAAGCATTTTGAGAGCATAGCTCCTTCAATTATGGATGGATTTCAATATAACTTTGCACAATTGGTCTCTATCATGAGTAGATGTGCCAGTTGATAAAAAAAAATCAGATAGCTCAAAGGTCAAGGTCACATCTAAAGGTTGTCTGTTAGAATTAATCATGTCCGGAGAATGTTGAGCATATAGCCTCCGCTTAATCTGTCTGTCCAAACCCTTTGTCCTATTTATTTCATACTTTTCATAACCATGTGGTGGAGGATGTTTTAGAATCCATTTATTCTATCTTCAGGTCTAGTTACATTCACAGATGGATCTCATGGGTTACCCCGCAATGAGGGATATTTTGATGGCAATAAAATGATGCAAAGAGAAAAATGTCCTGAGGTCATCCAGGCTGCTATAAGTGCTGCATCAACAGCAAGAAATCAACACTCATGAACACAATGACAAATACTGTATAAGCATCATTTTTAGCGGGTTTTTTAGGAAAAAACGGTATTTCATATCGATCAACCGGAAACAAGTTCTCACTCATTTCCGCTCATTTCCACGCATGCTCATAAACGTGAAGTGAAAATCTATGTGATCGCCTCCATCTTGTTTCATCGCTAATGAAGAAAATAACTTACTTGCTGAATGCCAACAGCCTCATTTTAGTAATGAATATCCAGAAAATGGTTTAAAACTTTGACACAATATATCCATGGTAAATTGTCTAATGAATTGTCAAAATGAGAGAAATAATTTCCTCGCGTTTCAAGATAGAATCTAGGCCAGTGGTTAGTGGAGTTAGCGAATACATGTAAACTGTCTGCTGGTGTTTTGACCTGGCAGGGCTGGGCAAATTTACACCCCGTATACACAGTATATGTAACAAGTTACAACCCTGCTATAGACGCGATTCAAGCGCCTATTAACCCAAACGAATAAAACACCTTTTACCTCTCGAATTCGACTGAATCTTTGAAACTGACATGTAGTACTTCAATTGTGATAATAATATGCTCAACAAAAAAAAGAATTGAATGTTATCTTTGATTTCTTTACCTTTTATCATTTAACCTTTTACCACACAACCACAAATTTTCACGCACTTAAGAAGAAAACGTGATAAATTCAAAATAGCGATTTAGGTAATCAGTTAGGGGTCATGAATGATTGAATAGGGTTTAACGCAACTTTTTATAGTATTTCAGTTATATCGGGGCGGCTGGAGCTCCTAACCATGGATTCTTGGTAGTTCACACACCAGTACTACCACTACATCCTTATCGAGCCTCCAGCTGCTCCTCCTACTTAGGTGTCCTCACTCGTATTGATGAAACTTGCTCACATTATTGAGCGCGGTTACTGATAAACCAGCAAAACCGCTCTCAGGACTTTCAGTCCTTTGATTTGGTTGGGCTTCATTTCTGTTTTACCTTCAGTCAAGATTTAACCCAATACCAGAGGACAAAAGTTAAGACTAGCCCAAACTGAAAGAATTTGAAGACAATCTTTGAAAATGCACTTAAATTAGAAAATAAGAGCCAAAAGGGTAGAAAAAAATGTGATCAAAGGAGATATTGCATGTTACAAGCAATTTTTTTTCTTTGATTGTATTACTGTAGGGCATCAGAGGGTGTCATTGTGTGGTGACCCTGGTTAGCTCAGTACTCTCAATCCTGTGGTGGTAAGTTTGAATCACAGCTAGGGCAACACTTTTCCAGATATTTGACAAAAGTCATTGGAACATGCCTGAATAGTCTCCCACCAATGGCTAGAGGACAAAATGTGCACATAAGTGCAATGAGCAGCTGATGGCTGTTATCAAATGTTATACTTGTGCTAGTGTGGGAAATGACAGGAAGGCATGCTTAGTTGCACCTGCTGATGAACTACTGTTGAAAGTGGTGTTAAACCCAATGCAAAATAGAATTAAAATTAAACCCATTCCCATTTCACAAAATTTTACAAAGAATTTGCAGACGACAATTTAAAGTTGATGAAATTTTAAGATTCTTTGTCTTTTTTGGTTAGAAAAAAATTTGTTGAAAATGAAGAAATTCCTTGTTACAAGCAATTTCTTCTTTTTTCACATTTTTTCCTAACCTTTTTTTTCTTGTAAAAAAGTGGGATTGTGTGGGAATGGGTTTTGTAATTTGTTGTCAGAAATACCAAACATAAGATCAGAAAAGCTTTTAGCTTAAATCTGATTAGCGCAGAAACAATGTATGCAGAAATTAAATACCTTCATTTTCACTGTTCAATGTCTTGAAAATTTTGAATCTCCAGAAATTAATGGCTATATGGTATGTATTTGGAATCTGTAAGAAAATATGGAAATTAGCTTATCTCAGACATTCCAACTGTATTCACAACTAGATAATAGACGAACAAATCATGAAAAAGATGAAATTTCTTTTTTTATACAATCATTTCTCATCCAACAATTTTTTAACCCATTCCCCAACAAAGCTGTTTTTGATGTCCCTCTAGAAAAAGGTTCAGGAGAACAAGGCGGATAATGAAGAAATTGCTTGTTATTGCCTTAAAGGAATCTTAAGTCCTAATTGTTGTTCAGTAGTTCTTTTGAAATTTAACCCTTTCCCGTTTTTCAAAATTTTAGACCTATCCAAATTCAAAGGCTTTACAGACGAAAATTTAAAGTGGGTCTGATTTGAAAAATAACTATTCAGTAGGGTAGAAAATATTGTGGAAAAAGAAGAAATTGCTTATCACAAGCAATTTCTTCACAATATTTTCTCAAAGTATAAAATCACAGGGACGTAAAAACAAGTGATTGTACAGGAAAGGGTTAAAAGTATCAATAGCTCTTGCTTGAAAGGGACAAACAGGTGATGACTAAATTCATACTGCATGTATGTGCTAGCTGATCTTCGTCCATGCCTCCTGTCTAAGCAGGAACATTAATATTCATGATCAGGATTAAAAGAATCATTTGTCTGGGTTTATTTATCCCATTACCAGACGACAAAATTTTGGATTGGTCCAAATTAAAAGGAGTTTTAGACAACAATTTAGATTTTATAAAATTTTAATTTTTTGTAAACTTTCTAGGTCGAAAATATTATGCAAAATGAAAAAACGGCCTGTTACAAGCAATTTCTTCATTTTACACAATGTTTCCCAATTATTTTTTCTGGAGAAGGGTCCAAAAGCATCACTGTGTGGGAATGGGTTAAATGATCAGATTACAAAAATCAGTTTCTCAAGTATCTGTATAGAGGAGAGTTTGTGCTAGCTTTTGAACATAAGGAGTCAGTGACCCCTTAACCCTTTCCCGTTCAAACACGGGATTTTACGTTCCTGTTATTCTTTAATCAAGAAAACATTGTGGAAAAAGAAGAAATTGCTTGTAACAAGCAATTTCTCCTTTTTCCACAATATTTTCTACCATATAGGATGGTTTTATTTCAAATGGAATCCAGTTTTCATTGTCGTCTGCAACCTCTTTCAATTTGGACCAGTCTAAAATTTCCAAAAACGGGAAAGGGTTAACCAGGCAATTTTCATGATCTTAACTCATTTTGAAACAATAAAAAGAGCAAATGAAACACAAATTTTTTCTCTTGATTTTGTATATGTTGATTTACCTTTAAAGATCTTTTATAAAGGCATGAACTTAGGAGTTATTTTTCTGAAACCATTCCCAGACAATGGCGCTTTTTGAAAAATCATTGTGTAAAATGAAGAAATTGCTTGCAACGAGCAATTTCTTCACTTTCCACAATGTTTTATATCCAGAAAGTTGAAAAAATCTAAAGTTTCATTAACTGTAAATTGTCATCCGCAACTCCTTTCAAATAGGACAAGCCTAAGATTTTGCCATCTGATGATGGGTTAAATCTTCAATAGCACATAGTATGCGTAACTGAAAAAAAATGAGTCTTCAAAATTTTCTGTTTTAACTTTTAGAAATTTCTCTCAAGGGGGTCAAGATGACCCCCTTGCTTGACCCCCTTGAGAGAAATTTCTGTATATCAAAACAAGATTTTTTGAGAGTTAAACTCTGGTTTACAAGTCAAACACAACCCTTGCTTAGGGCCAAGACTAATTAACACAGTGATGTTAGGACTTATGAACATTGCCTATATTGGTGTACCTATTGTGTAACCCACACATCTCATTTTGTTTTATATTCTGTATAAATGTATATTTTTATTATAAAAAGTATCAAATATAAAAGATTTTAGTTTTATATTGATCTTCATTTTTCTTTCCTTTAACCTCTTCCCAAAGAACAAAATTTTAGACTGGTCCAAATTGAAGAGGTTGGAGAAGACCAAAACAAAGTTGGTTTGAGTTGATAAATAGGGGTCATATGGTGTAAAAATAATATTGTTAGAAAAGAAGATATTGTTTGTTGAAAGCCATTTCTTTTTTTCTCACAATATTTTACATACCTTTATTAATTTGGTACATAACAATGTTGGATTGTGAGATAATGAGTTAGTGTTTGTTCAGTTTTCACATTGGAATTTACATAATTGATGCCCTACAGCATTTTCAAACAATGCAAACTTAATGCAGTTAATTCATTCCTTTAATCACCTTCCCACGCAATCCCACTTATTAATGCCTTTTTAGAAAATTGCTTGGGAAAACATTGTGAGAAAAGAAAGAAATTGCTCGTAATAAGCAATTTCTACATTTTCCACAATTATTTCTACCCAAAAAGACTTATAAAAGATTTTTTTTATATATCATTAACCAAAAGTTATTGCCTGCAATTTCTTTCAATTTGTACCAGTTAAAATTAAGGCGTCTGGTAATCTGACTGATGCAAAAAAAGACAAAATATGACTCTTAACCCATTCCTACTCAATGACCCTTTTAGATGCCCCCAAGAAAAAAAGCTTTGGAAAACATTGTAGAAAATGAAAAAATTGCTTGTTACAAGCAATTTCTTCATTATCCACAATGATTTCCACCCGAAAAGTTAAAAACAAGAGGCCCATAGGGCCTTATCGGTCACCTGAGTCCAAAGAGCACAAAAACAAATAAAAGTCCACCAGATTATGCTACATACTAAATATAAGCTCTAAGCCTTTTAGTGTGAGAGAAAAAGAGTTTAAAATTTTCATTATATAAGCCATATGAAAAATTCGTGACGTCCAGGAAAGGGGGAACTATGACCCTAGGGCCATAATTCATACCATATTGATAGAAATCCACTAGATGATGCTACATACCAAAATTTAAAGCTCTAGGCCTATCTGTCTGAGAGACAAAGATTTTTAAAGTTTTCACTTTATAAGCCTATGTTAAATTTGTGACATCAGGGAACTGGCTAATTTTAATCCCGAGGCAATAATTTGTACAATCTTGATAGAGGTCCACAAGACAATGCCCTCTGGTTTTGGAGAAGATTTTTACAAATTTCACTATATAACCCTATGTTGAATTTGTGACATCCAGGAATGGGCTAATTTTAATCCTGAGGCAATAATTTGTACAATCTTGATAGAGGTCCACCAGATGATGCTACATACCAAATATCAAAGTTCTAGGCCCTCCTGTTTGGGAGAAGAAGATTTTTACAAATTTCACTATATAAGCCCTTTGTGAAATTTGTGACGTTCTGGAATGGGCTATTTCTGTCTCTTGGGCCATGATTTATACAATCTTGATAAAAATTGACCAGATGATGCTACATACCTAATATAAAAGCTCTAAGCCCTCTAGTTTGGGAGATTTTTTGAAATTTTCTCTATATAAGCCTATGTTAAACTTGTGACGTCCGGGAAAGGGCTAATTTTTATCCTGGGGTTCTAATTAATACAACATTGATAGAGGCCCACTAGATGATGCCACATACCAAATATCAGAGCTATAGGTCTTTTGGTTTGGTAGAAAAAGATTTTCAAAGTTGTCACTATGTAAGCTTATGTACCCCTGCTACCTTTGCCCCCCCCTAGCACGGCCATTTCTTGACACATTATTTCTTGTACAAACTTGATATCCTTGCCCTAAAGACTCTAAATACCAAATGTGAATCTAATCTGACAGCCGGTTCATGACAAGAAGATGTACCCTTTTTGACCCCTCATGGAGCCCCAAGGGGAGATAACTCCATGAGATGAAAAAAATCTGAAGCGCCTTCCCATATGGATGCTTCCTGCCAAGTTTGGTTGAAATCCATCCAAGGGCTCTTAAGAAGTCAAAAATGTAAAAAGTTAACACACAACTCACAACGCATAACGACGGACAAAACACGATCACAATAGGTCACCATGACCTTCGGTCAGGTGACCTAAAAATCCAAAATTTCATAGGCTTTAAATTGTTATCACAACTTTGAACCCTTGAGGTAATGATCATTAGTGCAAAATGTATGAAAGCATTGGTAAATTTTCATAATCTCACTGGTTTTTCAGTGAAATTATCAAGTGATTTTGGAGAACCTCGTTTTTTTGTGCCCCCGCATTGATAGATCAGGGGCATTTTGTTTTACCGTGTCCATCTGTCTGTTTGCAAAACTTCCAACTAAACATTTTCCTATCACTTAAGCCCTAATTAAGTTACAATGCTAATATTTGGTATGTAGATAGGTCTCAACAAGGCGCAACTGGGGAAGGTCATTTCATCAAGGTCAAGGTCAAAATTTCAACCCTTTTCCCTAAAACGTTACTCAAAAACTTAACCTGCCAACTAAACATTTTTCCTATAACTTCATCCCTAATTAAGATACAATGCTAACATTTGGTATGTAAATAGGTCTAAACAAGGCACAACTGGGGAAGGTCATTTCATCAAGGTCAAGGTCAAAATTTTAACCCTTTTCCCTTAAATGTTACTCAAAAACTTAACCTGCCAACTAAACATTTTCCTATAACTTCATCCCTAATTAAGTTACAATGCTAATATTTGGTATGTAGATAGGTATCAACAAGGCGCAACTTGGGAAGGTCATTTCATCAAGGTCAAGGTCAAAATTTTTACCCTTTTCCCTAAAATGTTACTCAAAAACTTAACCTGCCAACTAAACATTTTCCTATAACTTCATCCCTAAGTAAGTTACAATGCTAATATTTGGTTTGTAGATAGGTCTCAACAAGGCCCAACTGGGGAAGGTCATTCCATCAAGGTCAATGTCAAAATTTTAACCCTTTTCCCTAAAATGTTACTCAAAAACTTAACCTGCCAACTTAACATTTTCCTATAACTTCTCCCCTAATTAAGGTACAATTCTAATATTCATGTAGTTAGGTCTCAACAAGGCGCAACTGGGGAAGGTCGTTTCATCGATGTCAAGGTTAAAATTTTAACCCTTTTTCTTAAAACAAAGAAAAAACCCCCAATAAATATCACCCTGTTTCGGGGGCATGGTGTTTCACAAACACATCTTGTTTTTTTCAAATTTACTTCAAGGAAGGCAACTTTCTTTTATGCAGCAAATATTTTCAGTCAGGCAGTATCAATTATTTCACTTGCATCACTCTTTTGATCTTTACATGAATTGAGTCCAATTCCCCAAAGCGTTATCATTAAAACTAAGAAAATTTCATAAAAAGTTCTGGTAAAGAGTAAAAAAAAATTCATCCTATGAAATTTGGTTGAAATCCATTCTCCAGTTTTCAAGAACTTTTTCAAAGTTTTCACTATATGTATGGAAATAAGGCCTGTCTATAAAACAAGGTTTCCCTCATTTTTTTCTCTTGAACCTTATAAGGAGTCACCAAAAGATAATTCCTATGAAACCTGGTTAAAATCCACCTCCTGGTTTCTTTTGCTTTTTTCATATGTGAAATTTAACCATGTTTTTTAATTCAATCAAAAGTCTTTTGAAGGAATTGGATAAAGAGTCACATAAGGATATATCATTACGAAATCTGGTTGAAATCAATCGAAGGCCAGAAGACTGGTTAGCTCTATTGGCCGAAGGCCAGAAGAGCTTTAGCAATGGCTTTTTCCCTACGTTGGTGTGTCTGTCAGTTAACTTTTCCTTGTTTATGCGATAAAGTCCACAGTTTTCATCAGATGCTTTTCAAACCTTCTCGGAATGATTGTACCATCATGAGGATCACTCCTTTCAAAATTGGGTCAGATCCGTCTAGAAACTGTTAAAGGGGCCTTATGAAAATTTGATTAAAAATCTATCAAAGATCCTTGTTTATGCTCTAAAGTCAACATATTTCATCGGATTCTCTTCAAACTTATGATTTTTCCATCATAAGGATTGCATCATAAGGATTGTTATTTTCAAATTTTGGTCAGATCTGTCTAGAAACATGGGAAAAGGGGCCTTATTAAAATTTGATTGAAAAATGTTTAAAAATCCTTGTGAAAACACTAGAGACCACAGTTATCATTTGTTTCTCTTCAGACATTCTCAGAATGATTGTACCATCATAAGGATTGTTCCTTTCGGAATTGGGTCTGATCTGTCTAATCATTCTCAGAATGATTGTACCATCATAAGGATTGTTCCTTTCGGAATTGGGTCTGATCCGTCATGTAGCAATGGAAAGGGGGCCTTTAGAAAGTTTGATTAAAAAATCCTTGTTAACACTCTAGAGTCCATAGTTTTCATCTGATTCAAACTTTAATAGAATGATCAAACCACCATTTGGATTGTTCCTTTTTAAATTGGGTCTAATTGTGACACAAGAAAAGGGGCATTAGGAAAATTTCATTACAAAAACGTCATTTTCCATCCCCCAGATGTTCATAACTTTTCCAATAATACCATTATACTACTCAAAGTTTGCTAAGCACCACTTTTTATATTGTGGGTATTTTTTATTCCGGAAAGAAATATCAGAATTTTTGTTTTGATTATGAAATATGTTCATTTGACTATAATTTTGCGCTAAAACAACAACTTTTTGACGAGCAATTGAAGTGAAACAGCGCTTTAAACTTGGTAGGGGTAATAATGGGTAATTTAGAGTGGGACACTAATCTAGCTTTTAGGAACAATCAAGGTATCTGAATTAATTAAAATGTCCAATTGCTTGCGTATGCTATTTGGTTGGATTTTAGATCAGTAATGGTTTCTCTGACTTTAAAAAAGCCTTCCGATGGTATCAAAATGGGATTTGAACCGACCGATTCAGTGTTCCCTGCTATAGCCGCAGAGTCGTGGTTGGCTTGACCAGGAAGCAATCTGTTGCAGTCGGTTGCGTGTTCAGGTCATGGTGAACTTAATTAGAGTCTGTTGACTTTGGTAGACAGTCAATACTCTTCAAGTTGCTTTCTACACTTTTACGATGATGACCCCGTTTCCCTAAATGTCTTGCCAATTGTCATTGGAGTAGACTTATTTGAGACAAGTTGGAGCCTTCCGACAACCTGACGATGAGAATTCCAAATCAATTTAAGGAAAATCACAACTAGGCAAGTTTCAAACAGTTGTGCTTTTGGCGAAGATTTGAAATGAATTAGTGTGGTCCATTTCTGAAGAACCCAGATCTTGCAATAACGCCATTGTTAGACGTGTATGGTCATGGGCTTACATCAGAAAGAGTTACCGTATCCGTATTAAATATTGGCCATGACCTTTAGGTATCAGTAATGGCAAGGATGGGTATAAGAGTGCAATGAAACACGGACCTACAAATCGTTCAAAAATGCATAATAATGATTCCTGATAAAATGATGATATCTTAGATGTATATGCTCTAATCTGTAATTGTTTCCTAGGTTTTGATTACATCCAGCGCACTAAAATATCCGACCAAAGAAGGCAGGGGACAGCAAAGAGTACATGTAGACTACATTTCAAGAGGATAAAGTCTGTATACCAAAGTCCAAAGACCTCAATATGATTGCAGGTGTCTTGAAAATGTAACAGGTTGCGAAATTTGCCTACATGGTAAAGCCAACCAAGATTTGAAAAGTGCAGCAAACAACTATGGGCCGACTCAAATTCCCCATTGAAAGCACCTGGAAGTCGTTTTATAAATCTGAGAGGTTGATCCTAGGTTAAAATGAAACTAGATTAACCCATTCCAACTCAACAAAATTTTAGACTGGTCCAAATTGAAAGAAGCTGCAGACGATATTTTCAAGTTGGTGGAATTTAATGTAACAGGTTGCGAAATTTGCCTACATGGTAAGGCCAACCACGATTTGAAAAGTGCAGCAAACAACTATGGGCCGACTCAAATTCCCCATTGAAAGCACCTGGAAGTCGTTTTATAAATCTGAGAGGTTGATCCTAGGTTAAAATGAAACTAGATTAATAAAGCCAGCACTTTTGCAGCGAAATAAAATCAGTTTCCTCGATTTTTCAGAAAATTCTTCCATCTCTTGTTCCGTGTTATCCGCATTTTTTTGCCCCTACTAAATTTAAACCACTGTTCCGCTTCCATTGTTAGCTAACACTTTCGCTTCTTAGCACAAACATTTTGCCAAATGACAATATTTTCATAATCAGAAGAAATTTTCGTACCTCTCTTTCTGAGGTAAAAATTATACGCAATTTTATAAGTGGTGCTAAGCAAACTTTGAGTAGTATACTTATATTCTATCATAAAATATGTTTTTGAACTGAACAAAATTCTGAAAAGGAATCTGATAAAGGGGCACCAAGGGATTATTTCTGTAAAATTTGGTTGAAATCCATTAGCTGGTTTTCCAAGAATTTCAATTTTTTTCACTATACATAATATTTGGAATTTCTACCGGCCTGTGTTTTTTATCAGTTCAATTTTTTTTACAGAAACAGCTGAAGAAACACCTATTGTTAACTCCTATAAAATTTCATTGAAATCCATTGACTGGGAAGAAGATTTACAAAGTTTTCAAATTCATACCATAAAAGATACCGGTATATCTGATCAAAAACTTTTAAAGGTCCACTGATAAAGAGTACAAGGATCACCCTTGTAAAAATTCATTGAAACTGGTTTCTAAGATGACTTTTAAAGTTTTAACTATACACAATATATGGAAATTAATCCATTAACCCATTCCTTCACAATGAAGCTTTTTGACGTCCTTCAAGGAAATCTATTGGGTAAACATTGTGTCACAAGCATTTTCTTCATTTTACACAATGTTTTTCACCAATAAAGTTGAAAAAATATAAGTCTTAAAATTAAAATTGTTGTCTGCAACTCCTTTCTATTTGGACTAGTCTAAATTTGTGTTATGTGGGAATGGGTTATACTCCACTGGCTTTTGGCAGCGGAGCTAAAATTATTTCTTTGTACTCTTTATTTTGTCTTCAAAAATCATCTAATTGAACTGTAGTGTACAGGATTGCTATAAATCACAATGCTAATTTACCAATTTTTTCGTTGCTTCATTCTATTCCCACACAACACGCAATTGTCCAGAATGCTAAATTTCAACATTTGACCTTGAGCTGTGACCTTGAAACTAAATGAATAAATTTTTTCAAATGGCACATCTACTCATGATAGAGAACTATTGTTCATCTACTCATGATAGAGAACTATTGTTCAAGTTTTATATCCATCCATAATTGAAGAAGCTATGCTGTGGACAAGGTCAATTTTAACATTTGACCTTGAACTGTGACCTTGGAGCTATCCAAAAACCCGAAAAAAAAAAGGTGTTAGGGCAATATCAGAAGGAACTCACATATGAAGTTTCATCCAATTTGTTATTTCGGAGATATCAGAGCCCATGGTCAGATGGAAAACTGAAGGATAGAGGGACAGACGAAGCAGCACCTACATCATCGCCCTTTTGGGAACATAAAAAACTCCCTAGGTCAGGATTGGACCCAGGATCCACCACTCCTATTCTAAAGCATACTGATACACCTCTGCCTTCAGATCAAGACCCTTAATCTATATGTGATGTCACCGTCTTGTTTAAAGTTGTTCCAAATTTTCATTGCAAGCATCTAATGAAAAACTTTTTCCATTACATCAAGTGCATGGTTAAGTGAAGAATATTTGAAACCAACAGCAAGTCCTCTCAGTGCATTAAACTTGCTTTTACTGTTTCATTTGTTTTTGTAAAACATGCCAAAAGGTTTCCCGATTTGTACAGCAGAAGCCATTGCGGGGAGTCTTAACAAATCCAGATGCCAGAGTCTTGTTTGTTTGAATGGAGTTTTACACCGCTTTTAACAATCTTTCAGTTATATCGCAGCGGCTGGAGCACCTAACAATGGATTCCTGGTATTTCTCACACCAGTACCGCCATCACATTCTTTCCTAGCCCCCAGCTGCTATCCCACATAGGTCTATGATTATTGACCCATTGGTGGGAGACAAATAGTTGGAAAGGATGAGTGCCGCCGTCGGGAATTGAACCCGGGACCTCTAGATTGACAGTCTGGCACGCTACCAACTGCACTATGACGGCGGCTGCCAGTCTTGTATACCTAGTCTCATGTTAAGCCAACAGTATGGTCCTCTGTGTGCATTAAATTCCTTACGCAAATGAAATCTTCCATCCACTATTTTGTTTGTTTTGGTAAATCCTTGGCTCACCAGCCAAACAAAATACAACTTGACTCCTCTATTCCCAGTCTCATGGTAATCAATCAACACACACTGTTGTTTTCTGACACCCTGAAGAAATACAATCTTGGAAAAGATTTTGACAAAAGGAGAAATTGCTTCTCACAAATTATTTCTCCTTATCACACAATATTTTCTACCATCTTTGGAAATCATTTTCAAATTTTAGTGCAATTTCAAAAGTCATCTGCATTTTCTTCAATTTCGACCAGTTTATCACTTTGTTTTCCGTAAATGGGTCATGATCAAGGATAAATATTGTCAAGCCAACAAAAGATTGATGACAAAACCTCAAATTTTTTTGGGGGGGGTGTTTCAGATATAGTGGAGCTAAAACATAAATACAAGACATCATTTGAACTTTTTTGTATTTTTCATATTTTCACTCCAAAAGTATTTTCCAATTTTCTTTTTACAAAATAGTTAACCCTCAGGTTTATACCAGTACCATGATCATATTACAAGAAATAAATTTTCAAAACTTCTAAAAATAGGTATGTAATTATCATACAAACTAGAATTATCAGTAAACTGTTGGACTAAAAGGGGCTATCTCGGAAGTGCAAAAAGAATTGTTCCTGGTCAGTGTGGACTAACCCTGAATTAAGTCAAACTTTTTTTTTTATTTTGACTAAATTCTTAATGGTTATTCTACTTTACTGTATGGTCAACTTTGAATCTGATTTGACAGGGGTTTAACCAATTACCAGACGGCAAAATTTTAGACTGGTCAAAAATTGAAAGGAGTTGCAGACGACAATTTAAAGTTTGTGAATTTTAGAATTTTTCAACTTTCTGGGATGAAAACAAAGTCTTTCTGGGTTGAAAATAAGGTTGAAAATGAAGAAATTGCTTGGATGGGGTTAGGTCCTAGCAATTTCTTCATTTCAAAAATGTTTTCCAAATAGTTTTTCTTAAGGGGCGTCAAAAAGCGTCATTGAGTTGGAATGGCTTAACACCACTTTTAACACTATTTCATTGGTTGGAGACGAATGGCTATAAGTATATTTGTTGTGACCTTGGATCAAACCACAGATCTCATGATTGAGATTCCAACGCGCTACCAACTGTGCTATGGCTGCGGCTCTTCACTTTTGCAATACTAAATATAATTGACCTCTGATTGATCCCGTCTCTTTTTCAAATGTTTCTTACAGACTTTCTGGTTGATGAATAACAGGTCATTATCATCAATCATTCATCTTTCACAATTTTACATAATCTGGACTTTAAATCTGATACTAATTTTCAACCCAATACCCAATGACAAATATTTGACTGGTCCAAACTATAGAAACAAGCATAGAATTCATGAAAGTAACCATTCCTCACAGCATGCTTTGTAGATAGCCACGTACTAAAAAGGTTTATCAGGCTATCAACAAATATATTAACTCTTTGCTGTTTAATGCCTGGTTTATATAACCCAGTGTTTTTATACTTGAGAAAACAGTGAAAAAAGAAGAAATGCTTGTAAAAAGCAATTTCTTTTTTCCCCCACAATATTTTCTACCCCCTTGAAAGACATTTTCTCCAGTTATACAACTTTAAATTGATGTCTTAAAAACCTGTGAATTTGAACAGGTCTAAAAATTTGCAAACCTGTAAAGGGTTAAATGACTGATTGATTAAATAGGGTTTAATGCCACTTTTAACAGTATTTCAGTCATATCATGGCAGCTGGAGCACCTAACAATGGATTCCTGGTATATTTAACACCAGTACTACCACTACATCCTTTCCTAGCCTCCAACTGCTATCCCATAGGTTTTTGATTATCCATCCATTGGTGAGAAACAAATCCATGAAACCACATGATTGAAAAATAGGAGTCTGACGCGCTACAGACTGCGCTATGACGGTGGCTTAGGGTTAAATGCACTAAATGAAAAAGTTTAGGCTGCTCAATGCCTACCCTTTATGCATAAGTAATGGTGGTACATATCAAGAGCGTGCTAATACTATCATAGTTGATTAGTTCTTGTTTTCTGAGACAACCCCACCCAACAACATATATACACACAAACAAGATTGACTTAAGATTTTTTATCACCATAATTTTTATACAATTTTTGCAATAATGCAATGCATATTCCAATGGTATATGTTAAATGCAATTACTTTATCTTGAAAAAGTTACACTATTTTGGTTGCCCAACAACAATAAAAGAAATATTAACTTCGCATTAGTGGATGCTGATGTAACATATTGCAATAATATACTGAAGAAAACAAATTACAAACAAATGAAAAAAAAAAAAAAAAAAAAACTTTATCTACAAGGGATTTTCAAAAAAAATTGAACAACTAAAACAAGTATAGATACACATATCAACTAGCTCCCTACTGTAAGTATTACTTTTTAGATTTGCCTCTTCAGACAAAACCGAGTATTCATAACATCGAACAAGATTTGGTTCTGAAACACTTCTTCACACAGAATGGCAATTTTTTGTAAGTTAATTTGTTAGATCAAGTCAGACCTTGACATCGGTACACAAATATCCATGAGAGGTACTTTCATGCAATTTATGAGCGATGCACTTTCATTCATTCCCACAAAATTATAATATTTAGTCCTTCAAGAAAAACTTTGGGAAAATGGAAGAAACTGCATGTCACAAGCCGTCCAATTTCTGCTTGCATTTATATGAATGTTTCTTGTACTATTATCCACCTCAACAACAACAACAACAACAACAAACAAAGAATTTCACTAGCAAATAGAATCAGTCACACAGTATCTCATATAGAGTATCATGTAAACAGTGTACAATAACAAATGCAGTCAATTGAGATTCTTCATCATTTTCTCATCTTTGCTTTGGCTTGCCGTAAAAGTTCATCAAAGTCGCAGACATCTTGCTTTCTAGGTTTGGTGTCAAACTCTTCCTCTACCTCCTTGTTTCCATCTGAAAAAAAAAAATGGATGATAACCCTTTACCAGACGGCAAAATTTAAGACTAGTCCAAATTGAAAGGAGTTGCAGACGACAATTAAAAGTTTATGAAATTTAAGATTTCTTCAACTTTCTGGTTAGGAAACATTGTGGAAAATGAAGAAATTGCTTGAACCAAGCAATTTCTACATTTTACACAATGTTTTCCCAAATGTTTTTCTTGAAGGGCGTCCAGAAGCACCACTGTGTGGGAATGGGTTAATAACAGGAATATAACAAAACAAATGCCTATGTCTGTATAGACTGGTAAAAAGACCTAAAATGTCACTATAAGTCCCCATTCTCCATTGTTTTGGACAGAGTGTTACCATGTTCAGAATGTTTGAATGATGATTGAATGATGAACAATGAAATAGCTCTTGCAGAAATACATCTAGAATGATCCCCTTGAAGGTATAAATTTCTCTTTCTGATGTGAAATTAAACGAAATTCTAATAAAAATGTTCAGTAATAACAGTAATTATGTATGGTCAAACCATATTTACGCATAAGCACATGCTTAAATACCCGTTTAAATTTTAGCAAATTTGTCCAAGTTGAAAGAAGTTGCAGACTACAATGAAAATTAGATGCATATGAAATGAAGCCATCCAATGTGGTAGATAATATTGTGGGAAAGAGAAATTGCTTGTTACAAGCTATTTCTCCATTTCCCTCAATGTTTTCTGAAGTATAAAATTACAGACGTAAAATCCTGGGTTAGTACAGGATAGGGTTAAGATCTTGTACAATTTTATCCCTCATAGAATAATTTGAAAGACACAATAAAGGTATCCAAAAGTTTAATTCCTTAATTTAAGAACATGAAGAAATCATACAATATAAACATCTACAGACAAGAAGTGTACAAGCCCAGCACTTCATTTCAAAACATGATAAACTTTAACACTGAAAGAGACATGGCACTTGACTTAACCCTTTCCCGTTTTTGGAAATTTTAGACTAGTCCAAATTGAAAGAGGTTGCAGACGACAATGACAACTGGATGCCATTTGAAATGAAACCATCCTATGTGGTAGAAAATATTGTGGAAAAAGGAGAAATTGCTTGTTACAAGCAATTTCTTCTTTTTCCACAATGTTTTCTCAAGTATAAAATCACAGGAACGTAAAATCCCGTGTTTGAACGGGAAAGGGTTAATCATCATTGGGAAACCTTTGCAAAGGTATTTGAAATTCCATAAACTATACATTGTCGTCTGCAACTTCTTCTAATTTGGACCAGTCTACAATTTTGCTGTAGTTTATGGGTTAAATGTAGCGAATGGCTACTAAACCAAAAGTACATCAAGGAGCATCTTACTTATAATATAGAGCTTATTTACTCAAGACAATAAAGGGGAGATTCATTAAGGCTTTTTCGTGCTTCTCAAAAAGAAAAGCTTTGGAAAACATTGTAGTAATTGAAGAAATAGCTGTACTTGGATTTTTCAAAAAATTCCATCTACTTTAAATTGTTTTCTGCAACTTCTTTGAATTTGAACCAGTTTAGAATTTTGCCGCCTGGTTATGGGTTAAATAATAACCTCTCTGGAAATACCATATCCAAGGATGGGAAAATTTCCTGTAAAAAGCACATTCAAAAGTTTCCGCTAACTTACCAAGGTCCGCATATTCTACATCGCAGAACTGTCGTCTACCACCAAAACACAAATCATAACCTTGTAACTCTGGTAATGACTTGCCCTCTGAAAGTAACCCAAGTAGATAAAACTGTTAGAGTGAAATTGGCATAAAAATCAAACCAAGGCTAAATTTGACCCATTACCAACCCAAAAAATTTTAGACAAAAAGAACTTAAAGCAAACATTTTCTGAAGAATTCATATTTTGTTTTTGTCTAATGAGGTAGAAAGCATTGTAAATAATGAAGAAATTGCTTGTAGCAAGCAATTTCTTTATTCTCAACTATGTTTTCCAAACTTGTTTTCCTCAGGGGGGAGGGTTGTCAAAAAGGGGGATTGTGCATAAATGGGTAAATAGTATACAAATTGGCTATTCTTGGATGCAGTACAAAAATTAAGTCAACCGTATTTCTGCTTTTACAACTATATTTTCTACTCTACTTTACTTATTTTCAAGTGACAGGTACTTTATTGTCTAGATTTATTTGAAGTGACTTCAAAAAGACAAAACAATTTTTATGTGAAGTAACCTTTTTAATGATAAAGACTGAATGCAAGAAATCGGGAAAGAAGTTTTTAAGCTTTCATTGAGTGCAAATAGGAAATCTCATGAGACTTGGGGCAGGGTTTATGGATAAATGACACTGCAACTCCTTTCAATTTGGACAAGTCTAATATTCTGTTGTGTAGGAATGGGTTAAGAAGTTTACTGTACTATTATCAAGTGTATGATGTGGTTCGAACCTATCCAACTAGACGATCGGTAGGCCTCACAACTTCAAGTTTTATATTCCTGTCACAGCTTGAATAATGTCTAAATCTACAGACATATCGATAGTGTGGACAGGTTATAAGTTCAAATACAGTACACATCTTTATATTGTCCACATTTGGTAGGTTTTTCCACTTCTACTTATCAGTGGTGATTAATTTGGCATGAAGTATTTTACTGCCATTTCTCCTATTCCGCAAAGTTTTCCACAATCATACTTCTTCAAGCAACAAAAAACAGCATTATGAGGTAGTTGGTAAATAAATAACAATAGTTAATTTTCATTCGTAGGGCAATTCAGAATGTGCTGTTTGCTCAGTGAGCAGTGTCAGAGATATTGCAGTCTTAGTTTATACAATTTTTTTGTTCAATTAAGATGACAGCTTTAACTCATTACCAGACGACGAAATTTTAGACTGGTTCAAATTGAAAGGAATTGCAGATGACCATTTAAAGTTTATGAAATTTTTTCAACATTCCGGGTAGAAAACATTGTGTAAAATGAAGAAATTGCTTATTACAAGCAATTTCTTCATTTGTCCCAATGTTTTCCAGGCTATTTTTCATGGGGGCGTCTAAAAGCGTCATTGAGTGGGAAAGGGTTAAGTTCATAGAGTCGTCCCTGGAATGCTCACAATCCAGATATTTTCACTTCTCTGAAATAGAGGTAGTAAATAGATTTTAAGTTTCATGATACATGTAATACTAAGTTTGCAGTATATCAGTATAGGTTTTGAACCAACAAGCAAATAAGTGGCTGCAATAAGAAAGATATGCCTCAAATCTCAATGATACATTAAGGGCATTAAAAAAAGATACAGACATAAGTACCAACAGAGAGATTCTAGTTAACTTCTCCTAACCTTTTTTTTTGGACACAAATAGAGCTGCTTGACTAATTATAAGATGACAATATTTTAGACTAGTCCAAATTTGTGGAAATGCAAACAACAAATTTCAGTTGATAGGATTCTAAAACTTTTTTTACTTTTAGGATAGTGTCTGCAAAAGCTCTTTTCTTGAGGAGAATAATAAAGTGACATTGTATGGGAATGTCTATTATTTATTTAGATCAAAATAATAACATAATGCCACCAGGCAATGTCCAAAAAAGACACAAGTCATAAAACAGAAAGTAAATGTTGCCGACCTAAATTTGGTAAGCACCATGTATGACAACTATTTGAAATTTGAATTTTATTTGTTCATATGGATTGGGTTTAACACTACTTTCAACAGTATTTCAGCGGTGACTGGTGCACTTAACCATGGATTCAGAGTATTTCTCACACCAGTACTACCACTACATCCTTAACCAGCCTCCAGCTGCTCATCCCACTTAGGCGTTCAATTATCCACCCATATGTGGAAAACAAGCGTTGGAAAGGATTTTTGCAGGGACTGGGGATTGAACTCTGTACCTCATGATTGAGACTCTGACCCAGTACCAACTGGGCTACGGCCTCAGCCCCTCTTTGAGGTTTAAATTTGACTTACTCTCTATTGCAGCGTAGGCATCACAGGTATACATGAACGTCACAAATCCATAGTTGTCTCTGTAATCAGAAAATATAGTGAAACACGTATTAACCCATTAGCAGAAGACAAAATTTTAGATTGGTCCAAATTCAAACAAAGCGCAGACGATAATTTTAAGTTAAAATCTTTATCTTTAAAGGAAGAACAAGGGTATCCTGCAGAAACACCTCTCATTGTAACTAGAGCTGTCGCCCTCAAGGGCTGACGAGAATACCCCCCAAACCGCTAAAAAGGCTTTTCTATGAAGGAGTGGAATTTGAAGCTGTTTAATCACATGCATGTCATGGTGGATGAACATTGCCAACCCTCCACCTCTTTCTGATTTTGTGTTTGTTGCTAGAGTTGACTGATTAGGAAAGGTTGGTCAATATGAGCCTATGTTAAAGAAAACTGTGTGAGGAGATGATGACACAAAATTATATCCACGAAAAGTCAATATGAGCCCATGTTAAATTTTTGACCCCCAGGGGGCGGGGTCAAATTTGACCTCAGGAAATAAACCGTTCGATATTTTGTAAAGGTCAACAAGATGATGTTACTTACCAAATTTGGTAACTCCCCTTATGGTTACTGAATTTTGCAATTTTAAATTTTGACTTCTCCCCCCCCCCCATTAAAAAGTTCAAAATGGCATAACTCTGAAACTAACGACTGGATCAAGATGAAAATTGCAGGTGCACAACTTCATATGATAGGAAACAACCTGATAAAATTTCAGCAAAATTGGTCCAAAAGTGTGGGAGGAGAAGAGGACACAAAATTATGTCCACGGAGGGACGGACAGACGGACGGATGGACAACCTGATTCCAGTATACCCCCCCATAACTTCATTGTGGGGGGGTATAATAAAGTTCTTATGGAATAAGATAAGTAATTAACCCAAGTAATTAAACCCTACCCACACGAAAATACTTTTTGATGCCCCTAATATGAAAATTATCCACCATGTTTTCTACCACAAAAGACGAAGATTTTTAAAATTCTATCAACTATTATCTATCATCTCCAACTTTTTTTTAAAATTTGAACCAGTCTAAAATTTTGTGGTCTAGTAATTGTCTAATAGAAATATCAACATTAGCAACTTACTATATTGCGATATATGGGTTAACAATATATCCATGAATGAAATAGCGAGAATAAATTAAAGCCTGTTTAACCAATTCCCACACAAGAAAATTTTAGACTGGTCCAAATTGAAAGAAATTGCAGACGACAATTTTAAGGTGATGAAATTCTACAATTCTTTGTCTTTTAGGGTAGAAAACATTTTGGACATTGAAGAAATTGCTTGCACCACAATGTTTTCCTAAGCTTTTTTGTTGAGGGCTTGTGTGGGAATGGGTTAAACCCACACTCTTTTATGCCCTCTAGAAAATAGTTTGGGAATACATTGTTGAAATGAAGAAATCTCTTGTAGCTAGCAATTTCTTCATTTTCTATGTTAAACTTTAACACTGAAAGAGACATGGCACTCAACCATTCCAACACAGCAAACTTTTAGACTTGTCCAAATTGAAAGAAGCTGCAGACGACAATATCAAGTTGATGTAATTTTGAATTTTTTCATCTTTTTGGATAGAAAACATTGTGGATAATGAAGAAATTGCTTGATACAAGCAATTTCTTCATTTTCCACAATGTTTTCCAAACTTTTTTCTCGGGGGCGTAAAAAGGAGGGATTGAGTTGGAATGGGTTAATCATCATTCGGAAATCTTTGCAAAGGTATTTGAAATTCCATAAACTATACATTGTTGTCTGCATCTTCTTTGAATTTGGACCAGTCTAATTTTTTTTGTTTGGTAATGGGTTAAAAATATCCTCAGGTAGAAAATTGTATACTACAAAATATATGAAGCTAGCTATAATATTGAATGTTTGGAGTGTCCTACATAAGCACTTCATCAGTTTGTTTGAATGGGGTTTTACGCCGCTTTCAACAATCTTTCAGTTATATCGCGGCGGCTGGAGCACCTAACAATGGATTCCTTGTATTTCTCACACCAGTACCGCCATCACATCCTCTCCTAGCCTCCAGCTGCTATCCCACATAGATCTACGATTATCGACCCATTGGTGGGAGACAAATATTCGGAAAGGATGAGTGCCGCCGTTGGGGATCAAACCCGGGACCTCTAGATTGACAGTCCGCTACCAACTGCGCTATGACGGCGGCTAAGCACTTCATCAGAAAAAGTATCTTACCCATGTTCTCTGAAGTGTAACTGAACATGTTCTATTTCGCCAAATCTACCAAATGCTGATCGCAGTTTCAGTCGAGTGTAATTATTTGGTATACCTCCCACGTAAACTATTCTCCGCTCCCTCTGAAATGTACAGAACAACAACAACCAATATAGACATAGGTATGTATTAACTTTTTACAAGATAACAATGTTTTAAACTGACCTAAATTGAGAAGTTGCAGACAACTATACAAGTTAATGAAGTTTTAAAATTCTTTGTCTTTCTGGGGAGAAAACATTGTGGCAAATGATGAAATTGTTACAAGCAGTCTCTTTATTTCCCACGTTTGCCCCAGCATTAATCTTGAGAGGCATAAAAAAGCAAGATTGTGTGGGAATGAGTTAAAAGAACAGCTGATCCAGGAATTCTACAAAGGAGGTTCAAACCGCAAAATAAAAATAATTAGGCAAAAGAGGGGGGAGGGGTGTGTGTGTTCAAGCAACACCTTGAAACCCCTCTAAATCCACCATTTGTAAAATGAGTACTTGAAAGTAAGGATTCAATGTTTAAAAACACCATTCGCAGGTTACAGAAAATTGTCACCGATGACAGCTGATGACTAAGAAAACCTTGACCAATATCCCCCCCTCCCAGGACACACACAAAAAGCAAATGTCGACTAAAGCCTTTCAAGTTTTTCAAAGGCTTAGTCTTGTTCAATCTGAAAGAATTTGCATAAGACAATTTAAACGGAGTGCAATTTGAGTAGCAACCAATGTTTAGGGTATAAATTATTGAGGGAAAAGAAGAAATTGCTCATTACAAGCAATTACTTCTAACAAAGCTTTCCATAATGGTATTTCTTCAGGGCATCAGGAAGCGTCTTTGTGTGGTAATGGGACAACACACAAATCGAAAACCAAAAGGCCAAAGCAATACCCGGAGATGTCTCTAAAAACAGCTCAGCAAAAAGTATGCCTCTGCGAGGGTAAAAAGATAAACACATTCCTATCATGTAACATTGATTACCATTTGTTTCTCTTTTTCCTCTTCCCGCTCGAGTTTTTTGGCTTCTCTCCTTCTCTCTCTGCTTAACCTTCTCTCCCTTACTTCTGGAGGCGTGCAGCTTCTACAAAGAATGTTCAAGTATGAAAATGGACAAATTCATCTTAACCGTTGTCATGCTGAACCGAGAATATTCCAGTTTATTCAAGTTGTAGTTATAACATTTGAGTTGAAAACCAACCATTTTACTTTTTTGTTACATGTCACTTGCTATCCATTTTGCAAAATAACATGGGTAAATATCGAAGCCAAATTTCTATCGGAGTTGTAGGGCAAGGCCAACTGGAGTCAGTAGGCGGGGCCATTTACCACTTTATTCATGATAGCAATGCATGTCATAAAACGGACAATATGTATCATCATTTTTCTTTTATCTTACTTTTACCCCATAAATCATTTTTGTTTGATTTGGTTTTTATGCTTTTTGTTATTCTGTAATCCCATATCTTTTGAATGCTTTACATGCAAAATGACCATGGCCGTCAATGCACCATGAATTACAATTGAGCCCATGCGTGACATTTCCAACCATTACACATGTGTGCCAAGCAAAGACTCAGATCAGCCTGTGCATCCACACAGTCTGATCAGAGTCTTCACTCTGCGCTCTATAGATAGATACTGACCCAAAGCTTCTTTAAACAATCAGCCAATATTCTAATTGCCCCAAATGGCTGTCCAGGGTGCTCAATGAGTGCGAGTCACGCACATGCGAAATTATTGGAAATGTCACCCATAGGCTCAATTCATACCTTTATTCATAGAAAATACTGTTAGTACTTTGCATACCTATTTCTGTAGTTTCAGACAAGCCTGTATATAATTTTCTTGATCTTTAGATATTTGCAAAAGCAGGTCAAGCGATGAAAGTTAAAACATTAAGATATACCTACAAAGTTATAATGTCTTCCACAATTTGTGAGGTAATTAATGATGCTTTCTGACACCCTCATAAAAAAGCTTTGGAAACATAATGTATAATGAAGAAATTACTTGTAACAAACAATTTCTACATTAACTATCCCAAAAGAGAGTTTTAGAATTCCATACACTAAAAACTTTCATCTGTAACTTCTTTCAATTTGAGACAGTCTAAAATTTTGTCTTGGAGAACTGGGTTAAAAAGAAACAAACAGAAATACCTGCTTCTACATCTATAATCTCTTGACCTTGACCTAGAATGTAAGGATGATCTGCTGTCATGTCTTCTGGATCTTCTCCGACCTCTAGACCTGTACATAGAAATTAATCTTGTCACCCACAACACAAAAAGATAGTTTCCTTGCATGGGGTCACATGAACAGTATTAACCCCTTCCCACTAAATCCCTCCTTTTCATGCCCCTCAAGAAAAAAGCTTTGGAAAAACTTGTGGAAAATGAAGAAATTGCTTGTATCAAGCATATCTTCATCAACCACAAAGATTTCTATCCACGAAAAAATTACAATTCCACCAACTTATCGCCTGCAGCTTCTTTCAATTTTTACGAGTCTAATATTTTGTCAAGTGAGAATTTGTTAATAAACCCTGTTATTTCTTACACTATCTATTATAGGTAATAACATGAAATTGATGCGGAGATTAAATCGCTATGAATAACCTTTCAGATATCTCATGACGAAGTTCACTTATTCAAGTGCTTAGTGGGACAAACTCATATGACCAGTGACGCGGCTGGGAATCAAACCCACAACCCTCCAAATCTCTCAGATTATGAGTCCACTGCCCTTACCACTGTGCCATATAGGACTCCTATTGTTGCGACAACTCAAAAGTTTTTGTTGAGAAATTTGGAGTTTAGAATGGCATTACTCCTTATCTAGACCTATGTGATGTGGCTTTGATTTTTTTAATATCAACTATGATTAAGTTACATTCCAACCATGTCATGCTCACTACAACGCAGTCCTGCCATTTGACACACTTAAAAATTTAGTGTCAGAAAACAAAATTGAAATCGGTACTCCCAAACTTCTTTGGCCATGTCTCAAATCCAAACAGATTTGGTTGCATTACAAGTGATCTGCAACTTCCTTAACCCTTTCCCATTCAAATACGGGATTTTACAATCCATTGATTTTATACTAGGGAAACATTGTGGAAAAAGGAGAAATTGCTTGTAACAAACAATTACTCCTTTTCCCACAATATTTTCTACCACATAGGATGGTCAGATTTCAAATTGCATGCATTTTTTATTGTCATCTGCAACCTCTTTCAAATTAGACCAGTCTAAAATTACATAAAACAGAACAGGGCTAAATTAGGACTATTCTAAAGTAGTCTTCTTTTTACCCAGTACAAGGAGACAAAATTTTAGACATTTCCAAATAGAAAAAAAAGTTTAAGACAATATTTGGTTAATGAAATCTTAAAAATCTTTGTTTTCCGTAAGAAAACATTGTGGACAATGAAGAAATTATTTGTTACAAGCAATTTCTTCATTTTCACCATATTTTTCATAGCTTTTTTTTTTTGACGGCCAACAAAATCAGGATAGTGTGGGAATGGGATAACAAGCTATGTCATAATTTGCACTGTGTCTCAATGAACAATAGCAAGTTTTGCTTTGAATATCTTTATTGGATAGAAAAAATTTACAAAGCAAAAGAAAATTCCGATTGCTGTAATACTTAACATATTCCCACACAATTATAATTGTACTTTTGGATGCCCCTCAAGAGCAACAATAGGGAAAACATTTTGACAAGCAATTTCTTCATTTTCCACACTGTTTTCTACCCAGAGAGCAAAAAAAAAAAAAGAAAAATCTTAATTTTTTTGCAAACTTTAAGTTACCATCTGCAACTCCTTTCAATTTGGTCAAGTCTGAAATTTTGACGTCTGGTAATGGCTTAACATGAGCTTTGAAATGTTGTCTGCTCATAAAATTCGATAGTATGATAATTACCTGCTTCTGTGTGTCCTTTCCTTTCTTAGTCTTCTCTCACGCTGCCATGACCTTTCTCTTGACCTTGATGATGAACAGGATGCTGATGAGGATGACCTTGAGGAACATGTTGAACAGGAATGTGACCTTGACCTTGACCTTAAGACCAAAATAAAAACACATTTTTGAAATATAATATTTAAATATTACCCAACTCTGAATAAATATAGCTAATCAAATATTGTGAAAGAAAAAAGAAAATGCTTGCAATCGGCATTTTCTCCTTTCATTAAATATCTTTTTGCCCTTTGTAATTCAAAAATAGGGAATATGCCATGTTTACTAAATGCAGTTTCAATCTTAATTGACTTTCCATAAACCTAAAATTAAGTTGACTGGTAATTGGTCAAGTAAAGAAATCACCTTAAAACTGGGTAGTAGCCAGACCAACATATCTTTATAAAAAGATTACCTTGATAAGCTTTGTGACCGTGACCTTGACCTTGATTCACATCCTGAACAAGACGACCTTGAGCAAGAACTTGAACTAGATCCCACTGAGCTTGGTGAGCAAGATGATTTCCGTCTATAGTTTCCTTTTCTAGATCTACGATGAAAATGTCTTGAGGAAGAACGTCTTGATTCAGAACATGAGACACTTCTCGCTCTCGAAACTGAGCATGACCGTGACCTTGACCTAGTTGGACTACTATCACTATCCTGAACACTATGACTTAAACTTGAATATCCACTACTGTCTTTAACACTAGCACCGTCATCATTCACTTTAGTTGTATCAATCACAAGAGAATCATATCGAGTACTGTTTGTAAATGAGCAATAATAGTTTGGAATTTTATTATATGCAGAATCGATCTGTTCACGTACTGGAGAATGATCTCTCTCAATGAAGTCATGCACACTAAGTCCACCTCTTCTAGTCACATGTGAAGCAGTTTTTCTTGTCTGTTTGTGTGGAATTGAAAGAGCAGTATAATAGGACGGCAATTTATCGAAATACTGTCCATTTTCATCTAACACCTCAGGATTTTCCTCTCGTCTTTTTTGTTTCTTATTCTTCTTGTCCTTCACCGGTTTAGAAATATCAATTTCTACATTTTCCTCATTTTCAATAACCTCTCCTTCCTCAAGGTCAAGGTTGTTTTTGTCCTGACAATGACCTTGAGGAGTATTTTCCTTTCTGAAGTAATCATGATCACCGAGAACAACTTTATCATCACAAACAACATTTATCTCCTCTACATATTTCTCAGCAGTAATCTCCCCTGACTGTTTTTCACTGCCATTATTTGAAGTTTGTTTGACAATTTCTTCGCTAAAGGGTATATATCCTTTCAAGTCTTGGTTCTGCATCATGACCCGTTGCAGCCTGAGGGGTGTTGAGCTAGCCGGCAGAGCGACTGGATGCCCCCTTGTCATGGCCCGCCCTCGACCTCTTTTAGCAGGTACACCCATTGGTAACATGACAGTGGATTTCTTCTTTTTCTCTGCTCTGAGTCGTTGAATTCTTTCAAGGAATTCTTTTGTAAGAAATTTACTGTCTGGGTTGTTAGAAGCTGAAATAGTAAATCTCAGTTGATCATACAAATCGCAAACTTTGGTACATCATACAAATTGTAAATATTAGTAAATCAAACAAATTGCAAATATTGGTACATCATACAAATCGTAAATTCTAGTTCACCATACAAATTGTAAATTTTAGTATAAACCTACAAATTGAGAATAATAAACATGATACAGGTGAACTTTGTTATCATGTATACTGCTATATTAACCTTTGATCTTTGACCCATTCCCACTCAATTACGCTTTTAGACGCCTCCAAGAAAAGAGCTTTGGAAAACATTGTAGAAAATGGAGAAATTACTTGTAACAAGCAATTTCTTCATTATCCACAATGTTTTCTAACCCAAATTTAAAAAAAAAATCCAAAATTTCATCAGCTTTAACTTGTTGTCTGCAAATCCTTTGAATTTGGACCAGTCTAAATTTTTGCACTCTTGTAAATGGTTAACTTAAAATGTAGGATCTTTGTCACACTGCAAATTTTTTGACAGATCCAATTTGAAAGATGTTCCTGACAACCATTCCATATTTCTACATTGAATAACAAAGTGAGACATTGTGAGTAAACAGGAAATGTTCTTAGCAACTTAATCTTTTCCTAAGTTTTCCAAAGTTTTTTCGAAACAAGACTAAATGAACTAAAATCTTTAAGCAAAAACAACAAATTTATTAGGGAAAACATTGTGTAAAATGAAGAAAATGTTCATCAAGGGTTAAGAGAGAGAGAAATTGACAACTTGCAGCTGTCAAAGAATCAAGCGACAGAACAAATGATTTATTTAGACTTGAAGTGAATTTTGATCTCCGAGATCAGCCGACATGTATTTGAAGCATTTTTGATAGACAGCATAAAGCTTATAACTACAGCTTCTTCAAGCTGTAGTAAGGACGTCTGTGTTACCAACCAACCATTGTATTTTTTTGTTAAATGCTAGAGATTATGAATTTTGCAAAATAACTTGATTTAGGACAATTTAAATTGCACTTAAATGGGAAAATAAGAGCAAATTAGAGTAAAAAACATTGGATGGAAAAGGAGAAATTGCTTATTACAAGCAATTTCTCTTTTTCCCAATTTTTCAATTATTGTAGAGCCTTCAGGGTGTCAGATAGTGTCATTGTGTGGTAATGGGTTAACCAGTATTTGAGCATTATTCTGCCTACCATTTCGGTCCTTTGTATCCATGTTGTTATTTGATTCCCTGAAAAGATAATAAAGATCATTCCCTTAACACATTCCTTCACAATTCCTCCTTTTTACACCCCTCCAAAAAGTTCTGGAAAACAAATCAGAAAATGAAGAAATTGCTTCTTATAAGCATTTCTCTAATACCAACTTTGATTTCTACAAAAAAAATACAAAGATATCCAGAATTCTCTCAAATTGAAACTGTCGCCCTCTTTGAATACTATACATGTATTTAGACCAGTCTAAAATTTTGCCCTGTGGCATTGGGTTATTTAGCAAGCAAAATATTAAAACAATCAAATACAAAGTGCTTGTTACAAGCATTTCTCTTATTCCAACTTTGGAAATTGTCGTCCTCTTTGAATGCTATATTTAGACCAGTCTAAAATTTTGCCCTGTGGCATTGGGTTATTAAGTAAGCAAAATATTAAACAATCAAATACAAAGTGATAGTGGTACCAAAGTGAAAGCAAGTTTACTACATTGTATTTACAAAGCAAAAATTATGATTGTTGATTCTCGAATATAGTTTGCTTTGCCGATTGTTGACTCCCGAATATAGTTCGCTTTGCCACCTGATAACCTTGACATTGAAAATAATGGTTTGGTGTTCAATCAAAGAAGGATAAATAAATTTTAGACTAAAATAATTATCTTTATCCCATTTTAGTGACCTTCTAAAATAATGATAAATGCCTTTGAGCAATAGCATCATACTTACAGTTTGGTTTTCACGGTTTCTTGGCTGTTTTCATTGCAGATCTGTGATTCTGAAAGACAACCAAATAGTTCACCCATTACAACACAACAAAATTTTAGGTTTGGCAAAATTAGAAAGTTGCAAGCAACAATTTCAAGTTATGATAACTTAAAAAGCATTTTTAGGGGGCAAAGAATTGCTGGAAAGAAGTTATTGTTTATTACAAAAATTTTCTTTTACAAAATATTTTCCAAAGTTTCTTTTCTTGAGGGGCGTAAAAACAAATCATCCTCTATTTGTTCTCATTACTTCAGACTCAAAAAATTCGACAGTGCAATACAGCAGATTCCTATATATAGAATTTTTCTTTGCATTGAAAACTTCTCTACAAAAAAAAAAAAGATAAAATTCTTAGTAAAGGAAAATAAATGTTTGCTTCAAAGTAAGATTGATTTTAATTATCCACAATGCACTCATTTTTTTCCTTAGAAGTGTCAAAAAGCAGCCTTGTGTGTGAATGGGTCATAAAATGTTTTCAGCACTTTCTCCTTTCCCAACAGTATTTTTAAACACTTGTTTAACCCATTCCCATAAACTGATGCTTCAATATGACAGCTTTGGAAAGCATTGTGGAAAGTGAAGAAACTGCTTGTTACAAGCAATTTATTCATTATCCACAATGTTTTCTACCTAAAACACAATGATTTTTAAGATTTCATCAACTTAGATTTGTCATCTACAATTTCTTTATATTTGGACTGGTCTAAAAATTTCATTGTTTGGGAATGGGTCAATGCCATTTTGCCAGAATCTAACTAGACTGGTACCTTTTTCTTCAAATTGCTCGAGTAAACTTCCAACATCTGTTGCCTCAATTCCCCGATCCTTTCCAAATGTTTCATTTTTAATTTCAGGAACTTCCCTGTCCGATGGACCCTCGACAGGTTTTATATCGTCATGGATTCCGAAACCAAGTTGTGAACCTAGTGTAGTAACTTCAATGTCAACACTCAAATCGAGCAGATCAAGATCCTGCAAAATAGAAAATAATTTACTTAGAATTTTATCTTTTTCAACCCTTTCCTGTTCAATCCCTTGTTTTTTGTCCCTTTGATTTTATACGTGAGAAAATATTGCGGAAAAAGAATAAATTGCTTGTAACAAGCAATTTCTTCTTTTGCCCCACTATTTTCTACCCTGTAGTTTGGTTATTTTTTTCAGTTGTCGTCTGCATCTTCTTTATAATTGGACAAGGCTAATATTACGAAAAACAGGAAAGGGTTAAATTTCAGAGGACAAATGATTATCAAAATCTACAAATTAACCAATTCCTATTCAATCCCATTTTTTGTACCCCTGAAGTAAAGGCTTCAGAACACAGTTTTTAAAAAAATTTAAGGATTTGGATAATTACGATATTGGTCAAAATCAAAAGTGTCACTGTGTGGGACTATTCCTACACAATCCCACTTTTTTTTCTAACCCTCAAGAGAACAAATTGTGGGTAATGAAGAAATAGCGTGTGATAAACAATGCGTTTCTTCATTATCTACAATCTTTTCTACCCAAAAGACCACATAATTAAAAAACGTCAACAACTTAAAATTGTGGTCTTCAACTTCTGTCAATCTGAACCATAGGGGTCTGTGATTTGACCCCCCTCAAACCTATAGTCCAATATTATAATATCAGGTTATAGGGTGGAAGGGGGTTAAATTACGGACCCTATGATTTGAACCAGTCTAAAATTTTGTTGTCTGGTAACAACAAAATTATAAACTTGTCAAGATTGAAAGAAGTTGCAGACAATATTTCAAATTGTACTAAAAGTGGAAACAAATGCCAAATAGGGTAGAAAACTTTCTGAGAAAAGGAGAACAAGAAATTTTTACTTTTCCCATAAAGTTTTCCATGATGGTCAGGGCGTCAGAAAGTGTTAACGCATGTTTATGGGTTAAGCGTTGTTGTACATACCACAATGCTCCCTGCATCAGGGTCTAAAGGTTGAAAGCCTAACTCATCTAGAACGGACATCTCCTGAAAATATAAGTACAGGTAAATGAATCAATAGCTTGGCTAAACTGATCATTGGTCAATACAGTAAAACCCCTCCTTACGACCACCCCGGAAATACGGGCACCCCTCTATTACGACCGAAATTTTACAGGACGGAATTTTTTGTTCTTTATTTCAATGGTCGCGAACCCCTCTAAAACGGGCACCCCGCTATTCCGAATTACGACCACTAAATTCAGTACCAACCATAGCTGATACACTATTTTGAACCCCACTAAAACGACCAGTTTTCACACATTGAGACCGATCACCCGAATTTCACACTTGATAAGAGCGACACTAATTGGGTACGAATACATTGTAAATACATTATCGGATTTTTGATTATGTGATATCGAACCCTTATTATAATAGGTGTTATGATTAAAGTGGCCGATCACTTTTAGAAATTATAGCTCGTATTATTTTTAATTGTTATTTGAATGTGTCACAGGTTTTGACTCGAGTAATAAATTAGAAAGTGAAAACGTATCCGAGAAGCTACGATTAGTTTTTTTACGGTGTTCCGAACGTAATTGATGCTTGGTATTCCCGTTATAGAAGATATGATATCGCAGTATGACATATGATATCGCAGTATGACATTTTGAACCTGTACTTACGAATAAATAATCTGAGGTCGGAGTTCATAATCAGATCCAAATGGAGAATAGAGAAAGTAGAACTTACCGAAGATCGTAAATTTGAAAATGACATAAGATTCCGCTGTAATACATGTTCTTATAGTTTCATTTTGTATGTATAGTATTAATATATTCAAATAACAAAAATAAAATAAACACGCATTACTTGACAACAAACGACCAAACCTCAGTAATACGACCACCCCGCTATTACGACCACATTCTGAAAGTACCGCAAGTGGTCGTATTAGAGGGGTTTTACTGTATTTTGTCCAATTGATTAACCAAATACCGTCTGCAGGTCCAAATTGAGAGGAGTTGCAGATGACAGATTAAAGTTTATTAAATTTTAGACATTTTTGCAACTTCCTGGGTAGAAAACATTGTGGAAAATGAAGAAATTGCTTGTTTAAAGCAATGTCTTTCTTTTCCAAAATGGTTTTCGAATTGTTTTTCTTGAGTGGCATCCAGAGGTTAATTTTGTGGGAATAGGTTAACCAGATTCTATATCACTATCCCACTTTTTACAACTCAAAGCTTTGGAAAACGCTGAGGAAAATGAAGAAATTGATTGTAGAAAGCAGCTCTTTAATTACTACCCACAATAATTACTACCCCCATGAAACTAAGTTAATTTTTTTCTTATTTCAGAAGTCAAATTTTCGTCTGCAACTTTTTTTCAGTTTGGACCAGTCAAAAAATTTGTCATCCAGTAATGGGTTAATAACAGGTTTAGAGGGACTGAGTGGACTTCATAAAAACCTTCAAAAACCCTTCTTCCATTATCTCATTTGAAAAGTCAAATATATAATAGATTGTTGACCGAGTCATGTATCAACCTATTAACACACAACAAAATTCTAGACTGGTCCAAATTGAAGACGACATTTCAAACTGCACTAAAATTGCTAAGGAAATGCAAAACAAGGTAGAAAACATGAGAAAAGGAGAAATTGCTTGTGACAAGCAATTTCTTCTTTCCCTACATAGTTTTTCAAAAAAAAAAAAAAATGACTAAACAATCTGTAATCAATTTGTTGGTTAAACTGTAAACTTAACTCATTCCCACACAATCCAGCTTTTTCATGCCCCTAAAGAAAAAAGCATGGTAAAACATTTAAGAAAATGAAATTTCTTGTTACAAGCAATTTGAATTCTGAATAAGTCTAAAATTTTATGAGGTAATGGGTTTAATTTGGTAAATATTATCAAAACTAGCATTTCTCTCTTTAGCAACTTTTTATCACCTGTTCCAAAGTCGAACATGACAGTCGTTGTTCCCTGGGGCCCATCAGACTTGAACGAATGAACTTTGGACCAACACAAGAAACAAATTTCACTAACCTCTACTGTCCATCCACAATTTACTAACGTATCAATGTAATATTGACACATAGAATCAGCCATTATATCAGACATTTTGATATTTTTCTTTTAATATCCAGTTTCTAAGTACAAACTGTAAATGTTTTTTATTTTTAATTAAATAGGCAGCCTTTTTTCTCCCGAATCTCTTTTAAGACCAGTGCCTATATCTAACTTTCAGAACAACACAAATAATATGCAAATTTGCTTAAACCCTTTCCTGTTTAATCCCTAGTTTTTACGTCCCTGTGTGTCTATACTTGAGAAAATATTGCGGAAAAAGAAGATATTGCTTGTATTTCTCAAATAGATTGGACCTAAGAAACTTTTGAATTTGGACAAGTCTAGAATTTTGAAAAACAAGAAAGGGTTAAACAGTTTTCATATACATATACAGTCAATATCATAGTAACAACATTTCATCCCGAATTTGAATTTGAATTCAAGTATCCAACCAATTATGCAAAGAAATATTTTTCCAGTCTCCCTTTGCTTGTGGGAACATAATGCACAAATATAATACTTATGAATATTTATCAAAGTCCTATCTCTCACCCTTACCAACCCTTAACCCTTTACCATCCAATGAACTTTTTCGATATCCATCCACTAGGAATATTCAGCAAAACAATGTGAGATAGATATCAGAAGTTTAACCCTTTCCTGTTTTAAATATTTTAGACCTGTCCAATTTCCAAGGTTTTGCAGACGACAATTTATTGTGGATTTAATTTGAATAATAACCATTCAGTAGGGTAGAAAATATTGTGGAAAAAGAAGAAATTGCTTCTTACAAGCAATTTCTTCTTTTCCCACAATGTTTTCTCGAGTATAAAATCACAAGGACGTAAAAACCAGTGATTGTACAGTAAAGGGTTAATGAGAAACAATGTGCTGATCATTTATATAGCAATCTATATACTTATAACAAAGCCAATTTGTAATACATGTAAACTGTTGAGTGAAGCCATTCTGTCATTCAAATTAAGTACATGCGACCTAGTCTTTTATCTTAAATCATCAAGATAAAATAACTTCTTGGCTTCTGAAAATTACTTGATGTGTTTTAGGTTACACTTCTGTTTTTTTAAGATTGAATAGAAAAATATAGTAAAGTGCCCTTGTCAAGGTAAAACAATGCAGATTTGCTTATTTAAAGGACTGAAAGCACTGATAGGCCCATCCAAATTGGAGCTCAATATTATATTTCATAATCAATTTCATAAACAACCTAGCTTATAATGTCAAAAAGGTGGTTTATACAAAGATCAGACTGCAAATATGTGCAGGCTGATCTTAGTCTATTCCTCCTGCCAAATCCAAATTATTTCAGGTTCAGCATATCAACAGTCAACATGTAATATAATCCTTGATTTAAGCTTGTTTTGGAAGCCCATATATTACTTTTATGAAGGAATGTTTGGAAGGGCCATTCAATGCAATCAATACTAAATGTTATGTTGATGAACGGAAGACAAACACAACCATCTGGTACCAAAATGTTCTTGAATTAGCATTTTTTGAGAGGGATATGCAAATAAAAATATCTTATGTGTACATAAAGTACCCATAAAGTGATGCAAATGCACAAGATGGTGGACTAGTGGAGAGTAAGATATAGGGTAAACCATGTAAAGGGCTGCTTGGAGTATCAAGCACCAATAGTCGACATCAAGCAAGATGAGATTCAGATGCCGTTTTTACTACAGGAGATAGGATAGAATGAACAAGGTAACTACAGCTTAACCTTTTGCCAAACCATAAATTCTTAACCCATTCCCACACAATAAAATTTTAGACCAGTCCAAATCTAAAGAATTTACAGACCACAATTTAAAGTTATCTTTAAATTCTTTGTCTATTGGGGTAGAAAACATTGTGGATAATGTAGAAATTGCTTGTTCCAGAATGTTTTCCAAAGCTGTCTTATTGAGAGATTTTTAAAAGCGTCATTGAATGGGAGTGGGTTAAACTGGTCAAATTTGAAAGAAGTTGTTAACATTTATTTTAACCAAGTGATAACTGAGAAATAAGAGTATTACAAGGCTCAGCTGCAGATGTTGGACAGTAAAACAGAAGCATGATCAATGATTGATTGATTGATTGAATGGGGTTAATGCCACTTTTAACAGTACTTCAGTCATATCGCAGCGGCTGGAGCACCAAACAATGGATACCTGGTATTTCTCACTCTAGTACTTCCACTACATCCTTTCCTAGCCTCCAGCTGCTATTCCACTTAGGTTTACGGTTATCAACCCATTGGTGAGGGACAAATGGCGGAAAAAATATATCGATGGTTCAGCGCGGAACAGTTGTAACTGCCAATATGTTTATAGGCAGTTACAACTGTTTTGCGCTGAACCATCGATATGCTGCAACCGGGAATCAAACCCATGACATCCCATGATTGAAGATTAGGTGTCTGACACGCTACTGACTGCCCTATGACGGCGGCTGATGATCAATAATTTCGATGGTTCAGCATGAAAAAGTTGTAACTGCCAATATGTTTATAAACAGTTATAACTGTTTCGCGTTATACCATCACATTGTGTCAATATAGATTTTATCTTCTTGTCCCTGGTCAGGTAAGACATGATTTTCTACTTGTCCAGAAATAAAATTAACTTGTCTGCAAAAACAAGAGCATCGCCTACTGGTGTCTACCCACTTTGTTGAAAATGAATATCTTATGTTTTCTACCTTTCATTGTAAAAGTTATTTAGTTTCCATAATATACATGTATAATGTGTACCGTCCAAGATCACTTGGAACCGAACAAGGGGCCTTTAAAATGTACTTGTCAGCGAAACTGAAGGAAGAATGCTTTAAAAAGCAGTGTTGGAATAGGAGAAATTGCTTGTAACAAGCAAATTATATACATGTAAATCTCTGAACACTTTCCCACACAACAAAATTTAGACTTGTCCAAACTGAAAGAGGCTGCAGACGACAATTTCAAGTTGATAGAATTTTGGTTTTTTTGGTCTTTCTGGTAAGAAAACATTGTTGATAATGAAGAAATTGCTTAATACAAGCAATTTCTTCATTTTGTACAATGTTTTCTCAGGCGTAAAAACTAGGTATTGTGTGGGAATGGGTTTATGTTTGGTATCCAACACAATACATTTATTTTTTAATTCAAAACCTTATTGAATTGTCAACTGCAACTTCATTCATTTTTCTTATTCTTTTTTCTTTTTACATTTTTGGCTGGAAAACATGAATGACAATGAAGAAATTTCTTTTAACAAGCAATATTTCTATTTTCCATGTTTTCCAAAAGTTTTTTTTCTTGGACCTCTTAAAGCATCATTGTGTGGGAATGGATTAACACTGTTTTGAACAATCTCAGTTTTGAATCAGTTATACAAGGGTGAAGTTTATTTATACAATTGAACAATAAGTACTACCAGTGCTTTCAGACCTTTCATTTTAAAGCAATTCTTTATAGGAATTTTAATTCAGCATGACAAGGGTTAAAATGGTTGATGTGTATGGATTCTGTCAAGGACGTATTGACATAATTCCATGAAAGGTACGAATAAAAATTTCCTAACCTACTTTTGTGGGGAAAATTTTGATAAGCTTTAAACTAGCTCTTCATTTATCTTCACTATGCTAACCTCAACATTTAACCCTTGTCATGCTGAACCCAGATTATTCTTTTCCTTCTTTTTTTGCAGAGGTATAGAAAAAGATAATGTGCAGTCTGATCTCAGTCTTTACCATCTGTTTTTCTCAAATGTGAGATGTTCAACTCATTCCCATACAATGACTCTTTTGGATGGTCCTAAACAAAACTATTGAATAAAAACAGTGTAAAATGAAAAAGCAAAAAATTCATCCACTTTACACTGTTGTCTGCAACTTCTTTCAATTTGGACCAATCTTACCATCTAGTAGATAGAATATTGACCCTCAGCCCTTTGTTGTTGGATTTTTTCTTCTTCTTTTTTTTTTAATTCTTAGAAGGATTTTATTTGGCATGACAAGGGTTACCACATTTTTTCAGTTTTGTGTAAAAGATTGTTTAAGAGATTAAGATTTAAGACGCAAATCCATTTTACAAGAAATTTAAGGACCAAGAATTAATTGAGGCTCTTATCACCAAGGTCATTGGGCCTTTTTGAGTAAACATATTACTTGCCATTGGGTTAATTTCTCTTTTTTTTGTGAAAAATCATTTTGTAGCACATTTCAAAAATCCTATCAACCCATTCCAACCAATTACCACCTATTTCAAAGAAAGCTTTAGAAAACATTGTGGAAAATGAAGAGAAATTGCAATTTTTGCTTCATCCACAATAATTACTACCCTGAAGACAAAGATTTTAAAATAATTGTTGTCTACAATATTTTTAACCCTTTCCTGTTCAATCTGTGTTTTTCATGTGCCTGTGTTTATATAGCCGAGAAAATATTGTAGAAAAAGAAGAAATTGCTTGTGACAAGCAATTTCTTCTTTTTCCACAATATCTTCTACCCTACTAAACTGTTACTTTGCAATTAATAATGGTCATCTTCAAAACCTTTCAATTTGAACAGATATAAAATTTTACAAAACAGGAAAGGGTAAATTACAGACCAGTCTCAAATTTTCTCATTTGATTACAATTCACGTTATTGCAGCATTGGCCTTAGACTGACAGGAATAGATTTCGGACTACAATGTATTGGCCTAGCTTTTGGACAACGGCCGTATGACATAATAAGGTCAAAGTGTCCATAAAGTAGATAGTGTTACTGTCCAGTTGACCATCATTGACCACAGCTCCAGATTGACAGGAATAACTTAGATTTCAGATTGGACAAAGTCATCTTTTATACCTAAAACCCTGTGTAGTGGGCACTCTTTTAAATTGACTCAAGGCAATTCAAAGGAGTACCAACAATGTGACGCTTTGTGGCAAAATAATGATTTTTAACACATTATGCTCCCTTATCTTGAGGTTTAAATACCTGGGTACTACAGAACTAATCAACACTGTCTTTAAACATTACCACATAATCCAATAATTGGCACACTGAAGAAAATGTGTTTTGGAAAAAATTGAAACAAGCCATTTCAGCATTTCTCACATCTTTGCTTTCTACAATTTTCACTTAATTTTGTAGGAATGATCCACTTGTGACCCTTTCAGTTTTCTGCCAAGGATTTTCAGATGAGGGGACAACTGTCCTATTGGACGTAAATTTTTGGGAACAATTTGGCTGTAAGCGAACTTAGAACTTGAACATTAGCAGGCATAATCAAGACTTCAATTTCCCTGAAAATTTTTTGCAAGTGGCTTTTGAAACAACTTGCATAAAATCAAACTCACTGGTAATTTTTAATCATAGAAAAAGAAAAGCATATATCATTTAATGACTTTTTCTTTAATTGTGAACAAGAGCCATGTCGGACATGGCCATCCCCCACCTTAAAAGCTTGATAGTAAACTGAAGCCAGTTAGATTTAGGCTTCTTCTGCACTGCATTTCTTGTCAATGAGTTCGATAATAGCTATTATACTTTCAGAGATATGCTCAGGACAAAATCTAAGTCTTTAAAACAACAAAGGGTAATAACTAAAATTATGCAAGCAAGAGTTGTGGTTCTTGTGCACTGCACTTCTCCTCAACGAGATCTATCGACCTATGAATTTTCAAGTTAATAGCTATTATACTTGAGATATGCCCCGGACAAGATCTTAGTCTTTAAAACAACTAAGGGCAATAACTCCAAGATTATGCAAGCAAGAGTTGTGGTTCTTGTGCACTGCACTTCACCTTAATGAGATCTATCGACCTATGAAGTTTCAAGTTGATAGCAATTATACTTTCAGAGAAATGCTCCGGACAAGTTTAGAGACAGAAGGACGGACCAAAATCATAACTATATCCCCTTCGCCAAAACGGCGGGAAATAACAATCCTTCCAATTAAAACTGAGTAACATTTACCCATCACCAAACAACACAATTTTAGACTGCTAGTCTTAACTGAAAGAGGTTGTTAATGAAAATGTAAAAAAAAAAAACGCAACCTTGTCTTTCTTGGAATAAGAACTATAGTCAAGTAATAAGCAAAGCAAAAATGCAAGCATTCATGTGCATTGTTAACCCTTGTCATGCTGAATCCGGAACATTCCGGTTTTTGCAGGCGGTGTAAATCAAGATCAGCCTGCACATAAGTGAAGTCTGATCTTGACCTGCTCCTACTGCTTGTACTTTTCTTGCCAGAGTTATTTATTAAATTGATTTCTATAATAAATATTCATTTTTGGACAACAAGTTTTATCAGTGCTTTCAGCCCTTTGATTTTTCAGCAATTCAGTAAGTTAATTTATACAGCATGACAAGGGTTAACATTTGTACGTGAATTACGTAATGCAGTACGTGAATGGGCACCCTGCATCAAATAATTTCTGAGAAGTTCTTTTGACAAAACACAAACAGACAGACACATGTGCAGATGGAAATACGAGGGAGGCCTTAAAGCCATTGCTAATATGCCCAGGAGGCAGGTAAAGCTAATGATATCTCACTGATTTCAGTACATTCTATTTTGACCTACTTCAAATTACATATTTCTCAAGATTTGTTTTTAATGTCAAAAGGATCAAACTTTCAAAGACCTTGAAAGTATACAGTAGAAGTTTGCACTCAATACACTTACATACATATGTATTGGGATCCAAAGAACTTCTGTGAAAATTGGAATTAACCCACTTCCACATAACAAAATTTTAGATCAGTCAAAGAAGTTGCAGACAACAATTTTAAGTTTATGAAATTTTTAAAATCTTCGTCTTTCTGGGTAAAAAACATTGTGGTTAATGGAGAAATTGCTTGTAACAAGCAATTTCTTCATCTTCAACACTGTTTTCCAAAGATTTGATTTTGAAGGGCGTTTAAAAGCGTCTTTGTGTGGCAATGGGTTAAGTGCTCATGACAAGGATAAGCAATTCTGGTAATTATTCTTGCTGCTGTATTTAAAAAAGCTTATCAAGATTTGATTTTTCAGATTCCTATAAGTGAGGGGTTACCAGCGTTCGACACTAACGGGAGTCCGAGACTCCTAAAAAACGGCCCGGACTCGTAGAATTTCTGTCTAGGCAGTCCGACGGACTCCTTTAAAATTCACCAGTAACCTTGTTAAAGTGGCAGCCCATTTCGTTTGACAAAAATCCTCACAATCATGCTTACTCGTCACGTTTTTCCGTGATAGGAAATTATTTCTGTAGTTCAAATTTTCCAGTAAAAAAATCTACCGGTGTCAACGTAAAATCACTTTAACAAATCAAATGTGACTAAAGGTTAAATTCGGTAACGAACTGTTCTATTTATATCACTCGTAAATATAAACAAACGTGAAATTATGGATCGGTTTTTGATTGGTTATAGGCTAAAAAACCAAAAGTAGATCTAGACAAGGACAAACAATCAGCAGCGCTAGGGATTACGAGGGAGAGAACGTTCCAGTCGTTATGGCAGGCATCTAGCTGCGATATCATAGCCCTATTTCTAATAACCTGCTGGCGAGGGCTACGACACCCCCTTCCTTGCTCTTTGTAGCAGTTCCCGGAGTGATTCACTCCGGGCACTTCGAGGTCGATTATTAGAAGTTGTGTAAATAGTACAAACACAAGTTTAATATCAAAATGAACCTTAATTATTTATCTATCCATCTAAAGAAATGTTAATCTGCAAAAAGTTGGGTATTTTATGCATTTAAGTCTTTTTGTCACGCCATCGGAAACTTCAAGTTTTCGGCCATTTAGAATCAAATGTCAGCCATTTTTGCCGTTTGACAGCGAGATCCAATAGGAACCCCGCTTCAATTCTAGGAGATCTCGGGCTTCCTGCCAAAACGATAGCAAATGAAAATCTAGGAATTTGATATAAAAAAAAAGATATTGACAATTCAGTATCTTTTAAGATAAAAAATTATCATGGTAGGTTAAAAAGGATACTTTGATTTATTACGAACAGCTTTTTTGACAGAATGACATCAGTAAACAACGTGATGTAATAATAGATCACATGGCCAACCAAATGTCATGGCCGCCAAACATAGGAAACATTTTATGAACTGAAAAGAAACAGGTATTAAATGCTTGATACAATTGATATTATTATTTTGATAGAATTTGTTCATAATATTAACATATGTAAGGAATTAGTCTGTAGAGAGTCGCTGATCACAAAACATACAATATTAGGACTTACAATAAAGCGCAAAGAAGGTGGTAGTCGTAGTCCTCGCCAGCAGATTATCAGAAAGAGGGCTATGATATCCCAGTTAGCAGGGATCGTCTTATGTATGACTGTGAGAAAAATGAAATGTAATGTTTGTACTAAGTATGAGAACTTTGGTAGCTTTGTAACAGGTTGCAGCAATTTTAGAGTTGATGTAGTGAAGAGGCAAAATACCTTCCAAAGCCACATTGACAATGTAACTAAAGAGAATGCTAAACAACACACAGAGCTCAACCAATCGACTGCTGGTCGTTCATTACTCCAACTAAATAAATCTATTTTTGAAAAACTTCCAAAGCCTGGCAAGTTATTAAATTCTAGTGCATTGATTGAGTATTCTCATCACTGTCTCTTAAAAAGTGGTTATTTTGATCAATATTCAGTGTTGTGCCTAGGCCGCGGCATCGCGGGATTCCCGCAAATTTATTCCAGATGTCCCCTAAAATCTAAGCCATCGCGGGATTTCGGGCGCGCTCAAATTTCCGCGATCTTTTATATTCCGTAATGCCTTCGGAAAAAGTCCTGCTCGATCGGCGTTTACATTTGTTATGATAGTATAATTTACGTATTGAATATTATTACACGTACACGGTGCACCCCCAAAGACTTGACTGTGACCCGAAATTTACCTTTCGATTCTGCAAATTTTGATGTAAAATATTATGAACCAGTCGCGCACCTACAAAAACTTGACTGCGACCCACAATGTGCCATTTGATTCAGCCGATTTTAATATAAAGTAACGAGAACCGGTCTCGGAATTGTTACGAAAATTAAAAATGGCTAAACGACAGATGCGCTTGACTGACTTTATGTCAGGAAAATGTGGAAAGGTAGCAGACGATGTTGAATCAACGGAGACGGCTGCGATCCAGCCGTGTCTACATCTGCTGATGCAGACAGCGAAATGTCCCAGTCATCTCCTTCTTCCTCAGAGACAAAAAACGGAAGGAACGAAATTTCCAAAAGAATTGGTTGTCAAAATTTCCCCAGCTTCGAGAATCGGGTGACAGCCAGAATGCGAGACCTGTTTGGAATCGAAACTAAAATTATCCAAACCATTTGCTACAGACACTTGGTGTACCGTTATGCGCTCAAGTACCCTAACAAAATTGGGCTTATCATGTACATGCAGTTGTAGCTTTGCGTTTGAAATATTAGGGGGCCCTTGCTATAGATCGCTCATTCAATGAAAAAGATGAAGCCATAACAAAACTTATGGAAATAGTGTACTTTATTGCAAAAGAATCCAGCATGGACAGAAAATTATATTCAAATTAGACTATTTATCAATAACAGGTAAGAATTAGTTGGTTTAGTTTGTCCCCCAAAATTTCCCACTGTCCCCTTGAAATTTAGGTAGAGGGACACCTATGTCCCCCAAAAATTCTGACCTAAGCACAACACTGAATATTCATGTACAAAGATAAGATTTTTCTAGTGTACATTTTCAAATTAGCATTTTACATTTTTATTAGGATATGGAGATAAGCAGTATCAAATGATCATATACCAGTTTTGATGATGAATAAATTAATACATGTTAAATGTTAATAAAACAAATTAATTTAAAGACAATTTTCAGAATTTTATTCGGACTCTGATTTTCCTCCGGACTCCCTGACTTCTTAAGTTAGGAGTCCGATGGACTCCTTGCTTGGAGAAGTTAGTGTCTAACGCTGGTTACAATAGCCAATTACAAATTAATTAAAGTTTTTGTTACATCTACTTTAGACTGAAAGTAGCTTGATCTATTCACAAACTTCTCCAGTTTGAAAAATATCTCTTGGTTGGTCAGGGTTCAATTTAAGCCTGTTGCAATTCATCCGTATAATAATTTCAGAAAGACAGCATTCAATGCGAAGCTGTCTTAGTTTTTCAATATTTGATAAGCAGGCTGATGATGTTCATGTTTATCACTTTCTGTGCAATGCTTTTTGAAACAAACAACATTTTATAAGACTTTAGATACGAACGAAAGGTTTGAGATAGTCTTTTAGTATTTAAACCCATTCCCACACAGCAGGGAAAAAGACTAGCAGGGGCCCAGTCGCCCATGGCCCCTAGATTTTGGGCTGGGTCCCCAAGACCTTTTGAAAAAATGCCTATACTTCTAATATTAAATATTGAATTTTGGCAGACTGGGCCCCTAGGTTGAAATTAATAGTCTTTTTCCCTGCACAGTGACGCTTTTTGACGCCCCTCAAAAAAAGCAATTGAGAAAACATTGTGTGAAATGAAAAAATTGCTTGTAACAAACAATTTCTTTATTTTTGAACAATATTTTCTTCCCAGAAAGTTAAAAAATCTAAAATTTAATAAGCTTTGAATTGTCATTCACACTTCCTTGGAATTTGGACAGACTAAGATTTAGCCATCTGTTAATGTGTTAACACATTTCGTACTGGGTCAGGTTTTGAAGGAGGCTGGTACTTTACTTCATGCCAGAGACAGAGGTGTCTTACAGTAGAAAGAAATTTGTGTAGACAGGATTTTAAAATATTTGTTGAAGTTAGATCCAAGTCACAAAATTTGTTAGAACAACTAATTACTTTCCTTACTTCTTTTTGAGAAGCCAGTCCATTGTTTACCAATTGCAATTTCTAATATTGAGGACTTGGTAATGAAAGGAAATTGATCCTCGAAATCTGTAAGTTTAAACCAAATTAACCTTTTCCTGTTTTACAAAATGTCGGACTTTTCCAGTTTGAAAGAGGTCACAGATGACAATTCAGGGAGATTTATTCAAAATTTTACTATCCTATAGGTTAGAAAATATTGTGGAAAGCGACAAAATTGCTTGGAATAAGCAATTTCTTCTTTTCCTACAATATTTTTTTTCAAGTATAAAATCATTGGGACATAAAATTCAGGGATTATAAGGGAAAGGGCAATTTCTTCATTTTACACAATGTTTTCCCAACTGTATTTTACAGGACCTTCTAAGAATACTTATGATAATTTGTCTTTTCCCTAACGAAGGAAATCTATTCAATCCAACTCTCTATAATTTTTGAAACTGTCCTCAAGGACATGATTGCTAGTACAATGGCCAAAGATGAAAAGCTGTCCAAACTGATTATCAATAGACAAGCAGTTGTCACCTAGTTTTTCTGTTTTGTTAAGGGTTTTTTAACGCACTGTCCTTTGAGACTTTTTTATTTATTCTTTCAATTTGATAAAAAAGTTTATACCTTCATTGCATTTGCCTTGCTGTACTTTTGTGGCTCTCTCATTTTCTTCCCTATTCATATTGTTTTGAATGGGACAACTTAGTGCCCTTTCTATTATGGAGAAAGACTTATGTCACAAATTACTGTTATCAAAATCATCTTTAGGGTGTTATTCAAGAATGACTCTTTATTAAATAAAAAGTAACTACCAATAAACAAGTTAAAAAGCACTTGTAATATTCTTTATTTTTAACACAATGTTAAAAGACTATCATACCACTCATTTGCCACTACACCTTCAAAAATATCTGGAGAGAATCTGGAATATAAAAACAAGGTAGTTCAGCTGCCATGTTTTAAAGTTATGAATGTTTTTACAAGCATCACCTATGTGTTGAACATTTCCCATGGTGGAAACAAAAGGTGCTTTAAAACCATCTTCACTTAACCCATTCCCACTCAATCCCTCCTTTTTACGCCCCTCAACGAAAAAGGTTTTGAAAACATTGTGGAAAATTAAGAAATTGCCTAGATCAAGCAATTTCTTCATTATCCACAATGTTTTCAATCCAAAAAAATTTATATCCATCAACTTGAAATTGTCGTCTGCAGCTCTTTTCAATTTGGACCGTCTAAAATCCACTGTATTGGAATGGGTTAACCCTTCCTGGACAACCCCAGATTTTACTTCACTGTGATTTCATACTTGAGAAAACATTGTGGAAAAAAGGAGAAATTGCTTGTAACAAGCAATTTTCCCCTTTCCCACAATATTTATTACCACATAGGATGGTCAGAATACAAATTGCATGCATTTTTTGTCGTCTGCAACCTCTTTCAAATTGGACCAGTCTAAAATTTCATAAAACAGGAAAGGATTAAAACAACAGCAGCTGTAATACCTTGTTAAGATATATCTTTTGTAAGTTGTTCTAAATTCCTGAATCCAAGTGCCCACGAGCTCAACGAAGGGTCTTTAACAGCAACTTAATTTAATAGTACCTTATCCAGGGGTGTGGAATTCCCATGCCCGACTTGTCCGACACGGGCTTTTCTGCCTGCGGGCAAGTACATTTTCCAAGGCTACTTGTCCGTGGACAAGTAAATATCAGGGCAAATCTTTGAATGGTACTAAATAGATAGAAGAGATTTATGAGCATAATGTTTGTATCTAAGGCTAGAATATATTGTTTTTAATGAAGAAAATGCTGAGTTCCAGCATTTTCTTCTTTAAAAATGATGTTTTCTCAAAAGTTGTGTGTTCTTCATCTTTTCACGGGCAAGTCCATTTTGATCCTGGACAAGTAGAAAATCATATTTTACTTGTCCATGGACAAGTAAAGAAAATCTGTATTTCCACATCCCTGCCTTATCATTTATTCAATAACACAGACCAATGCAGTCTTAATATTTCCTTATCTACTACACTTTTTAAAAAGTTAAATAATGTACAGGTTAAAGAAAAAATGACAGCAAATTCCACTCTCATTTTAGGAATGGTGCCATGTGGTCTCAGTTGGTTTGACTATCATTTTCTAGCTACCCCTCTAATAAATAAAATAAAATACGTACCGATAATGAATATATATGTGTTTCTAATGTTACTTAGTTGACAATATGAATAAAGAGTCTTGTCATCTGAGATTCTTCGAGTTTTTGTCAGTTGATTGGCAGCATTTCAGCTAACTTGGAAATTCAACGGAAATGACGTCGGGTAATGTCCCACGTGGTGAAGTTTATATTGCGGTATCCCGCTTGTGCATCTTACAAACACGTCTTAAAACATCTATATAATTTTCTAAAATTCCCGAGTAAAATATAATTATCATTCTTCATCAAAATCTTATTAAATCTATAAAAAATCATCAACATTTGTACCGAAATTTTAGTAAGTCTTAATAAGAAGCCGTAAATTAATAAATATTTCTTCGTAACCCAAGGTAACGCCTGACGCTAGAAAGATGGCATGACTTGAAAAATGATTTCAAAGCCAGCATTTCAAATTATATCGAGAATTTATTGAAAATTTGGTAATTATAGACTATGGTTCTCAAATTATTATACAAATCATGTGTTTTCACTAAACTTTTTGTGTTTATTTTGTTGATCTTCCCTGCCCAAACATTATTTTACTTCCGGTTTCGGTTTGCTACTTCTTTCACTTTTCTATCAGACACTGTATATGCTTATAAGCATAGTGTCACCACATATTGCTTATTTTTCCCTTTAACTGGTTTTAACATTCACTGATAAATTATGTATCATATTTAACAATCCGAATGATATGTAGTGTAGAACATCTATTCGTGATTCTTGATGAAATATATTCATGAAATAACTGACTGACATTGATAGAAACACAGTCAAAAGTGAATCATATAGAATGTATTGAGTAAATAAGAGAAGTGAGACAGATATAGGAAATAGTGTAAATTAAGTGGAATAAGGGATCAAACTGGCTTCACTTAAAGAATGAGCTCAGTTCAAGTTCTTGCTACCCTTTGACAGCTGCTACAGCCTTTATATCTAAGGATTTCATCTTAATCCCTGTCAGGTTGAACCCGAAATATTCCGGTTTTGATAGGAGGTATAGACAAAGATCAACTGCACATAAGTGCCTGATAAGTGTCTGATCTTAGTCTACACCTCCTATCTGTCCTTTTGAAACCAGAATAGTTTATGAAATTAATTTTCAAACAAAGTAATACTGAGCAACAAGTACTACAAGTGCTTCCAGCCCTTTGATTCTTATACAATTCTGAAAAGGATTTTATTCAGCATGACAAGGGTTAAGTACCTATGAGAATGCCCAGGTGCTGTTATTCAATTCATGACAAACCCTTTTTACCCATTCTCACACAGTGATGCTTTTTGAAGCCCCTCAAGAAAATCAATTGTGAAAACATTGTGTAAAATGAAGAAATTGCTTGCAACAAGTAATTTCTTTATTTACACAATATTTCTACCTAGAAAGGTTAGAAAATCTAAAATTTCATAAACTTTAAACTGTCTTCTGCAACTCCTTTCTATTTCAATAGGTCTAAACTTTTTCCGTCTGGTAATGGGTTAACCAATTTTAGTTATTCATCAATTACCCTAATAATGTTATATGTGTAGTAAAATATGAATCTATCTTTTTCTTTTTTTCCAAACAGGATCATAGAACCAACTATGGCAGGGGAAACCCAAATCAGTCTACCAGCTTTAACTCCTAGATCTGTTCCAAAGCGATATGAAGAAACAAGACCTGTCAAAATTCAAGGATTTGCTCATACCAGGATAATTGGTATGTTTCCATCATCTCTAACTCATTAGCCATTTCACCCAGGACCTTGACACTTTATACAAATGTTATTCAGGACCCAGGTGAAAGGTCATGTGTGCTACTTAACCCATTCCCAAGCAATGACGATTTTTGAAGCCCCTCAAGAAAAAGATTTGGGAAAACATTGTTGAAAATGAAAAAATTGATTGTAACAAGCAATTTCTTCATTTTCCACAATGCTTTCTACCCAGAAAAGTTGAAAAGTCTACAATTCATCATCTTCAATTTGTCATCTGCAACTCTTTTAAATTTGGACCAGTCTAAAATTTTGCCATCTGGTAATGGGTAAATTACAAAATGCAGGTAATTCTTGTTGTATAGTGTTATATCATTTCCCTATGTTGATTGTTTATCAAATCTAGACTTTTATTTAAAAACAACATTAAAACAATTCATTATTTTTGCAATTAATTCCTTAGAACTTTCATGAGGCAATTCCTGTGCGTACCCTTAAGGCATAGTTTAATTGTGTTAGTATTTTTGAAATTAATTGATAAAAAATCAAAACACCTGTTTTTAGTCTATATGTTTGTAAGTCTTAATCCACCCAAAGATTAATAGGAAATATATACTGAAACAACCATTAACCCATTCCCACTCAGTGATGCTTTTAGACGCCCCAAGAATAAAGCTTCAGAAAATATTGTGGAAAATGAAGAAATTGCTTGCTTCATTATCCACAATGTTTTTTACCCTGTTAGATAGAGATTTTTAAGATTTCATCAACTAAAAAATATCGTCAGCAACTTCTTTAAATTTGGACCAGTCTAAATTTTTGTTGTCTGGTAATGGGTTAATCTATTCCCACACAATCCTGCTTTTATACTCCCCTAATAAAATGCTTTTGAAAACGTAGAAAATTATCCACAATGTTTCCTACCCAAAAAGACAAAGATTTTTTAAATTTCTTCAACTGTTCTCCGCACCTTGGACCATCTAAGATAATCGTTTAACCCATTCCCACACCATGCCACTTTTTGATCCCCCCCCCCCCCCCTTAAGAGAAAAGGATTTGGAAAACATTATGGAAAATAAAGAAATTGCTTGTTACAAGCAATTCCTTCATATCATCAACCTTTTCTACTCAAAAAGACAAACATATTTTAGATTTCATTGACTAAAACATGTGGTCTGCAACTTCTCTTAATTTGGACTAGTCTAAAATGTTGTTTGGGAATGGGTTAAAAAAAATTCTTGAAAACTCTTGGTGCGTATTTTGCTCAGGTCTTGGACATGAACTTCACAAGAGAGAGCTGGAGAAAGCTGAGTATGAAAAACTTCAGGCCATTAGATCGGCTGAACAAGCCGTATGGGAACAAGCAGAGTTCATTAAACAAGCAGCCCTTGACAAGGCTAAACAAGAGGCTCTGGTAGAACAAGAAAAAGTGGTGAAGAAACTGAAAAAAGCTCATGCTAAAGCTTTATTGGTGAGTAACTTCAGATCACTGATTATTGGTATGTATTTCTGGGTTATCATTAATTAGCAAATGGTTGTGGGTCATAGTTATTGGTGAGTAAATCAAGGTCACTGTTTACTGGTGAGTAACTCAAGATCACTGTTTATTGGTGTGTATTTCTGTGTCACCATTTATTGGTGAGTAGTCCTGAGTCAATTATTAATGAGTAACTTTAGGTCACCATTTATTGGTGAGTAACTCTAGGTCACTGTTTACAGGTGTGCACTTCTTTATTGCTGCTTATTTACTCGTACCTCATTTTTATCAGTCGCTATTCATTGCCAGGTAGCCCTGGATCCCTAATTATCAATGAGACAGTATTTAACCCTTTCCTGTTTTTGGAAAATTTAGACTGGTCCAAATTGAGAGAGGATGAAGAAGACAATTGAAATTGGATGCAATTTGAAATGAATCCATCCTATGTGACAGAAAATATTGTGCGAAAAGAAGAAATTGCTTGTTACAAGCAATTTCTTCTTTTTCCACAATGTTTTCTCAAATATAAAATCACAGGAACATAAAATCCCGTGTTTTTACAGGAAAGGGTTAAGACTAAACTAAGTCAAACATAACTTTGAAGCAAGAGAAATGCATAAGGGCCTAAGTTTGACCTTTCTAATAATTTCATATACATGTATGCGCTTATCTAAGACCTGGATCAGTCTATGCATCCACACAGTCTTATCTGAGTCTTCACCATGCATTCTGTAAATAGCTTCTGTCTCAAAGGTTTTTCTGGGCAATCACCAAATATTCTTAATGCATTTACTTACTGTTCAGTATGCTCAGTGTCTGCACTTTATTTTAAAGTGCTGGAAATATCATCCAAAGGCTCATATTGTGAAGGGAAACTCAGTCATAGAAACTCCGATTGAAAATTACAAGCAAGCCGTGCTTAAGTAACTTAATATTTTTTACTAGCCAGAATAAAGATTCACAAGCCCCTACAGAATTATTTTAATATTTTCAGTGTATAAGGGTTTATTGAAGTGCCAAATAAGCAAAGAAAACCAAAATAATGAAATCAGAAGGCCAGAATTTTACAAGCCTGTCAGGCTAGTTATTAAAGATTTTTGCAAGGTGTCCCCCCCCCCTTCCCAAAGAAAAAACTTGAAAACATGTGGAAAATGAAGAAATCACTTGTAAAAACAAGCAATTTCTGCATTTTCCACAATGTTTTGTACCCCAAGATACAAAAAATTAAAATTCCTTCAACTAAATATTTCATTTGGAACAACCTAAATTTTTTGTCATCTGGTAATGGGTTAAACAGGTTTAATCCATTTGTGACCCGACACGCTGAAGAGAACCAGACAAGAACTCTGTGAAACAAATATGCGAAAAGGAAATCTGATCCAGCAGAGGTTAGATGGAATGATACATGTTCAAAAATTATTTGTATTTTGAAAATAAACTGATTGTAAGGTAGAATATCCATTCTAGTTCTTCAAAAATTTGTGTCAAGGGATAAGATTCATCTGTGGTCATTACTTTCCACACTCCACACCATTCTTCACTCTAAATGTGAATGGGGGGGTCTTACATGTTTAGGATGTTGGACTTGTAATTTGAGTGAAGTCAAGAGTTGTGGATTCGAAATACGCCTCACTTTTGGTCACATTTTATCTTTTAGCAAGAAATTCAGACTCCAGTCTTTTATTTCCTACCATAATGCTTGAGGCTAAGAAAGGATGTAGTTGTAGTACTGGTGTGGCAAATACCTGGAACCATGGTTAGGTACTCCAGTTGCTATATGACTGAAATACTGTTAAAAGTGGCATAAAACCCCGTTTGATCAATAAATCAGAGCTGAGTCTAGTACTTGTAACACCCAAGAAGCTAATGAATAAGTGAACTTCACTGTGATATAACTGAAAGATTGTTCCCAGTGGTGTTAAACCCCAATTCAAACAAACAATAAACATAATGTGTAAATTGTAGCATTGTAATCTTATCTTAAATTGAATTCATGTAGGAGGAAGCCTTAAAAGTTGAGATGGAGATGCAGAAGTTGGCAATAGAACAGGTCAAACAAGAGAGACTAGAGGGAGAGAAACGCTTGAAAGAAGCGGTCACAAAGACTGAGGCTCAATGTGAACAAGAAAAGGTTGAAGCTGTGGCTGAAGCTCGTAGAGAAGAAAAAAAATTAGCAGCAGATGAGGCTTCGAGAGTCGCAAGGTACGCCATTTTCAACTAAGTTTTTTTTTAATGCTTTCAAGAGGATTATCAAAATTTCTCTGAATAATTTCAAAGATAAAAAACATCGAAAAGTATCATAATCAAATTCTGTATGGAAGATTTTGTTCAGCTTTGGTTCACTTGAGCTTCTGAATGTCATCTCAGAAGGAACAAAGATACCAATGGCATGATCCTGTCTCAATAATATTAACATGCATGATGACACACTTTAACCCATTCCCACACAACAAAATTTTGGACTGATCCAAATTGAAAGGAGTTGCAGATGACAATTAAAAGTTTATAAAATGTTGGATTTTTTCAATTTTCTGGGTTGAAAACATTGTGTAAAATGAAGCATTTGCTTGTCACAAGCAATTTCTTCATTTTACACAATGTTTTTCCAATTGCTTTTCTTCAGGCGCGTCAAAAGGCGTCACTGTGTGGGAATGGGTTAAGAAACTTTGGGTGAAAAATTTCCTATTTTGTCTCTCCTTTGTATTAAAAAAAATATAGTATTTGATTGTTGTTTGCGTAAGATTGATAAATTGTTTATTTTGTGAACAACAAAAAGTGAAAATATACTTGTGGCACTGTCACTCTTGAAAATCTTACTTTTCTTGTTCACATAATGAAAGAAAAAATTGACTGTTGCCATGTCCTGTTGGATGCTACTTAGACAGGGGCTAAAAACTTACACAGGGGTTAAAAATATTTTCTTATGTTTGCTTTTCATTCTACCTTTTTAACCCATTCCCACTCAATGATGCTTTTAGACGCCCGCATGAAAAAGAGCTTGGGGAAAACATTAGGGTAAATGAAGAAATTGCTTGTTACAAGCAATTTCTACATTTTCGACAATGTTTTGTACCCAGAAAATTGAATAAATCCAAAAATTCATAAGCTCTAAATTGTCATATGCAACTCCTTTCAATTTGGATCAGTCTAAAATTTTGCCATGTGGGAAAGGATTTAATGGATTTTCAAAATATATTCTCAGAAATATTTTTTCTTATGATCTATTGCACATGATCAGGGTTCAGGAGTTATTGTTGCTTTATGGAAAAAATGGGGCTTCTTGTCTATGCCAGTTTTGAAAACATTGTGTCTTTTACCCGAGTGTAGGACAAAACCCCCCTAAGGACAAAACCTACCTAGGACAAAACCCCCATGGACAAAACCCCCATTCCCACTCAGTGACGCCTTTAGACACCCCCAAGGAAAGAAGCTTTGGAAAACATTGTGGAAAATGAAGAAATTGCTTATTACAAGCAATTTCTTCATTTCCCACAATGTTGTCCACCCGGAAAGTTGAAAATATCCAAATTTTCATTGATTTTAAATTGTTGTCTGCTATTTCTTTCAATTTGGGACAGTCTAAAGTTTTGCCACCTGGTAATGGTTTAATTAACAAATTATACTTGTATATATTCAAACTGAGAGAAAGTAGAGACCACAAATCTTAACTGTATTCAACCCATTCCCAAACAGTCCTTATTTTTGATGCCCCTCAAGAAAAAGCTTCAGAAAACATTGTGGAAAAGAAGAGATTGCTTGTTACAAGCAATCTCTTCATTATCCACAATGTTTTCCAACATTACAATTCATCAACTAGAAATTATCGTCTACATTACTTTGAATTAATCTAAGATTTTGTCATGAGGTTATTTGTTTTTGTTTGTTTGAATGGGGTTTTACGCCGCTTTTAACAATCTTTCAGTCATATCGCGGCGGCTGGAGCACCTAACAATGGATTCCTGGTATTTCTCACACCAGTACTACCATTACATCCTTTCCTAGCCTCCAGCTGCTATCCCACATAGGTCTACGATTATCGACCCATTGGTGAGAGACAAGTAGTCGGAAAGGATGAGTGCCGCCGTCGGGAATCGAACCCGGGACCTCTAGATTGAAAGTCTGACGCGCTACCAACTGCGCTATGACGGCGGCCGTCATGAGGTTATGGGTTAAGTTGATAATATGTAACTCATACCATGGGAAACATCTTTGGAAAAGATAGAATGACTTGTTACAAGCAGTTTCTTTATTTCCCCCTTGCATTCCAAAACTTTTCTCTAGAGGGTTATCTTACTTAGAGGGGCCTTAACCTATTGAAACCCCCTATTTTACACGTTTTGGAAAAAAAAACTGGAAAATGAAAAAAGTATTGATGTAATCTCCAGGTAGCAGAATCAAGATTGATTAATCTAAGTTGTAGGAACTTGTTTTGCTATCAATGTCAAATACAGTGATATCTGAGTGAGCAGCCAACCCTGAACAGCAGCCAATCTGTGCACAAAGGCCATCTGAAATCCCCCCATGCAATTTCACTATTCAAATATACTGTAAACAGCAACTGTAAAATCCAGCCAGAGGCCACTCTCAATGCTTTATTATGACACCTGTATAGCAGCCACTTTAATTACTTCATACCAATTTTCACACCTAACAGTGATTGAGGTGTGAAGTTATTACACACTCTAGATATTATCAATATCTGTTTTCCCTTAAAGACCTAGTTTAAGGAATGTTGTGTATGTTGGACCCCTACTGATAAGCTAATTGCCTTATCTGTAAATCACACCAGGGGAGTAATCATCTTGTATATTCCAGTGATGACCATGGTAAAAAATTGTCAATATTATGCAGTAGCTGCACCTTAGCTTTATGTTAATGAGAATTTGATAGAAACCAAAGCAAAGTTATTTTTGAAATTTCATTTTATCATTTTTTATGCTTTTAATATTTTAAACCAATTTCAAATAATTGAATGAAAAGTGACTTAGTTGCAGAACCCTGGATTTAATGTAATGAAAAGAGATTTACATGCATTATTTTTTCTATAACTCAAGGAGTAAAACAGTTTCTTCAAACATTGTGTTAAAGTAAGAATTTCTAGTAAAAATAATTACTCCATTTTGATCTCTGCCTGCCTTAGAACATTGGAAGTATTTTCTGAATATTGTAGCAGTTTTAACAACTAAAAATGTTTGATTTACTAAAAGAGAAAAAGTGTTGAAATGTTGAGACAAAGGGGGAAATCAGAAAAATCAATGTTTTCTCCTCTTTTTATACGCCCGTCGAAGACGGGACGTATTATGGGATCACCCGTGATGTCCGGGCGTCCGGGCGTCCGGGTGTCCGGGCGTCCGGTCGTCCGGGTGTCCGGTCGTCCGGGCGTCCGGGCGGTGTCCACTTCTTTGTCCGGAGCATAACTCTGTCACCGTAAGTCCGATTGACTTTAAACTTGGCAGTTATATTCTTCTCATCAATACGGAGTGCAGTGCGCAATAACCATAACTCTACCTGGCCTATTTTTTGAGTTATTGCCCTTTGTTGTTTTTCATACTTGAATCTTGTCCGGAGTATATCTCTAAAAGTATTATAGCTAGGATCATGAACCTTCATGGGTGTATAGATCTCACCAAGGGGGAGTGCAGTGCACAAGAACCATAACTCTACCTGGCCTATTTTTTGAGTTATTGCCCTTTGTTGTATTTCATATATGAATCTTGTCCGGAGTATATCTCTATAAGTATTATAGCTAGGATCATGAAAATTCATGAGTGTATAGATCTCACCGAGGGGGAGTGCAGTGCACAAGAACCATAACTCTACCTGGCCTATTTTTTGAGTTATTGCCCTTTGTTGTTTTTCATACATGAATCTTGTCCGGAGTATATCTCTAAAAGTATTATAGCTATGATCATGAAACTTCATGGGTGTATAGATCTCACCAAGGGGGAGTGCAGTGCGCAAAAACCATAACTCTACCTGGCCTATTTTTTGAGTTATTGCCCTTTGATGTTTTTCATACTTGAATCTTATCCCGAGTATATCTCTGAAAGTATTATAGCTAGGATCATGAAACTTCATGGGTGTATAGATCTCACCAAGGTGGAGTGCAGTGCACAAGAACCATAACTCTACCTGGCCTATTTTTTGAGTTATTGCCCTTTGTTGTTTTTCATACTTGAATCTTGTCCGGAGTTTATCTCTAAAAGTATTTAAGCTAGGATCATGAAACTTCATCGGTGTATAGATCTCACCAAGGGCAAGTGCAGTGCACAAGAACCATAACTCTACCTGGCCTATTTTTTGAGTTATTGCCCTTTGTTGTTTTTCATACTTGAATCATGTCTAGAGTATATCTCTAGAAGTATAATAGCTAGAATCATGAAATTTCATGGATGGATAGAGCTTACCAAGTGGGAGTGCAGTGTACAAGAACCATAACTCTACCTAGACTATTTTTTTAGTTATTACCCTTTGTTGTTTTTCCTACTTGAATCATGTCCGGAGTATATCTCTAAAAGTATAATAGCTAGAACAATGAAATTTCATGGATGGATAGAGCTTACCAAGGGGGAGTGCAGTGTACAAGAACCAAAACTCTACCAAGCCTATTTTTTGAGTTATTGCCATTTGTTGTCTTTCATACTTGAATCTTGTCCGGAGTATATCTCTAAAACTATCATAGCTAGGATCATGAAACTTCATGGGTGTATAGATTTCACCAAGGGGGAGTGCAGTGCAAAAGAACCATAACTCTGCCTGGACTAATTTTTGAGTTATTGCCCTTTGTTGTTTTTCATACTTGAATCTTGTCCAGAGTATATCTCTTAAAGTATTATAGCTAGAATCATGAAATATCATGGATGTATAGAGCTCACCAAGTTGGAGTGCAGTGTACAAGAACCATAATTTTACCTAGCCTATTTTTTGAGTTATTGCCCTTTGTTGTTTTTCATACTTGAATCTTGTCCGGAGTATATCTCTAAAATTATAATAGCTAGAACCATGAAATTTCATGGATGGATAGAGCTCACCAAGTTGGAGTGCCGTGTACAAGAAACATAACTCTACCCAGCCTTTTTTTTTTGAGTTATTGCCCTTTGTTGTTTTTCATACTCAAAATTCCTGGAGTATATCTCTAAAAGTATTATAGCTATGATCATGAAACTTCATGGGTGTATAGATCTTACCAAGGGGGAGTGCAGTGCACAAGAACCATAACTCTACCTGGCCTATTTTTTGAGTTATTGCCCTTTGTTGCTTTTAATACTTGAATCTTGTCCGGAGTATATCTCTAAAAGAATAATAGCTAGGATCATGAAATTTCATGGATGGATAGAGCTCACCAAGTGGGAGTGCAGTGTACAAGAACCATAACTCTACCTGGCCTATTTTTTGAGTTATTGCCCTTTGTTGTTTTTCATACTTGAATCTTGTCCGGAGTATATCTCTAAAAGTATTATAGCTAGAATCATGAAACTTCATGGATGGATAGATCTCACCAAGGGGGAGTGCAGTGTACAAGAACCAAAACTCTACCTAGCATGTATTTTGAGTTATTGCCCTTTGTTGTTTTTCATACTTTGTTTGACAAAAAAAAATTCATTCAAAATAACCTCAGTTCTATTCAAACCCCCAGTTAATATTAAGCAGTGTGACGGGCGTATCTTGTGACAATTTGACACCTTGTTTGAATGTTGTCTATTCAAGTTATTCCAGATGCTATTCGTGATCTGTTATAACAATAGCTTCTTATTTTTAGCTTCCCTGAGCACGAAGTGCTCTGGAGGAGCTATTGTGATCGGTCATCGTCCGTCGTCCGTCCGTCCGTCTGTCCGTCCGTCCGTTCACAATTACAAAAAAATCTTCTCCTCCTAAACTAACCATGGAATTTCAACAAAACTTCACAGAAATGATCCTTGGGTCATGCTCTTTCAAAATACTTTTCTAAATGATTCCGGATTTTACATAGAAAAAAAGAAGGAAATCTTTAAAAATCTTTTTCTCCCTAATCATTAAGCCTAGAACTTTGATATTTGGTATACATCATCATCTTATGACCCTCTACCAAAATAGTTCAAAGAATTACCCTATTCTGAAAATTAGCCCTTTTCTTAATGATCCCTGATTTTACATAGAAATAAAGAAGGAAATCTTTTAAAATCTTCTTCTCCAAAACCATAAGGCCTAGAGCTTTGATATTTGGTATACATCATCATCTATTGACCCTCTACCAAAATACTTCAAAGAATTACTGTATTCTGAAAATCAGCCCTTTTCTTAATGATCCCTGATTTTACAAAGAAATAAAGAAGGAAATCTTTTAAAATGTCCTTCTCCCAAACCATAAGGCCTAGAGCTTTGATATTTAGTACAAATCATCATCTATTGACCCTCTACCAAAATACTTCAAAGAATTACCCTATTCTGAAAATTAGCCCTTTTCTTAATGATCCCTGATTTTACATAGAATTAAAGAAGGAAAACTTTAAAAATCTTCTTCTTCCAAACCATAAGGCCTAGAGCTTTGATATTTTGCAAATATCATAATATATTGACCCTCTACCAAAACACTTCAAAGAATTACTGTATTTTGAAAATTAGCCCTTTTCTTAATGATCCCTGATTTTACATAGAATTAAAGAAGGAAAACTTTAAGAATCTTCTTCTTCCAAACCATAAGGCCTAGAGCTTTGATATTTTGCAAATATCATAATATATTGACCCTCTACCAAAATACTTCAAAGAATTACTGTATTCTGAAAATTAGCCCTTTTCTGTCAGCAGCTATTCCTGATTTTACAAAGGAATAAAGAAGGAAATCTTGGAAAATCTTCTTCTCCCAAACCATAAAGCCTAGAGCTTTGATATTTGGTACATATCATCAGCCATTGACCCTCTACCAAATTACTTAAAAAATTAGCCCTTTTCTGTGCAATCCCTAATTTTAGTTAGGAACAAATAATGATATCTTTGAAAACCTTCTTCTCCTTAACCATTAGGCTTACAGCTTTTATACTTAGTATGTATTGATGTCTATACTTCAAAGCATTACCATATTCATGAAACTAGTGCTATATGATGGGATCATCAATATACCTAGGATTAAAATAGAAATCTGTAAACCTCTTCTCCAAAATAATTAGACAGAGGGCTTTGCCATTTTGTTTATATCATTAAGCCATGAACCATCATACTCAGGGGAGCGATTTAGGACCATCATGGTCCTCTTGTTTATTTTTACTGTCTAATACACATCAACAAAGTCTTAAAAATGACGTCTTATTATTTATTAACAATTTTAACCAAATAAAATTCATAATTTATCTCAAGACACAAATTGGTTGCAAAGAAAGTGCAAATATATGCAACGCTTATCCATGATAATATAGCAGGTTTAATCCCTTGTATACTGTATACAGCTTCCTTATCAGATAAGGTCGTTAAATTCTCAGTGGGTGGTTAATTGTTTATCTCATTTAGGGGGGGGGGGGGGTCAAATAAAGAAGGATTAAACTAGGCCTTTAATATGTAGCACTGCATTGTACTTATTACTCTTTCTTAAATTATACATGTTTTTCCAAAACATGGTCAGTTTAGGTGTTTCTTGTCAAAGCTATATCAACTTGTTCCTTATAATCCGTACTGTTTTTTTTAAAGCTTTTACAAAATATCCACAATTTCTATTTTCCAAATTTGACACATAGGCTCAAAAAAAAAAAAAAAAAGCAAAAGAAAAAATGCATTGTTTGTACAAATATCTGAAACCATAGATGTGAATAGAAAACAACATCTTTCAGATTGAATACTGTGAATAGCAGCCAATCTGTGTACAGTAGTCAGTTTGGGCACTGCCCTTAAATGGCTGCTGTACACAGATTCCACTGTAATCATGTTAAGCCCTTTCCTGTATGATCCCTAGTTTTTACGACCCTGTGATTTTATGCTTCATAAAACATTGTGGGAAAAGAAGAAATTGCTTGTAACAATATTTTCTACCCTGTAGATTGGTTACTTTTCGAATTTCACTTACTTTTAATTGTCGTCTGCAGCTTCTTTGAATTTGGACAAGTCTAAAATTTTAAAAATCAGGAAAGGGTTAAACCATTCATTTGTTTCTTAGGAGAAGATTTTTCAAAGAAACCGTTTACAGACAGGCACACACACTGACAAACTCTTCATGGACAATGTATATAGCCACACTGGCCTTTGGCCAATCGAACTAATAATGGGACTTGAAATATTGAAAGAGTCATTTAATCAACCCTTTTCATTTGAACCTAGAGTATTCCTGAGTTGGCAGGTGGATGTAGACAAAGATCAGACTGCACATAAGTGCAGTCTGATCTTTGTTGACACCACCTGCTTGCCCCTTTTACGTCAAAGTTGTTTATAAAATTTTATTTCTAAACGAATTTTGACCTACTTTCAATGCTTTCAGTCCTTTGATTTTCATGCAATTTTTGAGAAGGATTTTATTTAGCATGACAAGGGTTAATACATTCCCACACTCAGACTCTTTTTGACACCCCTCAAGAAAACATTTTGGGAAATCATTATGTAAAATGAAGAAATTTCTTACAAGAAGCAACTTCTTCATTTTATGCAATGTTTTTCAACAAAAAATTGAAAAAAATCTAAGATTTCATAAACTTCATGATGCTGTCTGCAACTCCTTTGGATTTGGACTGGTCCAAAATTTTGTTGTGTGGGAATGGGTTAAAGGACAAATACTTTTGTCCAAAATCTGATGTAAGGCACTTTCAAGTGACACTATAACCTGTTGATAAAGTACATGACGTATCACATAATAATAAAAAAGCCATAATATATTATACTTTCAGGGCAAACAAAGAACATTTTGATAATGCCATGAAAAAAGCTGAAAATGAGAAAATCAGGGCCCTAAAAGTAAGTACATTGTGTAATAATTTGTTTCATGATTTGAATTGACCAATTCCAAAACAACAAAATTTTAGACTGGCCCAAATTGAAAGAAGCTGCAGACAACAATTTCAAGTTGATAGAATTTAAAAATTTTTCATCTCTTTGGTTAGAAAACATTGTGGATGATGAAGATATTGCTTGATACAAGCAATTTCTTTATTTTCCACAGTGTTTTACAAAGTGTTTTGTAGAGGGGCATAAGAAATTGTGATTGTGTGGGAATGGATTAAAGTAAATTTCTTATAACTTTTAACCATTTAACCCATTCCCACACTGGGAGGCCTTTAAATGCCCCTCTATAAAAAGTCGATGGAAAACATTGTGGATAATGAAGAAATTGCTTGTTACAAGCAATTTCTTCATTATCCACAATGTTTTCTACCCCAAAATATTAAGATTTTTAAAATTTCATAAACTTTAAATTTTCGTCTGCAACTCCTTTCAATTTGGACCAGTTTAAAATTTTGTTGTGTGGGATGGGTTAATCCCAAAGAAAGTTGTTTTACTTCTACAATGAAGGGGATGCTGGCCATACCCAGAGGTCTAGATACGAGGGGGAAACCAGCATTCTAAAATCCTTATTTCTTAATGAAACGATTCAAATGAGTACCTACAACATAGGGTTAATGTCAGGATTGGTGAAATATTTAAAACTATAACACGAATTATGCCCTCTATCTGTAGCTCTGCATACCCACTGACTTCGAAATCGTTATTTTGCAAAATTTATGGTCAGTAATTTGTAGCAAGGAAATGAAAAGGTTGGTTGGCTGCCTAAATGTTGTAACTAAAGCTTTAAGTCGGCAAACCAACTAAATACTGCACAAAAATGTTGGCTAGCACGGCAGTTTAAAGTTTGCTTTAGGTCTTAGCGTATGATTTGATTGGTTGATTGATTTGTCAATTTTCAGCCATGCACAAAGGTCTACCATATTTCTTCTAATAAACTTTCCCTCCCTAAAAGTAGTTTTTCTCTCACCAATCAACACAGCAAAACATAGATATGAAAAATTCTATTACGATTTTCTTTCTCTAGACTATTGGAAAAATGACAAAATCCTCTTCTTGTAATGTTCCTAGCCTAGTTTACAAAGACTTTATATTGCCATATGCAACTTCTTTTAGTTTGGTTAAAAATTTTGATAGGCTAATAAATTGACATTAATCCATTCCCACGCAACAAAATTTTGGACTAGTCCAAATTCAAAGGAGTTGCAGATGATAATTTAAAGTTAGAGAAATGGTAGATTTTTATCAGCCTTTGGGTAGAAAAGATTGTGTACAAGCAATTTCTTCATTTTACATTGTACAAGCAATTTCTTCATTTTATACAATGTTTTCTAGATTGTTTTTCTTGAAGGGCATTAGAAAGAGTCATTTTGTGGGAATGGGTTAAGTACATTCTTTACAGCTGCACTGAATTTTGTGAGTTTTTTTAACAGCTTCAGGACCCATTTGGTCAAAAGAAAATCTAGTAGTCTATTGGCAAAAACGCCCGAGTCAAATAAGTTTGCATTGGAATCCCACACCACTTACTCTTGTACAATATTGCCTTAACTCTTTCCTGTTCAAACCAGGGATTTTACGATGCTGTTATTTCATACTTGGGAAAACATTTTGGGAAAAGAAGGAATTGCTTGTGAAAAGCAATTTCTCCTTTTCCCACAATACTTTCAACCACATTGGATGGTTTAATTTCAAATTGCATCCAATTTTCAATCTTGTCTGCAACCTCTTTTATTATTGGACCATTCTAAAATTTCACGAAAGGTAAAAGGGTTAAAATCAACAATATTACTGGACTCTTCTACATAATGGTTTGATTCACAATTCACAGGAGTTGAGGGACCAGAAAGATTTAGAGAAAACTCGCGCAGTTCAAGAAGCAGAAGCTAGAGAACGAAGAATAGCCAAGGAGCTGTGTGATACATTAACCCGACAGTTTGAAGCTGTCGTTAAAGATCTAAACAAGGAAATCGAGGATAAGAAAGCGGACATTCGTAAACTTCTTGGTCAAATCTCTGATACAGAAAAATCAAAATCACACGTAGAAAACTGCCTCGTTGATACAAGAAAGGATTTTCAGGATTTCATCGATAGTTTACCACCATTTGATCGCCGTCAAGCAGATTTTCTGATACCAATAGTATATCTGGATGAACTGGAAAGAAAAGGTTATGATGTCCAACCATTACGACCTCCAAAAACAAAGAAAACCAAAAAATAATTTTTACATTTTTTCATATAATGTAAAGAGTTTTTGTTTTCTCTCTTTTTTTGCATGTTAATATATTCAGTTATCATATTTTATTGAGCAATAATCAGGGTTTTGGTGTTGTTTAAAAGTCTAACTTATCTATATACAGTGCATTTTTTTCTGTGATATTTTAGAAAGTGACATCATATTGCATGTTCATTTATATCTTCATCTTTTACTACAACTATTAAAATATCAGGGAAAGATACATTAGTGTTGTCTATTGCATGAAAAACATATAATTTTGAGAGGGTACCCTTAAGCCTTTCCTATTTTGCCAAAGTTTAGACCAATTTCCAAATTCAAAGGTTTTGCAGATGAAAATTGTAAGAGGATTTAATTGGAAAAATAACCATTCAGTAGAGTAGAAAATATTGTAGAAAAAGAAGAAATTGCTTGTTACAAGTAATTTCTTCTTTTTCTACAATGTTTTCTCAAAAATAAAAACACAGGGACGCAAAAGCCAGGGATTGAACAGGAAAGGGTTAAGAAGGAAAGAATCCCAAAGCATAATCTTTCATAAAAAATTTTCCTTAATTTCTCATTGTGAATGATATTTTTTTTAGATACACAAGTGCTTAACTTGTTAAACCATCACCAGACGACAGAATTTCTAAGTTCACTTTGGTCTAAATATACAATTTGATTGGTCTTTAGATTTTTTGATTGTCAGCACAGTGATGACAAGGAAGACAGAAGTACACATGTACTGATAAGCCATCCTAGACTCTTGTTTCTATTAACACTTGTTTCCATTAAGTCATGTTATACTGAATAAAATCCTTTATTGAATTGCAGCCACCATCATAGCGCAGTCAGTAGTGCATAAGACTCCCAATCTTCAATCATGGGATGTCATGGGTACAATCCCCAACGGCGGCACATATTCTTTCTGACATTTTCTCTCACCATCGGGTAGCCAATCATAAACCTAAGTGGGATAGTAGCTGGAAGCTAGGAAAGGATGTAGTGATAGTTCTGGTGTGAGAAATACCAGGTGCTCCAGCTGCCACAATATAACTGAAATACTGTTAAAAGTGGCATTAAACCCCATTCAATCAATCAATTTATTAAATTGCAATAAAATCAAAAGGCTGAAGGTACTGGGACTTGATGTGGGTCAATATTTAGTTTGAAAATTTATTATAACAACTCTTTATTGAAAGAGACAAACAGTTGGTCTAGACAAAGATTATACTGCACATATGTGCAGGCTGATCTTTGTTCCTAAACAGGAATATTCCGGCTCCAACATATCAAGGCTTATACAGTCATATGCTTTTGACCAACCCCTCATGTTTTTCTCTGAATGTCTCTAGAGCTTAACCCATATCCAGATGACAGCATTTTAGACTGGTCCAAATTGAAAGGAGTTGCAGACGACGATTTGAAGTATGAAATTTTATATTTTTTCAAATTTCTGGGTAGAAAACATTGTGTAAAATGAAGAAATTGCTTCTTACAAGCAATTTCTTCATTTCACACAATGTTTTGTCGATTGTTTTTCTTGAGGGGCATCTGTGTAGGAATGGGTTAACTCATTTGTGTTTATCAAATTTGAAACTGTTCAGTGAATTACTTTAGGGATCTCTAATAACAATATTCTGTATCTTTGCTTTGAGATGTTTTTTATGTTAATGATTTGTTACTGTTTTTAAATATATATTTTTTTGTTAACATTTTTTTGCATACATATCAGAGTTTTATATTCAACATAATGTTATCAGTATTATAAATTCTATCTGTCAAGAAAGCCATGATTTTAACCCTTGTTATGCTGAACCCAACATATTCCGGTTTTGGCAGGAGGTGTAGACAAAGATCAGCCCGCACATAAGTGCAGTCTGATCTTGGTCTACACCTCTTGTTTTTACTTTTCCTGCCAGAGTTGTTTATGAAATTAATTTTCAAAAGAAATATTGATGACTGAACAAAAGTACTACAAGTGCTTTCAGCCCTTTGATTTTAATACAATTTTGAAATAGATTTTATACAGCATTACAAGGGTTAAGCTCCACCGGTCAAAGGCTATTTACTGTTGTTTTAGCATTGTGACTGTTGTCTGTGTGTCCAATAAGTTTATCTTTAAAAATTCCTGGTTGGTGGAATTAAAAAAATCTTTGTCTTTTGGGGTTGAAAATATTGTTCATTGTCCTCAATGTGTTAAAATGTTCTTTGCAGGGGGAGCAAAAAAGGGGGGGTTGTTTGGAATTTGGATAACTGTTGCTTGGCTTGTAACTTTTCTAGGCTAGGGAATTTTTAGCCTTTGAATACATCCCTTGTTTTAACCCATTCCCACACAGTGACCCCTTTGGATGCCCCTCAAGAAAAACAAGTAGGAAAACATTGTGTAAAATGAAGAAATTGCTTGTAACACATATTTTTCTACCCAGAAAAATGAAAATATTTAAAATTTTGTGAACTTTATTTTGTTGACTCAGCTCCTTTCAACTTTGACCGGTCTAAAATTTTGTCATCTGGTAATGAGTGAAATAAACCTTTTATTCTCCTTTAACTACTAGTAATTATCAGAAAACAAATTTTGTTACTGACTCAAATTGAAAGAAGTTTCATCCTATAATTTTAAGCTTTTGAAATTTTAAAAATCTTTGTCATTTTACATAGGAAACATTTCAAACAATGGATAAACTGTTGTTATTTTCTTAAGGGTAAAGATAAAGTGGGATTTGGAGGGCATTGGCTTATCAGTAAATTCATAACAGTTCAGTGATAAAGATTCTAAGATGTCTCTAGTTATCAAAATCTAACAATTATTATACCCCCCATAACTTTGTTAGGGGGGTATATAGGAGTCAGTTTGTCGGTTGGTCCGTCTGTCTGTAGCTTTTTCGCGTCCGCACAATTTCTGGGCAACCATTGGACGAATTTGATTCAAACTTCACTGATATAATCAGTATCAAGCAGAGATGTGCATATCCTATTTTTATAATGGTCCATTGATTTTTGACAGAGTTATGGCCCTTTGGTGAAAAATCGTGTCCGCTGAATTTCTCAGCAACCATTGGACGGACTTGATTCAAATTTTACAGAAAGACTCGGTATAAGTCAGACATGTGCATATCCTATTTTGGTTATTGTCCATTTATTTTGATGGATTTATGGCCCTTTAATTAAAAAAGTCCATTTTTGTTATGGCCCTTTTGGACAAGCACTGTTGGGGGATATTAGTCCGCTTTGGGACAAGTCTAGTTGTAATTTTTGTAATAAAAGACCCTGTGTGCAGGCTGCTTTCCATCTACACCTCCTGCCAAATCCTGAAAACTCTTGGTCCATCTTAACAAGGGTAGGTCCTTTGACCAACAACAGCTTTATTTTCACTTTAATACTTGCAACGAGTGAAAATGAGGCTTTTGCTGTTCAGTCATTGACAGATTTGACTCATTACCAGATGACAAAATATTAAACTGGTCCAAATTTAAAGGAGATGCAGAGGACCATTCAAAGTTTTTAAAATTTTAGATTTTCAAATTTCTGGGTAGAAAACATTGTTCAAAATAAAGAAATTGCTCACTACAAGCAATTTCTTCATTTTACACAATGTTTTCAAAAAAAATTTTCTTTAGGGGCGTTCAAAAGCTTCAGTGAGTTCAATGGGTGAATGAAATAATGTAACACTAAGGATTGTTCTATTTGAAAGGGTTCAAAGAATTCATAAGATTCTTTTATAGTACAATCTGTTTAAATATTTTCTTTTATTTGTATTTACATGCGATTGTCTCATTCTCTTTATTTTTGTCTCATAGAATGACTTTTATTTTTATACGTATGATACTTGATCTTGCTTGATGTTGCGAAGACATTGTTGGAAAAGAGAAAATTGCTCGTAAGAAAGAATTTCTTTTTTCCCTCCGTGTTATATAACGTAGGTGAGGTAATTTTCAATGTACTCTTAACCCTTTACACTTTTTACGTCCTTGTGATCTTATACTTGAGCAGCAGCAACACTTTGTAACAATCGGAATATTTGAAAATAATGTGCTCTGAAGCTTAGTAGTTGTTTTTTTATCAACAAAATATAAAAAAAATATTTTGAATTCAAAAATTATAAATATCAAATTGCCTCTGCCCTGTTGAGAGACTCTACCTTTTTGGGACAAGGGGTTAATTAAAAAAGTTGATTAAACAGAATCGAACACTGACAGAGACCTGCCTTTCAAATAACCCATCATTTGGAGAGCACGGTAATTTTGGTGATAAATTGTCTAAGTAATTTCTCTAATGGTAAAATACACTTAAGCACCCAGAAATGTGAAAAAATCAAAAATATCATCAACTTTCAATTTTTGTCTGCAACTCCTTTCAATTTCAGCCAGTCTAAAATTTTACCGTCTGGTAATTGGGGTTAAAGCTGTAGTTATGATATTTAGGTCGCCAACCAACCATTGTATATTTTTGTTACAAGCTGCTAACCATAAATTCTGCAAAATAACCATATTCAACTTCTCATTTGGAACAGCAATCTGTCATTTGCTGTAGTAAGCAGTATTTCTTTTTCCATGCTTTCCTGTACAAACCGCGGGATTGAAGAAACATTGCAGAAAAAGAAGAAATTGCTTGTAACTAGCAATTTCTTCATTTCCAACAATATTTTCTACCACATAGGATTGTCACATTTCAAATTGTATCTAATTTTCATTGTCATCTACAACCTCGTTCAATTTGGACTCGCCAAAAATTTTAAAAAGGGAAAGGGTTAAGTTCTTTGAAGCATCAAAATACCAGATTGTATCGTAAATAAAAGGGTTTCATCTTGAAAGTGTTTAACAAATACCAATAATTGAAACAGATAATAAGAAAAGTCATGTCATTCTACTGAAGTTGATATTAAGTTGCTAAATGCCTTGTCACTGATTTTTTTTGCTTATAAGTACATAATTTTTATTTTCTGCCCTTTCTATTTCTATTCTTTTGTTTAGTCACTAATTAAAACAAGATTTCACACCTCAATCACCCGTTTTTGTTCTTATTTTTACTAATAAGAAACAAAGGACCAAAGAACACTTTGAAAGATTTTGGCATACATTAAATTCACCTAGTACTAGATGACAAAATACTACATTGGTCAAAACTGAATGCTTTACATGAGAGAACACTTATGCCTTTCACTTGGAGGTTTTATAAGTAAAATAATTGTTTCTAATCCAACCTTCCTTCATTGATTTCCTTTTAATAAGCAATGCCTGACAATTGCTTAACCCATTCCCATACAATGATGCATTTTGACATTCCTCAAGAAAAAAAATTGGGAAAACATTGTGTAAAATGAAGAAATTGCTTAAACCAAGCAATTTCTTCATTTCCATAATGTTTTCTACCTCAAAAGCTGAAAAAATGTAAAGTTTCATAAACTTTAAAATGTTATCTGCAACTCCTTTGAATTTGGACCAGTCTAAAATTTTGCTGTCTGGTAATTGATTAAAGAGGATATCCCTGCCTTTGTAGATATGGCGTTGCTTTTATGTAGTTGAAAATGAGTTTTTGTGACTGCATGTGTTCAGGCCTCAGCCACAATATCACTTTATAATATGGCTTTGACTTCTTTCATCTATTGGCTGCCCTCATAGTGTAGTCGGTAGCGCGTCAGACTCCTAATCTTCAGTCATGGGATGTCATGGATTCGATCCCTGGCAGCAGCACCTATTCTTTCCGACATTTGTCTCTCACCAGTAGGTGTTTAATCGTAAACCTAAGTGGGAAAGCAGCTGGAGGCTAGGAAAGGATGTAGTGGTAGTACTGGTGTGAGAAATACAATGTACCAGGTATCCATTCTTAGGTGCTCCAGCCACCGTGATATGACTGAAATACTGTTAAAAGTGCCATTTAACCCCATTCAATAAATTAATCTTTCACCCATAACCAAATAATAACTTGTTTTTGCATCCCTGATGAGTAATATTAGGGAAAACTTATTACTGAAAGGGAAATTGTTTGGATTTTTCCTTTTATTGTAAGTTCTATTTTAATTGAATCAACCAGAAGAGCTATAGCGATTGCCTTTTCCAGTCTGTCCATCCACTTTTCTTTGTTTACACAATAGAGTCCACAATTTTCATTTGATTCTCTTCAAACTTTCTCAGAATAATTATACCATCATAAGAATCTTTCCTTTCGAAATTGGGTCAGATCCGTCAAGAAACACAGGAAAAGGGGCCTTATGAAAGTTTTAATTAAAAATCTATTAAAAATCCTTGGTTCACACACTAGAGTCCAGTTATCATTGGTTTTCCTTCAAACATTCTCAGAATGATTGAAACATCATAAGGATTGTTCCTTTCAGAATTTGGTCTGATCCTTCCAGTATCATGGGAAAAGGGGCCTAAGGAAAGATTGATTTAAAAAACCGTAAGGATTGTTCCTTTTGAACTTTGGTCTGATCCGTCAAACACAGGAAAAGGGGCTTTATGAAAATGTAATTAAAAAAATTTCAGTTATTCTTATTAAGTCCGCAGATTTCATCCAATTGTCTTCATACTTAAACTATTGCAAGGATAGTTCCTTTTGAAGTTGGGTCTGATTCATGAAGTAACATGGAAAAGGGGACTGTATGAAAATTTAATTAAAAAATCCTCATTTATGCAATAAATCCCACAGCTTTGATGAGGTTTTTTTGAAGCTTTCACTGAATAATTGTAAGGTTAATAGGACCAATTTCTTCAAAACGGGGTCTGAACTGTTCAGAAACACAGGAAAAGGGGCCTTATGAAAATTTCTTTTAAAAAATCCTTGTTACCAAGTCCAGAGCTTCATCGTATTTTCTTCAAATTTTCACAGAATGATTGCACAATAATATCGATCCTTGATGTTGACATTAGGACCTGGTCTGTCAAGCATCACAGGTAAAGGTGCCTTATGAAAATTTCATATTAAAATCCTTGTACCACAATAAAGTCAAAAGTTTTCATCAGATTCTATTCAATTGTTTACAAAATGATTGTACCATCATTAGAATTGTTACTTTACAAATTCTGTTTGATCAGTCAAGAATCATGTAAAAAGGGGCATACAATAATTTCATTAAAAAAAGTCTACAGATTTCATTGGATTCTGTTCAAACTTTTAGAGAATGTCTGTTCCATCATTTGGATTGTTTCTTCCCAAATTGGGACTGATCTGTCTAATATTACAGGAAAAGGAGCTGTATGAAAAATTATTACCAAATCCTCATTAGTACAAGAATGTCCTCAGTCTTTATCAGAATCTCTTCAAACTTTAATAGAATGATAGTACCATCATTTGGATTGTTCCTTTGTAAATTAGGTCTGATTGGTTAAGCGACACAAGAAGAGGGGCCTTATGAAAATTTTATTACAAAAACGTCATTATCACAATAAAGTCCTCAGTATTTATCATTTTCTTCAAACTATCTATAATAAGAATTGTCCCTTGTAAATTGGGTCCGATTTGTTCAGTTTCACAAGAAAAGGGGCCTTATGGAAATTTTATCACAAAAAAATTGTTGACACAATTCAGTCCACTGTTTTCATTGATTCTCTTTAACTTTTAAAGAATGATTGTGTCTTCAGTAGAATTGTTCCTTTTGAAATTTGGTTTGTTCTGTAAAGTATCATGGGAAAAGGGGTCCAATGAAAATTTCACTATAAACTCATTAACACAATAAATTCCACAGATTACACAGATTGATTGTACCATTATTACATTTGTTGATTTTGACAGTGGATCTGATAAGGCAAGTATCACATGAAAAGGGACCTTATGAAAAACTTTCTAAATATTCTAGTTAATACAATGATGTCCCTAGATTTCACTGGATTCACTTCAAAATTTCAGAGAATGATTGTACAATCACTTAAATGGTTCTTTTCAGAACTGGGTACAATCCATCAAGTATCATGTCAAAAGAGGCCATATGAATTTTGTTTAAATATTCTAGTTAACATAATGAAGTCACCATAATTCATCGGATTCACTTCCAACTTTCGCAGGATGATTAAACCAACAGTTAAGTATTACAGGAAAAGGAGCCTTATGAGACCTTAATTGAAATATCTTTGTGGACACAATAAAGTCAACAGTTTTCATCGGATTCTCTTCAAAGATGCATAGAATAATTGTGGCATTGGAAACACAGGAAAAGGGGCCTTACAGATTATCAAACAAACCATTCTTGTTTATGTAATGAAGTTCAAAATGATTATCAGATTGTCTTTAAAATTTCTCATAACAAAAGTTGGGTCGTAAGGAAAGTTCCTTTCGGAAATGAAGTTGATCCATCAGAAAACACAGGAAATGGGCCTAATGGATTTTCACTCAAAACAATCCTGTTTATGTGATAAAATCCACAATTATTATTGGATTCTGTTGAAAATTCCACAGGATGATTGTAGGATCATAAGGAAACTTTCTTTTATTTTTCAATTTAAGGCATAGTTTTGATTGTCTTTTACAACTTATTAATTAAAAGTTAAATTATTTTGAAAATTTAACCCATTTCAACACAAGTGAATTTTAGACTGGTCCAAATTCAAAGAACTTGCATACGCCAATTTCAAATTTTTTCACCTTTTTGAATAGATAACATAGTAGATAATGCTCGTCATTTTCCATAATGTTTTCAATATCTTTTTACTTTAGGAGCGTAAAAAGGAGGGTACTTATAAAAAAATGTGGTTTAAAGGAGAGAATCAGGTGGTAAAGACCAAGATCAGACTGCAAATATGGATGATCTTTGTCTATACCTCCTGCCAAAACAGGAATATTCTGGGTTCAGCATGACACAGGTAAAGATGCCAAACCAACAAAATGCTTAACGACACTTTTGGTCTAAATGGATGATTGGTCAATTTATATTTTGACTGACAGCTGCAATCTATCAACCGTCCATCAACAAGCAATGAAATGTACAATGTAATCATATTGTAACAGGTTAACCCATTCCAACACAGTGGAATTTTAGACCTGTCCAAATTGAAAGGAGCTGCAGACGACAATTTCAAGTTAATGGAATTTTTGATTTTTTTTATCTTTGTGGATAGAAAACATTGTGGATAATGAAGAAATTGCTTGATCCAAGCAATTTCTTCATTTTCCACAATGTTTTCCAAAGCTTTTTTGTTGAAGGGGCGTAAAAAGGAGGGATTGAGTGGGAATGGGTTGAAATAATAACATAACAACATCAAAATGGATTTATGCACTTTCTTTTTGCTATTTCTATCTTTTTTTTAAATTTCTTTCTTGAAAATGAAAAATGAACATGGGCTCCAGTACACTATCAGTAAATCAAGTCTTCTCTGTGTATTCAATAAACTGGGGTTGTACTTTTGCCACTTTTCTCTCCTCTTCTAACAATGTTTTAGGACATCTCATTTTACACCAGCTAACGGGAATCATACTTGAACCTACAATGAAAGAATCTAATTATGTGGGGTTTCACACTACTTTCAGTAATAAATCTATCATATACTGCTGCGGCAGGTGCACAAAAGCATGGTTCCCTGCTGTCTCTCACACATCATTCAATCTGATCCACCAGTTCCTCATCATAATTAGGCACTCTAAAATTGCTGGCCATACCGGCTGACAAGAAGTTCAACCAATTAAAAGATGGCAAAAATTTAGACTGGTCCAAATCAAAAGGAGTTGCATATGACATTTCAAAGTTTGTGAATTTTAGATTTTTTCAACTTTCTTGGTAGAAAACATTGTGTAAAATGAAGGAATTGCTTGTCACAGTTGTCCAAGTTGTTTTGAGGGGTGCCCAAAAAGGTCATTGTGTGGGAATAGGTTAACATATACCTATACCAAGCGGTTTTATTTTGTAAAATTTATGGTCATTTAATGTAACAAAACAGACAAATGGTGACATAATCATTGAAATAAGCTGTAGTTAGGAATTTTCAGTATCCAAGCTAATAAAAGCTTGACATAAATGTTGGAGTTCAAAGTCCATTTCTGGTCTTAATAAATGATTTGATTAGTAAGTCAGTTTTTTGACTGCCAGTGGTGTTCCATTAATTATTGGTGAAACACACTTGGTGATAGTCCTGATGTTTCATATCAATTGTCAGAAACAATGTTAGCCGAGTGTGTGACCAAATTGATGACAAAAGGATGGAGAGCACTTTGCTGACTGAACTAATCAGGCTCAGCTACCATTAACCCTTTTCTATTATTGAAAATTTTAGACTGGTCCAATTTTAAAGAAGTTGCTGATGACAGTAAAAGAGGGTGCAATTTGAAAAGTTATTAACCTACTGGTTAGAAAATATTGTGGGAAAAGAATAAATCGCTTTTAACAAGCATTTTCTTCTTTTCTCATAATGTTTTCTCTAGAATGAAATCACAGGAACATACAAACAAGGGATTGTACAGGATGAGGTTAAAGAAGGAGAAATTTATTCAAACTTCAAACAAAAGAAGTCTCTGAAGAACACTGAAACACAAGGAGAAATTACTTTTAAAACAAGCTGTGTTTGTGAAACACCATGCCCCCGAAATAGAAATTTTTAAGAAACAGGTGATATTTATTGTTTTAGAGAAAAGGGTTCAATTATGACCTTGACCTTGAAGAAATGCCCTTCCCCAGTTGCGCCTTGTTAAGAACTATCTACATACCAAATATTAGCATTGTAACTTAATTAGGGATGAAGTTATAAGAAAATGTTTAGTTGGCAGGTTAAGTTTTTGAGTAAAGTTTTAGGGAAAAGGGTTAAAATTTTGACCTTGACCTTGATGAAATGACCTTCCCCAGTTGCACCTTGTTGAGACCTATCTACATACCAAATATTTGCATTGTAACTTAATTAGGGATAAAGCTATAGGAAAATGTTTGGTTGGCAGGTTAAGTTTTTGAGTAAGGTTTTAGGGAAAAGGGTTAAAATTATGACCTTGACCATGGTTAAATGACCTTCCCCAGTTGCACTTTGTTGAGACCTATCGACATACCAAATATAAGCATTGTTAACTTGATTAGGGATGAAGTTATAGGAAAATGTTTAGTTGACAGGTTAAGTTTTTGAGTAAAGTTTAAGGGAAAAGGGTTAAAATTTTGACCTTGACCTTGAAGAAATGAACTTCCCTTGTTTCGCCTTGTTAAGATCTATCTACATACCAAATATTAGCATTTTAACTTGATTAGGGTTGAAGTTATAGGAAAATTGGCAGGTTAACTTTTGCAGACAGACAGACGGATGGACAGACAGACAAACAGACGGATGGACAGACGGACACGGTAAAACAATATGCCCCCGATCTATCGTTGGGGGGGGGGGGCTCAATAAATGCAGCTAATTCCACATCTACTCAAGATAGAGAGCTCATGTACTACTAAAGTATACAAACTTAATTTTACTGAAATCCAATCATTCGTAGGATTTAAGGTCTGGTAAAAAATTGACTTTCAATTGTGACCTTAACTTTAGACCTACAGAAACAATTTTTTGAAATGTCACAACTGCTATCTGCTTATGGCAGAGAACAATAATTATTGTCCAATTTTGAAAATATCTGTTGTTTTGGGTAGAAATATTGTGGAAAATGGAGTAATTGATTAACAAGCAATTTCTTCCTTTTCCACAATGTTTTCCTAAGTTTTTTTCTTAAAGGAGGATTGACTGGTATCTATTTACTACCTTGTGCACTGAAAATTTGATTCAAAGAACAAATATATGTAGTTCCTTTTAATTACCGACTCCCTTTATATTTAATGAAAATTCTATAAAGAGTTGGTTTTAATATCAATAGGAATGAACTGAAACAATACCTGCTTCACTTGTTGCCATGACAACCCCAAGTTCATTTTCTGCCGTGGTCAGGAGATAGGATTGGGAATCACCAAGGGAGATCACTCTGGCTATTATGATGTCACCAGGACGGAAGCACTTATACATCTCTATCTGTAATTATCCAATTACAAGACTGTTACATGTTTAACTGGTCTAAAATTGAAAAAAAAGCTGCAGATGACTATTTCAAGTTCATGAAATGTAAAATTGTTGACTTGCAGAGAAGAAATAAAGAAATGACTTGTTGTAAATATTTTTTTTATTTTCCACTCTGTTTCCAAAGATTTTTCTTGGTGGTTGTTAAAAAGTAAATTGTGTAAGTTATACATAAAGATAATTTGTTCATTACATACGGACAATTTTTATGGAGTAAATACGTCAATGTGGGACGCTACAGAAACAAGACTCTGCCTACGGGTGCCTATGCTTGGCTGTTGGGTGCTGGATAGTGGATAAAAATCTAAGTAAAAAAAAGGGCATAATTTGCACAAAATGCATCTAGAGTTATCCCCCTTGGTAGTATAGGTTCCTCTTTTGATAGTAAACATGAGTTCCAAATTTCAGGTGAATGCCTTTGGTAGAACCAGAGATATCACAAAATGTCAAAGTTTTCGCACGACGACAACAACAACACCGAGGCTATTGCAATACCTCGGGTTTTCTCCGAAAACAGCCGAGCTAAAAATTGATATTTGACAGTATCAAATACAGTTCCATACATGATAGTGTTTGCAGTGAGTGTTTCTAGCAATCGGTAAATCGATAGAGTCCAGCTGTCAAATTGTCAATTATTGAAACAACATTTAATTTCATTTGTTACATGTTACTAACTTTAAATCTTGCAACATAAAATTGTTTAACCCTTTCCCCACAATCCCTCCGTTTTACCTCACTCAAAAAAAAGCTCTGGAAAACATTGTGGGAAATGAAGAAATTGCCAGTATCAAGCAATTTTTTCATTTTCCACTATGGGTTCCACCAAGAAAGTTGAAAAAACCTAAAATTTCATAAACTTTTAATTGTCATCTGCAACTCCCTTCAATTTGGACCAGTCTAAAATTTTATTGTGTGGGAATGGGTTCAAAGAGGACCTTCCTGTTAGAGCTCAGTGGAAGGGGTCACCAATCAGTTGATTATCTCAGACAGGGCCGTGTCACATGGAACAAGGGTAAAGAAGATAGATTCACCTCAGTCAACAAAAATATCTTTCCTTGCAAAGTGTAAGTATACTGATAACAAAATGCAAATTTTATCTAGAATGTGTATTGATTGGGTTAACACCACTTCCAACAGTATTTCAGTTGTATAGCCTTGGCTGGTGCATCTAACCATAGCTTTCTGTCATCCTATCAGAGCCAACAGCTGTCCATCCTACTTAAATGCACTACATATCATTTGTGCATTGGTGAGGGACAAATTGCGCATGTCACAATGACTTTTTGTTAATTGTCAGAAAGACTGGTGGTCAGGCTAGGTTCAAACCTATGGTTCTAGGATTGAAGGCACAATGCATTATCACAGTTAAGGGCAAAACAGTTGTAACTGCCTATTTATTTATAGGCAGTTACAACTTCTTTATGCTGAACCATCGAGTTGATTTTTTTTCCACTAAAACCAGCAAAGGTAGTAAGTTAACTTACTTTATCCTTTTCTGTTGCTCTTACATCTTCTCTTCTGGAAATGCATGAATAAAAGAGACTTAAATTCTAGACATATCATACAAGAACAATAACTATTTAGTTGTTGTTTCACCTTGCTATGAAATATTTGAAGCTTATATAGAGATACTTATATATGTCTTGTACTTGCCACATTCAAGTCTGAGACTAAATTTTTGTTTTCTTTGTGGGAGGTATTTCAGAATATCTGGGCACTCAAATTTACTGTCATTTTGTTACATCAAAATAAATCAGGCTTTCGGAAACAACAAAATACCTGTACTTCTTTCTGAACATATTTGTTGCAGAAATTGAATTCCCACTTTAGCATGACCAGGGTTGAATTCAAAGAAATGAAGGAAATATTTCTTGTTTTCACTGAGGTATGAAACTATGAAAATATATAATTACCTGATTTGACCTTTAAAAGGTTCTGTGCAGGATGTATGACCAACTTTGATGATGTTACATTTACAAAACCTTGGGTTCACATTTGTTACCTGAAAATAGAGTTACGTAAATTAAAATGTCATATGGAAAGAGGAGACATTTGGCCCTACAGATCATATTTCAACTTTTTGAATATTCTGAAAGATTGACATGTCTTCCAGAACATAGAAAAAATAAACAAGAAAAGGGTTTAGACAAACAAATAAATAAAGATATAGCTATTTGCTTGTCCTAATCGAGACATGCAAAATTTTAACGTATGCCCTTGAGCTGTGATCTTGACCTTGGAGCTATCTGAAAATTTGTTTAAAATGGCACATTATACAGAGAACAATTGCCAAGTACTATTGAAATCCATCCCTAATTGAAGGAGCTATGCTTTGCCTATACTTAATTTTGATATCTGACCTTGAGCTGTGACCTTGATCTTGGAGTTATTTGAATTTTTTAAGCACATCTACTCATGATATAGAACAATTGTGCAAAGTTATTTCGAAATCCATTCATAATTTTAGAAGCCATGCCACGGATAAACTTAATTTCAATGTTTGACCTTGTACTGTGACCTTGACCTTCGACCTATCTGAATAATTCTTTCAAATGGTAAATCAACTCTTGAAAGAGAACAATTATGCCAAGTTATATTGAAACCAATCTATATTTGAAGGAGCTATGCACTAGACATGCTTAATTCAAACGTTTGACATTGAGTTGTGGCCTTGACCTTATCTGATAATATTTTTCAAATTAAACATCTACTCATGATAGCGAACAATTCAGCCAAGCTATTTTGAAATCCATACATAATTGAAGGATCTATGCTGTGAACTACGTCAGTTTCAATGTTTGACCTTGAACTGTGTCCTTGACCTTGAAGCTATCCAATAGCCGGGAAAAGTATTTTGGGGCATTATCATTAGGAATTAACACGTGAAACTTCATTCAATTTGGCCTTAGGGTTGCGGAGATATGGAGGCTGACAGACAGACTGTATGAGGGAAAGACAGACAGACGAAGGGGTGACTTTATACTTGCCCCTGGGGAAGCATAATAACCCTCCATGTTACAGAAAAAAACATTTTGTCATGAGAATAAAACCTTTCTTCAACAAAGGGTAATAACTCTAAGAAGAGTAAATGGACCGTAACCACACCTTTGTTCAATACCAAGTTCACAAGTGAAATTCAAAATAAATTCATTCAGTACTTGAAGATAAAATGTGCAGATAAGAAAAAGGTATAGACTGATAAACAGCCCGACTGATCGACAAACTGACAAGCTGATTACCCCTCAACCATAGCTTGTTTTGGGATTTTTTTTCCTACACAATGATGCTTTCTGACGACCTTCAATATGAAAGCTTTAGAAAACATTGTGGAAAATTTAGAAATTGCTTGTTAACTTACAAGTAATTCTTCATTATCCACAAACTTAACAACCCCCAAAGATAAATATTTTAAAGATTTCATCAACTCAAAATTGTTGTCTGCATTTTCTTTCCATTTGGACCAGTCTTAACTTTGCCGTCTGGTAATGGGTTAACCTAATCAAAATGTTCATCCCTCCTAAATGACCTTATCAAATCTGCCATTCTACAGAAAATGGGGATTTTAACAAAAATTATGTTTGTGGCAAAAAAGACCAAATAACTTCCACACATGACCTTAACCCTTGTTATGCATAACCTGGAATATTCATATTTATGCAGATGGTATAGACAAAGATCAGCCTGTACATTTGTGCAATCTGATCTTAGTCTAAACCACCTGTTTGTCCTTTCAAGCCAGAATTATTAATGAAATCAATTTCTGAAAGAAATACTAACCCAAAGCTGGTGCTTCCAGTGCTTTCAACCTTTTGATCTTAACCCTTGTCATGCTGAGCCTGGAATATTCCAGTTTTGGCAGGAGGTGTAAACCAAGATTATCCTGCACATAAGTGCAGTCTGATCTTGGTCTTCACCTCCTGCTTGTTTTTTGGGTGCAAGAGTTTTTTATGAAATTGATTTCTAAAAAAAATATTGATTTTTGAACAACAAGTTCTATCAGTGCTTGCAGCCCTTTGATTTGACAGCATTTCAGTAAGGTAATTTATACAGCATGACAAGGGTTAATTTAATTATTATCAAGGATTTATTCAATATGACTAGGATTAACCCTTTCATGTTCAAATACGGGATTTTACATTGCTGTGATTTTATACTCAAGAAAACATTGTGGAAAAAGAAGAAATTGCTTGTAACAAGCAATTTATCCTTTTTCCACAATATTTTTTACCACATAGGATGGTTTCAATTCAAATGGCATCCAGTTTTCATTGTCGTCTGCAACCTCTTTCAATTTGGACTAGTCTAAAATTTCCAAATACGGGAAAGAGTTAATATCTAAACTTTCACAGAAGCATGGACACATAGATAAGAATTAGACAAAAACTTTGATTGCAAAAAGCACCACTATTTTCAGTCCATGATTTTTTTTTAAAAATATTTGTCTTTATATGGAGAAAAATTTTGTTGATAATGGAGAAATTGCTTCATTTTCGACTACTTTTTCCAAAGCTTCTTTCTTGAGGGGCATAGAAATGCGGATTGTGTAGGAATTAGTTTATTAATGTCAGGTTAATATCATACCCTCGCTGTTTCATGTACAGAAAACATTTCATTATTTTTCAAGTATTAATCGATGCAAGACTAATATCATACCCTTGCTGTAACAAGTGCATCTACTGCTGGCACAATGTTCTGTTCTACTTCTCGGACAACTTCTATAGTCCTCTGAAAATACAGATTTTTACGTGATTCATGACAAATGCTTTAACAGAGTAAAGATTTCTCAGTTATGAACTGAATATTTCACTGATGAAAAATGGTCTAAGTGATAGATCAATCATTAATATATTTAAGAAATTGACCAAAAGCCGATGTCTATCAAATGATCTGTCGACCAATTAAATCATTCATTTAGACTCTAAGTTAACTTTGAACTCCAACATTGGCCACCATTAATGTGAAGCATTTTTGTTGGTTTGGTGACTTAAATGTTGTAAACAGCTTATTTAAGCTGTAGTTACAACTTTTAGTCAGCCAACCAACCATTCTACTTTTTTGTTACATGGCTAGCAAAAAATTGTGCAAATAATACTGTTTAAAATCAAAGCGGAACTTCCTGTCATAGTGAATGGGTGGGATCTATGGAGTCAGTGGGTGGAGCCAGCAATTGATTAATTCATTTTTATATCCATAAAGAGAATATTCATTGAATGACCAAACACTAGTATCTTAAATGGATTACCTTTTCTTCCTCCTTTCTTGCAGTGTTCAGTTTTCCAGCCAAGCTTGCATAAATGAATCCATTTCTTGTGTATGTGCCTCTACCAGATATTATGTTGCTTTCTTCTCGACACAGCCTTTGACCTGGAACGAGAAAATCAGCGTTAAAAAACAAATAGTATTTTTGGATACAAAAGACAAAGCATTTTATTCTTTACCAGCATTTTTTTTAAAGTTATTTTCTGTCAAGAGAGCCCCTGTATTGCCCCATCAATCTTACCCCTTTCCTGTTTTGGAAAGTTTTAGACTGGTCCATATTGAAAGACGTTGCAGACGACAATAAAAATTGGATGCATTTTGAAAAGAAAACATCATATGTGGTAGAAAATATTGTGGGAAAGGGAGAAATTGCTTGTTACAAGCAATTTCTCCCTTTTTCACAATGTTTTCTCGAGTATAAAATCACAGCGACATAAAATCTTGAGTTTGTACAGGAAAGGGTTTATTTATTGATCAACCTAAATCCACTCAATCATAATCCTCAAACTTTCTTCTTTTTATCATTATGTTTTCTAATAAGTCAGTTACTGATAAAAAAAAAAAGATCTTCAAATCCGGTTTTAACAGGAAAAGTCATGTAAAGTCATCAAAGAGTATTTTGCATCTTTTACAGTCCAATCTGTGTACAGCAGCCAGTCAAGGAAGAAGACCAAATTGGCTGCTGTTCACAGATTGGCTGCTGTTCACAGTATCCATTATAGGGCTGTCATTTTGTCATACCATATTTGGTTAGCTCATTAACAGATCACAAAACTTTAGACTACTCCAAATTCTAAGAAGTTCTAAACTTCCATTTCAAGTGTATTTTAAATAAGAAAATGCAATTTGTACCATTTGTACCATTTAAGATAGAAAATATTATGACAGAAGTCAAAATATCTTGTTATAAGCAAGTAGAAAGAAGGCATGTAAAAACCACAAAATTTTAACATAGTGGACCATTTACGTTCATTTGGCCAGATGTGGCATGCTTAAACCACTTGTAATACAAGTCATCAATGTTTTCAAATGAGACATTCTTTTTGACATGTTTTGAAGAAGGATCACCATTTTCATATTCCTCAGGAATTCCTCGTTTAGGTTTAGCTACAATTTCAACATGCGTACAACCTACACCGAACTCACTAGCAATAACCCTAGAAGAATGTCCAGATTCATGCATGCGAACCACTTTCACGCCATCCTCTAGAAAGAGGAACTTACGTTTGTTTGGAGAGCGACATTATAGCGAGAATTGACAGCAAATGCAAGTTTTCATCCATTTTACAGACCTCAAGAAATCTGTTTGTTTAATGTGTATAAAACCTGTGATGCTCAAGTTCATTTTATTTAAAGAGACCCCACAACTTAAAAATTCCGTATCCTTAAAACAATAGTCAAAAATAATTAATCAACTACTAGGGATTGGGTCGATAATTGGCTGTTTACATCTTGTACACAACGATAAGGCAAGTTTGTCAGTTAATATAGTAGTGATTATTGATTTTTCGAACACGACTTAGTAAGTCGCGTGTTTTGTAAGATGACCGTTGTTTCAGGTGTGATATACTGTTGACGCTAGACCAATTAAGGTGACCGCTGGTCGCATTTTAGAATATCATGCTATCACGCTATTCACAGTACAATTAAAGAAGGAATTTGCACGGGGGAAGTTGAGTGGCCGCTGTCGGCAGATTGGCCGCTGTTCATAGTTGGCCGCTATACAGTTTTGACTGTATAACAATGGGTGTAGATGAAAATAAAGAAAACTTTAAAGCAAATTTGTTCCATCAAGATTTCTACCTCTGGTCTTCATTACATCACAATGATTAAGGAGCTTCCATTGTCTTACACAAGTAACTGTCGTTCCTGACTTTTAAACCTACATCATTTCAACTTCCTGCTAATAATATCATTCAGGGATGTAATATGCGAGTCTTCAAAAGAGTTTGAATGCCCTGATAGCCAAGTGGTATAGACACTTAGCTTGTGATATGAAGGTCACAGGTTCAAGCCCCACAGTCACCAGGGTGTATTGATGGGCAACTTAATAGCCAGCCTTAGTCTAACAAGCCGTAAAGTGGGTACTAGTGGTTTTAATCCATTCCCACACAATCCTTCCTTTTAACATTTTTGGAGGCTACTACTTGTCCGTGGACAAGTAAATATCAGGGCAAATCTTGGAATGGTACTAAATAGATAGAAGAGATTTATGAGCCTAATGTTTGTATCCATGGCTAGAAAATATTGTTTTTAATGAAGGAAATGCTGAGTTTCAGCATTTTCTTCTTTAAAAACAATGTTTTTATCAAAATCTATCTGTTCTTCATCTTTTCTATCTATCTTTATATACTGCCCAACTCCCCTTTGGGTATCACGGGCAAGTCCATTTTGATCCTGGACAAGTAGAAAATCATATTTTACTTGTCCATGGACAAGTAGAGAAAATCTGTATTTCCACATCCCTGCTTTTCACAAAGGTTAAAGAGAGTTTTGGTTGAGGAATTTGCCCTAACAGAAAATTCACTGTGATCAAGTTTTGCTGAAGATAGCTATAAACATTTTAGTTTATGGCTACACACAATAAACAAAATATTTGGAGGCAATATCATGTGATAGTATGTTTTTACTATCAAGCCTAGTTTATTTCGCAATTTTTCGGATTGTTAAATTAGATCCTATATTCATAAACTCTAGAACATTTGCTAAAATCATTTTAGAGTGACGCGAAAACTAATGACAGACATAGTTAAAAGATTAAGTCTGGCAGATTTCTTCATTTTAGAAAAAAGATACATTGTGAAATCTTAAACCCATTAGATCAATTAATATCAGATTTATGTGGAGTCGATTTTTGATAAGATTGCCCAAAATAAATACCCGGTACACATATCACGGGCGCAGACATCTTGGATGAGTTCATTTGCCTTGAGGAGGCCTATCTTATTTTTTGGCTATTTAGAATCATTGAGAATGAAAAAGTTTCATTCATTATTGTCAGCTAAAGACAATAATTCGATTTCTGGTGTAACATTCCGTTAATGCCAAAATTCATACACCACCCTATGCTAAGATAAGTCTTTAAACTTTTAGAACATCCCCATTCTTCATGATAGACTTCTCGTGATCTTGGTCTTCACAAAAGCTTGATTGTTTACAAACTTCAACATGGCTTCCAATAATTTTGTAAATTTTCTTACATTTTACCAGTCTGTCTTTTTAATTTCTACCAAATGTTTATAGTTTTTTTTTTATTTTTTAATGAAACAACTATGATATTGAATAAAATAATGATATTTTTCAAAACCTCTTTCGTCAAAATAACTTTTTGTACTTGCTATATGTAAGCTCTGGTGTGCCAGTAGGCTATATAGTAGCCTTGAAGAGCATTATTTTACTTTTTTTATTTTGACTTGTACTCCATATAGGAGTGAGAGTTAATAACGAAACTGAGAGTTCAGTGTATACTCTATCTGTGGTTCAGCTTCAGTGTTTGTTTTTTGTTTTTTTTTTCATCTTGTCTAATGGCACCCAACTATTCATAACTCCATTTGTAAAAAAAAATCCATGAACCACAATTGTACCTAACGTGGAGCTAATCCACCCTTATTTACAAATGTGCATTTTGAAGAAAATCAAGTTGGTAAAGATTTATATTTACTATCAGTAAGAAAATAGTTGAAATATAATTCAACATTTATAAATCATAAAGTTGGTGGAGACATATTGAATAACATTGGATAGCTTCGATATTGCAGTCATCTTTCTGATCGTCTGCCACGCCAACATATTAACTGAAAGAGGGCTATGATATCCAAGCTAAATATTGGACAGAGTGTACACTATCTCAAGACATCAGTTTTAAATATTTCCGCTGAATCGGAACGTCAGCAAATCTTTACAAAGTCTTTATCACCTTCATTCTTTTAAATTTGTTTAATTTTGTCATACTACATATAATATCTTTTTTTCAGAATTGCATTTAAAATCAAAGTAATGAAAGCTCTCAAAGGCTCATCTTGTCTCTACCTCCTGCCAAGACAAGAATATACCAAGTTCATCATGATGAGGGTTAATTTTGGCTCATTCAAATGATTAGCAGTTGAAATTGCATAAATTGTTCAACTCATTCCAACACAATGATGCCTTTGGACGCCCCTCTAGAAATATAATTGGGAAAGCATTGTGGTAAATGAAGAAATTGCTTGTAACAAGCAATTTCTTCATTTTACACAATGTTAACCAGGGTTCTTTAAATATCTATTAAACAATTTATGCAAATTCAACTGGGTTAATAGATATTCAAAGAAACCAGGTTAACTCATATTCACACAGACGCCCCTCAAGAAAATCAATTGGGAAAACATTGTGTAAAATGAAGATTTGCTTGTTTCAAGCAATTTCTCCATTTTCCACAATGCTATCGACTCCAAAAGATAAAGATTTTTAAAATATCATGAACTTTTAACTGTCGTCTGCAACTGCTTTCAATTTGGACCATTCTAAAATTTTGCTGTCTGTTAATGGGTTAATATTGTCAACTTTTTAACTCTTATTTCAACTGAAATTAAGAATAAAGAAATAGTTTTCTTTTATTGTTCACAGCATGGAATAACATGGTAACAGGTGAATGGAATATGAAATTACACTCACATTCAAAAATTCTGTTCCACTTGAGCTGTTCCCAATTCCCATCATTGTTAAATGTGCCTTATGTTCTTCTTTATTGATCATTAATTGAATGGACATCTTAATTTGTTTTTCCATAAATCTCACTAAGAGATTACCTTAGTATTGTGTTAATATTACTAACATGTTCAGATACTGTATTTCATCAGATTGTAATATATATGTTTGACGGTCGAAGGCTAGTTTTGCACTCTTGTTGAAAGTTGGACCTCGATAATCTACATTTATTGTTATTTAGACCCATTTAAAAATCCACTAAATTACAAATAGTCACTCTTATATGAGTACATAGCGATCTTTTATATATAAAGATATATACAAGTACGTCGTCTTATATAATAGGTGAGTGAATGTCAGGACTGCAGTTTGAACAAAGCTGTAGCCACCGTGCTTTTGGTGGCTTTTGGACGATCTAAATGTCTAAAGATTGGTTTATTTATGTATATAAAGTACATTTGTAAATATGTATGAAGTTTAAGATATCTGGTCTATTTCTCTGAAAAGAAAATGAATTGCTTAAGCTCGGTCATCCTTAGCATATACAGAATTTTGGTGACCCAACTATCAATCAACTACTTCAAACTTAAATCAGACTTGGTTTTTCCCGGTATCTGTTAACTTTCTTATCTTTATGTTCTATTCTTTGTTTTCAATCTAATATTGGCATGATTAAACCACACTAATATTAAAAAACGAACAGTCAATCTTCTCTCACAATGTTTAATTTAATTTGATATATTCCTAATATTGTACAAAACATTGTACCTTAGAGAATAAAGATTATGTTATGTTATGTTAAGTTTTATGAATCCTATTCTACCTTCATATGTCTCTTCTTATGTTCAATTATATTAACTTTGATTGGCATTAGCATATATTATTCATAATTAGATGTTGTTACAGTTTGTTGTTCATTTCCTTTGTAAATGACATCATGTTTTGTGTATCAATAATGCGTTATATTTTTCTCTGCAGGCTCACAGGGTTGGAAGCTATGACTCAGAATTTGAATATGACAGTGAGGCAGATAGAAAAAGGCAAGTAGGAAAAAAGTCTTTATAAGAATTATAACTCAGTTCTAAAAGATTCAGGCTTAATCCTGTTGCTCAAGTTGTGTTATTTTAAACTTTTTGTTCATATGATCACTTAGTCTATGCAAATGCTCAAGGCTAGAGCTAGGTTGCTCGTATGTGGGGTGATTGGGGTTTTGAATAGCATAAAATAATTAATTTAATTCTTGTTTCATCTATCAAGATTCAAGCATTTTGGTAGACTGATTCTTATGCCCCCACATTGATAGATTGGGGGGGGGGCATATTGTTGTTCCGGTGTGTGTCTGTCTATCTGTCTGTCTGCAAACTTAACCTGCCAAGTAAACATTTTCCTATAACTTCAACCCTGATTAAGTTACAATGCTAATATTTGGTATGTAGATACCGGGGTAGGTCTCAACAAGGCGCAACTGGGGAAGGTCATTTCATAAAGATCAAGGTCAAAATTTTAACCCATTTCCCTACGACAAAGAAAAAAAACAATAAAAATCACCTGTTTCTAAAGAATTCCTGTTTTAGGGGCATAGTGTTTCACAAACACATCTTGTTTTTAGTACTTCCATGAAAAAATTCTTGAGCATACAACCATTTTGTATGCATGTGCTTAAAATAGATCAATAAAATTTTACTCCTAACTAGTAAAATTGTTGATTTGATTTGCTTGATGGATTAACCCATTTCCAAACTACAAAATTTTAGACAAGTCCAAATTGAAAGAAGTTGGAGATGACAATTTTTAGTCGGTGAAATTCTAAAATTTTTGTTCTTTTTGGGTAGAAAACATGTTGATAATGAAAAAATTGCTTCTTGCAAGCAATTTTTTCATTATCCACAATGTTTTTCAAATCTTTTTTTTCTTTAGAGGCGTAAAAAGGAGCGATTGAGTGGGAATGGGTTAAATTATAAGAAATGAAGAGAATAATCATACTAATGTATGAATATGCTTTGCTGATTCATACATTTAGTGAGATTAAGTTTTTTAGACTCTTATCGCAATAAAAACAAAAAAGATTCTCTTCATTTCTTATTTACTTTTTTTAAATTAGGACCTTTGGCTAAATATTCATAAGTTTGAATTTGTCATTTTCCACTTTTTAAAGCTGGTTTGTAACAAGCAGTTTGTCTTTTTCTAACAGTGTTTTAAAAATATATTTTTTTATATTAAAAGGCAGGCTGTGTTGGAATGCATTGATTTTTTTACAGAAAGAAGTATACAGATTTGGCAAAGAAGGACAAAGGGAAGAAGAAATCCAAGGGACATAAGCGAGAATTGGAGGATGAATATAACAAGTGAGATCAGAGTTACCACACTTTCATTCCTTTTCAATAGCTATGTTGTGAGAAAAGTCAGAATTTATTATGTAAAATAAATACTTAAAAAAAAACTCAGTTTGCTGATTTTAATAGTTCATTTTTATTTTTAAAAATTTGGTTAATTGCATTCTGTCTAGAAAATTGACTAAAATTTGAGTTAAAAAAGCTGGTAAAGAGCTTCTGATACTTATGGGTTTCTTGTATGGAGTTATATTTCTGCCACAATATAAACAATAGGAGTTTTGAGATTGTTCGAAAATAAATCAGTTTCCTGAAAATTCTATGATGCTGTTGTACCTTCTTGATAAAAATCCACTTTCATTAACCCATTCCCACACAATGATGCTTTTTGATGCCTCTCAAGAAAAGAAAATTGGAAAGCAATTGTGTATAATGAAGAAATTGCTTGTAAAGAAAATGTAATTACGATTTTCAAATGGTCCATAGATGAGCTCCTTTTATCGCAATAAATCTGTCTCTTTGCTTTCGATAGAATGTAAAAAAATAGAGCTACCAGTCTGGAATATCAAGGAATTCTATACTATATACTAACGGTATACTATATTTTTAGTAGGTTTATAGGAAACTGATTAATGGCTATAGTTATCAAATTATCATGATGCGACCATCTTGTATCTCATGGTAGAAATATGCCACCATACTCTAATGTCTTTACTCACTATGTTTTTCTTTACATTTCATAGGATGATGATGAAAAGTGTGAGTTGTTTAACCCATTCCCACACAAAGACACCTTTAGACACCCCTCTAGAAAAAAGCTTTGGAAAACATTGTGGAAAATGAAGAAATTGCTTGTTACAAGCAATTTCTTCATTATCCAAAATGTTTTCTACCCCAAAAGATAAAAGAAAGGGAAATTTCATGATCTTTTAATTGTTATCAGCGACTCCTTTCATTTTGGACCAGTCTAAAATTATGCAGTATGTTAATGGGTTAACCCATTACCAGACACCAAAATTTCAGACTGGTCCAAATCCAAAGAAGTTGCAGATGATAGTTTTAAGTTGATGGAATTTTAAAAATCTTTGTCTTATAGGGTAGAAAACATTGTCGATAATGAAGAATTGCTTGTAACAATGTCAACCAATATTAGACTTCAAAGTTTACGTGACATAGTCCAAAAACTTTGACATCTTGTAATAATTCTGGTATTAATGAACACATGCAGAGGATATGTTCACTATCAAAAAATCAATTTATTCCCACAAGGGGGATAACCCTAAATGTAGTTTTGAATGAACTACAACCCTTTTGAGACTTAAAACTTTTAACAACGATCAAGTACTTGAACAGCCAAGCTTTGGCATCCCATGCTCTTTCATGTAGGTTTGAAACAAATTTTCATCCAATCAGAATGCAGAATCTTAATAGACAAAACTAAAGTTTAATTAGGTATTAATCCTTTCCTGTTTTGCAAAATTTTAGACCTGTCCAAATCAAAAGGTTTTGCAGACAAAAATTAAAGTGGATTTAATTTGAAAAATAAACATTCAGCAATTCCTTCTTTTTCTACAATGTTTCCTCAATATAAAATCACAGGAACGTAGAATCCAGGGATAGAACAGGAAAGGGTTAATACACTGTATTAGATATTTGGTTTGTTAAAGGTACACCTCTTTTACAAGTGACCTTTATTTTAATTCAATTTATTTTGGAAGTGACTCTATAACTATTTTTGAAACTTTTACTTTGTTTTCAGGGAAGAAGGAAGAATCATGAGGCATAAAATCATCAGTATGAATGCTGTATCCTTTACATGTTTTGTGCTATTATTGCTGATTTATGGTAAAATTTGATCCCTTTCCCTCTGAAAAACACATATTTTTCAATCCTACTATATCAAGGACTCTTGCATCCGGACACTTAAATGTTTGGCAATATTAACCTAAATAAGAGGACCATGATGGTCCTATAACGCTCCCTTGAGTTTGATAGCTCAAGACTTTATGATACATGCAAAATATCAAAGCTATACTCCGATTTTTTTTATTTTTTGAGAAGAAGATTTTTAAAGTTTTTCTTATTTAACCCATTCAGCCAATTACACGGGCTTCTTACAGATACCAGATACGTATGGACGGTAATAAGGGGTGTTGAAATACATATTTTCCTCAAATTGATAAATTTTTGTGAAAATATTGAACATTTTTAATGAAGAAAATGCTGGAATCTGGCACTTTCCTCATTAACTACATAATAAGTTATTAATGAGATTTATTTTGTATCATGCCAAGATTAACCCTTGTATTGACTTGTATCAGTTTCAGTTATTGATTAATCGATAACCCTTCAAATCGAGACTTTGACAGAAAATGACTGTGATCGTTACTTGATCAGTTAAATGTCCTAAAAGTTTGTGGTTGACAATTGTTTTGTTGATATACTGAATATGCAACTCCATTACACAAGCAATGTAGTGAATAAAAATAATCTCTGTATTTTGAAACATAAGTTTTAACATTTAGTAGAGAACAACATGGTTTTTAGCTCACCTGAGCTCAAAGTGCTCATGGTAAGGTATTTTGATCGCCCTCTGTCCATCTTGCGTCATCCATCCGTGTGTCAACAATTTTAAAACGATTTCTTCCCCAAAACCGCAAGGCTAACTTCAAACAAATTTGGAATAAATGTTTCTTAGGTTGTGCCATTTAATAATTGCTAAAAGAATTAAAATTGTTGAAAACTGGTTGCCAATGCATTTTAAAATCATCTCCTCCTGACCCAGAAGACGTTGAGCCTTGATATTTAGCATGAAGCATCATTACACTGATTTTTTTTGGAATTGCTAAATTCATCACTCTTGGTCTCTAATGGCAGAGCCAGAAGGGTTTGGGCTTATATAGAAATAAAGAAGGATTTTTTAAATGACATTTCCTCCCAAACTCCTTGGCCAATTTCAACCAAATTTGGCAGAAATTTCCCTAAAATTGCCCCCTCTTAATAATTACTAAAGGATTTGAAATCTGATGAAAGCATTGGTTGGCCAACTAAAGTTGATTTTAGTTAAAATTTTAAAGGAGGTCTTTTCCTGACCTTGTCAGTATAAGGATTTGATGGAAAAAAAGGCAAAGGAGGAATTACTTATTTCAAATAATTTCTTCAGCATGCTTAATGTCTTCTACCTGAAGATATATAGCATAAGCAGGGTTTAAAGTATACAAAGAGTTGTCACATGCAACTCCTTTGAACTTAGACCAGTCTAAGATTTTACGGTTTATCAATGAATTAATTGAGAAAAAGAAGAGTAAAATGTTTTGTAATAAAGTTACTTAACCCATTACCAGGGGCAAAATTTTAGACAGGTCCAAATTGAAAGAAGTTGCAGACGACAATTTCAAGTTTAATAAACTGGATTTTCAACTTTCTTGGTAGAAAACATTGTGTAAAATGAAGAAATTGCTTGGTACAACCAATTTCTCCATTTTCCACAATGTTTTCCCTATTGTTTTTCTTGAAGGACTTCAAAAAGCATCATTTAGTGGGAATTGGTTAATATACTATAAAATGTTGGAAAAACTTGATAGTAACTGATACAATTGTTCAAATTGATACTCACCGATTCCACTCAATGATGCTTTTTGAAAGAAAAACAATTAGGAAAGCATTGTGGAAAATGAAGAAATTGCTTAGAACAAGCAATTTCTTCATTTTCCACAATTCTTTCTGCAAAGAAAGTTGAAAAAATCTAAAATCTTGAACTTTAAATCGTCCCCTGCAACTCCTCTCAATTTAGACCAGTCTAAAATTTTGTCGTCTGGTAATAGTTTGACAGAGTACAGCAATTATAACTTGAGTCATGGACCTTTAATCTGTGACTGATTGAAATTTACCGAACACAGCTGTCAATAAAAATAAAAAAGTGTTTCACCAATCAAATCATTCATTTGACCAGAATTGCATGTTGACCTCTGACATAAATGTCTAGTATTTTTCATGGTTCGTTGACTTAAACATTGGAACTACAGCTAATTCAACCAAAAATTTGCCTTTTATAAAATGTTACCCAACCATATATTTCACAAACTAATGTCCTTAGATATCTCAGCCAGTCCTTTCCTGTTTAATCCCTGGTTTTTAAGTCCCTGTGATTTTATGATTGAGAAAACATTGTTTAAAAAAGAAGAAATTGCTTGTTACGTCTCTGTGATTTTATGATTGAGAAAACATTGTGGAAAAAGAAGAAATTGCTTGTAACAAGCAATTTCTTCTTTTTCCACAATATTTTCTACCCTACTGAAAGTTTATTTTTCAAAAAGAATCCACTTAAAATTTTTGTAAGCTGCCTTTGAATTTGGACAGGTCTAATATTTTGCAAAACAGGAAAGGGTTAAACTGTCTTGTCGGAGGTCAGTGGGTGTGACCTGCATCAGTCAATTGTGATAATGGAAACATAGCTATCATTTAACCTATTCCCACACAATGACACTTTTTGACGCCCCCAAGAAAAACAATTGAGAAAACAAAGCAATTTATTTGTTTTCCACAATGTTTTCCACTCAGAAAGTTGAAAAATTCTAAAATTTCATTATCTATAAATTGTTGTCTGCAACTCCTTTCAATTTGGAACAGTCTACAATTTTGATGTGTTGGGTTAAACGATCTTTATATTATACATAGAATTTTTGTAGAACCCCTATGGAGTGAGCGAGACATAGTTTTCACAATTTCACTTTTAGTGCATTAGTGTGTGCATGTGTTAGTGCATGTGTGCATGCATCCATCCCAAATTTTGTCTTGAGTATAACTTCTACATTTATAGAAGGACTTGAAAATAACTTGGCACAGTTGTTCTTCTTGATGAGTGCTAGCGTCATGCGAAACATTTGTTGTGATACCTCCAAGTTCATGGTCACACTTTAACGACAAATTGACCTTGTCTGACGTCCAAGGTCAAGGTCACAGTTTGAAAAAACATTCTGTGCACCACATTCTCAGGACAAATCAGCGGGCTGAATATGTTGTCCCTGGACAACCTATTTCTCATTTAACCCTGTCCTGGACAAACCCGGGATTTTACGTCACTGTGATTTTATACTTGAGAAAAGATTGTGGAAAAAGGAGAAATTGATTGTAACAAGCAATTTCTCCTTTTCCCACAATATTTTCTACCACATAGGATGGTCAGACTTCAAATTGCATGCATATTTCATTGTCGTCTGCAACCTCTTTCAAATTGGACCAGTCTAAAATTTCATAAAACAGGAAAGGGTTAAAGTACATGTATATGAGAATATCCTTTATCGGATTTTTCACCTTTCTAAGAGACCTGCCACTACATGTATTTCCCTAAGTTTTAAAAAACTTGTCTAGAAAGGAAAGTCTCAAAGAAAATGTTCATTTATTCAGATAATAAAGTCTAAAGAAATCAGCCTGACATTTTCCTTCACTCACTCGAATTAAATCGACTTAACTGTTGCATGATAATTTTATCTGATGGTGGTAGATAATTATTAGCTTATAGTAAAGATAATTATAAGTATGAGAGTCACATGGCAAACTCTGCACGTGAACGTATTGCATGCACTAATTAGAACATCTATTGAAGTCTTTTATCTCTCTTAATCCATTCCCATGCAACCCCCATGTTGACACCTCCCCAATACAAAACCTATGGGTCGTGAAAACAAGTGATTGTACGGGAAAGGGTTACGTTTTGTATCTGCTGTCTTTTAGTGATAAATTTTCAAGAAAAAAGTTTTGGAAAACAGTGTGGAAAATGTAGAAATTATGAAAAAGGCTAAATTTAGTACAAGACAGATATTTACTTCTCCCCACTTCCTCCGTTCTTCTTGAATTGTTTCTAGTTAAAAAACCCTCCTTTCTTGAAATGTTTCCAAGTTTATATTATTTTTTCAAAAGTGTAGGAATTTCAGTAGACAAAGTTAATCTTGTACAAGTTTATGAGTTGAAAAAGAAATTACTATATGCAATATTTACCAATTTAAAGTGTTTTTTTTTTTAATTATCTAAAAAAATCTTTCGCCTCAAGGTGAAAAAAAAAGTTGTTTGGCTTACTTGAGATTGTTTGAGAAAGGTTTGAATTGTATGAATTTTTGAAGAAAAGAAAAAGGCATTGCCATTTGATTGGAAATATTTTCCTTCATACATTTCTTCTTTAACCTGTTACCACTCAATAACACCTTTCAATGTCCCTGTAAAATAACACTATGGAAAAAATTGTGGGAAAAGGAGAAATAGCTTGTCTCACAATGGCCTGCCTTTTCTCACAATGTTTTCTACCATATTCAGTCATTATTTTTCAAATTACACACAACTGAAAAATGTCATCTGCAAATACTTTCAATTTGGACTAAACCAAAATGTGGTCATCTGGTAATGAGTTTAACACTTGAAGGGAGGAGATTTATCTTCAAACTAAGGGTTATAAAGTACGAAGGGATTACAAGTCCATGTTGACCTTATAAGTACATTTTGACCTTGATTGTATCTTTTAAGCTTTGATATAAGGGATTATTAGATTTTCCTGACAAACCTAATTTCCCTTCAGTCAGTTGTAATTGACTGATTGCTTGCCCCTCCCACTCAGCTCCGACAGGAAGTCCCACTTAGATATTTAACAGCCTTGTTTGCAAGTAATTTCTTCATTTAAAACAATGTTTTCACAATTATTTTTCTTGATGGGCATAAAAAAGCGTCATTGTGTTGGAAAAGGGTTCTAGAACTGTGACCTTGGCATTTACAAGTTTCACAATAAAAAAATTGTCGGAACACTTTTTCGTCGAGCCTGCTTGCGGTGAGTTGACACTATGACAAGTTGATGTATGTGGGTTAGTCTGTTTGTCCCTCCGTCCGAATTTGTCAGGACAATTACTCCTACATTTATGGTTGGATTTCAAAATAATTGGCACAATTATTCTCCATCATGAGTAGATGTGCCATTTGAAAGAATTTTTGGGATAGTTCTTATGTCAAGGTCACAGCTCAAGGTCAAACACTAAAATAGTGATTGCCAAGATCATTTCTCCTACAATTATGGATAGATTTCAAAATAGCGTGACACAATTATTCTCCATCATGAGTAGATGTGCCATTTGAAAGATTTTTTGGGATAGTTCTAATGTCAAGGCCAAATGTAAAAATTGAGTTTATCTGGAGCATAGCCACAATATAGATGGATGGATTTCAAAATAAATTGGCAGAAATAAAAGCTATAATGGGTAGATGAGTTAAGTTAAATCAAATGTCAGAGGTCAAGGTCAAATGTTGAAATTTAGCTTATCCAAAAAATATTGTCCAAATTTAAGAATTGATTTTAAAAAAAATATTTGACACAATTATTCTCTGTTATGAGAGATTAATGGTCAAGGTCAAGTTGATGGTCAAAACTTTGCGGGTTCTACAGCAGTTGTCCTGGGATAACCATCTAGTTCCTGCATTTTTTTTCTGAATGCTTTTACCTAGGACCATCATACATGATAGACTTACCAGGTGATAAGCTTTTACTTGACATTAGATACTTAATCCTTGTGACTTTTTGATTTTGACCTTTGACCTACTTAAAAATCGATCTATATTTCCTCATTATTTACATCTAGGACCATCATACTTCATAGCTACATTCATCAGGCAATAGATTTAACCTCTGACCCACTTATAAGTGAATTGATAAGAACTTTGACCTTGTCAATATTTTCTAAATGCTAATATATAGGACTGTCATAATTTGAATGTACACTCATCAGGTGATAGTCTTTCACTTGATACCAAGTATCATGATCCTGTGACCATGATTTTGACCTGCCTATTGAAAACTGAAACTTTGCTTAAATTTTCAGTTTTATTTTTGCCATAGAAACCTTTTTTAACCCATTCCCACTCAATGAGGCCTTTAGACGCTTTGAAGAAAAAAAACTTAGAAACAGTGTGGATAATAAAGAAATTGCTTGTTTCAAGCAATTTCTTCAATATCCACAATATTTTCTACCCAAAAGTAAAAAAAATCCAAAATTTCATAAGTTTTAAATTGTCGTCTGCAACTTCTTTCAATTTGGACCAGTCTAAAGAGGGTAAATAGGAGTCGGCTTGTCGTTCGGTCCTTTGGTTGGTGGGTCTGGTTGTTGGTCAGTCTGTAGCTTTTCCTCTCAATTTCTCTGGAACTACTTTATGGATTCGACTCAAACTTTACATATAGACTTGGTATCAAGTACAGATGTGCATATTATTATGTGGTTGCAGTCCATCTACTTTTAACCCGTTCCCACACAATGAAATTTTAGACTAGTCCAAATTGAATGAAGTTGCAGACGACAATTTCTAGTGGATGGAATTTTAGATTTTTTCATCATTTTGGATAGAAAACATTATGGATAATGAAGAAATTGCTTGATACAAGCAATTTCTTCATTATCCATAATGTTTTCCAAAGCTTTTTTCTTGAGAGGCATGAAATGAGGGCTTGTGTGGGAATGGGTTAACAGAGTTACAGCCCTTTGATGAAAAATCTTGTCCACTCATTTTCTCTACAACTACTTGAATAGATTTGACTCTGATTCACATGTGCTAGCTCTCAGTATCAACCATAGATGTGCATGTTCCATTTTGGATATGGCCCATTGACTTTTGCTGTAGGTATGGCCCTTTGTTTGAAACATATTCAACATATTCATTTCATTTATTTATAAGGCAAGTCGGCAAAATATTTGCCATTGGCCATTTACAAATATATAACATGAGAATATGGCTCAATGGTATTGTACAAACAAACACATAACAATAATATACATTTAGAAATTATGCATCAAATAAAGTGATATAATTTTCGTCAATTTCGGACAGCAGTTCCATACATCCATAGATTTTAATTTATACGATATTATTTTTGTATATATATTAGAATATCAACTAGTTACCCTCAAGTTTTAGTTTGCGATGTTCAAATGCTTTTTCGATATATTTTGAAACATTTCGTTGTAATTTTTTGCTTTTAGTACTAAGAATGTTAATAAATTTTGAAATCGAGGGCCATGAACACGAGAACAATTCCTTACGAATATCTCTATAATACGGACAGACAAGTAAAAAATGGTATTCTGTTTCGATGGCGTTCTGCGAACAACAAAGACAAATTCTGTTTTCTCTATCAATATTAAGATATCTACCCGTTTCTATTGCTAACTGGTGAGCAGATATACGAAAGCGAGTTAATTGTTTTCTTAAATTTTCATTTTTTATATTGTTAAGATACGGCTCGAATTTAAATTCCTGTTTGAATTTCACATAACTTTCAAGTTTTGTCGATAGATTGACAGATGCACACCATTCTTGAATATATGTATCACGAATTCTCTGTTTGATTTGTAAGAAAAAATTTGATGGTATATAATTTTCAAACCAGATATATCTGTAACCAATTTTTTCCAAGTATTGTTTAATTTTTGTTGACCAAAAGTTATTTGAATTGTTCGTTACGTCACATTGTTGAGTATATATGTCGTATATAGTTGAATAGGGGTTGTTCTTTATTTTGATCCAATATTTCAGGGAGCGTTCAGTGCTAATAACAGATAGAGGAAATCTTCCTAATTCACCAAGTACTGCTAATGTAGATGATTGTTGTCTCACACCGAGAATAATTTTACAAAATTTAATGTGTACTTTATCAATATCTTTAAAGTGGTAAATACCTAGCACCTCGGATGCATATAGAAGAATAGGAGTTATCATTCGATCGAATAAAAGTAACTTAGTTTTGGTGTCAATTTTTATACGTTTGAAGAGCATAAGTAGGTTATTCATTGCTTTTAAAGCTTGCTCACTAAGAGCCTTTGCCGCTACTGCAAGGCTGCCATTTTTCACAAATTTTATACCAAGGTAAACAAAGTTCTCTACTATTTCTAAAGGTTCGTTATTTATATAAAATTGGTAAGTATTTCTATTCCTTCCCTTTTCAAATATCAGAACTTTAGTTTTATTAACATTAATGGTAAGACCAGATTCACAAGAATATACATGAAGACAATCTAAAAGTGACTGTAGACTGTTTGGGCTTGTAGTAAATAAAACAATGTCGTCTGCGAACAAAAGCATATATATTGATAAAAGATTGAGATCCGTTTCTGTAAGACAATTGAAGTTCATGTTCTCACTTATATCAGTTACGAACAAGATATATAAAATGGGTGACAGCGGCTCACCCTGTTTCAAACCGATAGGGATCTCAAAACCCTCAGATAATTTTGATTGGTTGAGTCTAACACATGACGAAATAGTACTATAAATAGATTTTATCATACGAACAAACTTGCTACTTTGAAAAAGGCTTTGTTCCAGTGATAAAATGTTTTGCTTTGTGACATGGAGCCTTTTGGTGTATCAATCACATACAGTGATCGTCTAGTTATAGTAAGATTGCATTAACCCTTTCCTGTAAAATCACTTGTTTTTATTTCTGTAATTTCATACTTTAGTAAATATTGTGGGAAAAGAAGAAATTCCCACAATATTTTCTAACCTGTAGGTTGGTTACTCTTCAAATTGCACCCATTTTTAATTGTTGCCTGCAACTTCTTTCAAATTGGACAAGTCTAAGATTTTGAAAAACAGGAAAGGGTTAATACAATCAGTAGAAAAATTTTCTCTTAGCATTTGGTAAGTTTACCTTTGACCTTGACCTTTGACCTACTAATGAAACCTTTGACCTTACCTATATGATTCTTTTGTTGCTCAATGGTTAGGTTGGTGGACTTGTAATTGACCAATCACAGTTGTCAATTAAATAATCAGTCCACCAATGAAATCATTAATTTAGATTGGTAATTAACTTTGAACTCCGACATTAGCAGCCATTTATGTGGTGCATTTTTGTTGGTTTAGCGAGTTAAACGTCTTATTCTGTAGTTATATTGTTTAGGTTGCCAACCAATCTACTTTTTTGTTACATGCTAATGGCAATAAATTTTGCAAAATAAATTGAAGTCATGTATTTAACCCTTTCCTGTTTTATGAAATTTTAGACTGGTCCAATTTGAAAGAGGTTGCAGATGGCAATGCAAAATGCATGCAACTTGAAATCTGACCATACTATGTGATAAAAAATATTGTGGGAAAAGGAGAAATTGCTTGTTACAAGCAATTTCTCCTTTTTCCACAATGTTTTCTCAAGTATAAAATCACAGTGACGTAAAATCCTGGGTTTGTCCAGGAAAGAGTTAATAGGCTTGGCCATCGATTGGTCAATAACATTTTTTTAGTTTTACAAAAGTTATGTTAGTTTAAATAAAACAAAAGCTGTCAGTGTGCAAACTCAATCTCCATGGGTTCCAAAATTTTTATGCAGCACTGACTCATGTTTCAATGATATTTTAGATTGATCAGTGCGAAACAGTTGTAACTGCCTATATGTTTATAGGCAGTTACAACTGTTTCGCACTGATCCTCCGATTTTTTTAATTTTGCAAAGTTCAGAGATGTTTTTAGCATGATTGTTTTTGTGTCTCCTGGAAAGGTTTACTGGTTTTTAATCTCGAACTAATTATTCCCTACAAGAACTTACTGATACAGTATGTAATCAAGGGCTATTGACCTTTTAAGAGAAGGAATTATGTTTACCTAATTTATAGCTGAAAAAACGGTTAATTATGAAATCATAAAAACCTTATAACTAGACAGTAATCAGCAGGAAAAAGTACAAGTTTAATGTAAAGTGATTCAGTTATTGGACCATGTGGGCTGTAACTTAAAGGGTATCATTTGGGAATATTAAGGAAGAGAGTAATTTCCAGCTGTTGAAAAAAATTGAATGTCCAACTCTGCCTTTACAACAATTTTGTCAAATTTTACAAGTATTTAAGCAATTTACTGTTTTCAAAGTTTTAGACTAGTCCAAATTCATAGGGGTAGCAAACAAAATAAAGTAAGTACAATTCAAAAAGCAGCTATCCTATATGACAGAGAAAATAATGTGGTGAAAGAAGAAATTGCTTCTTTTTCAACAATGTTTTTTAGCTCAGCTGAGCAAAAAGTGCTCTGGGTGAGCTATTATGATAGGACATCCTTCCGCATCTGTCCTTCCATCTGTCTATCCGTTCACAAATACAAAAAAAGCATCCCATCCTAAACTAACCATGGAATTCCAACCAAACTTCACAGAAATGATCCTTAGGTCATGCTCTTTCAGAATACTTCAAAGAATTGAAATCCATGGAGAACTTTGGTTGCAATGGCAACTGACTGAAAAACTTAAAAAATCTTCTTCTCCCAAACCATTAGGTATAGAGCTGTGATATTTGGTATAAATCAACATCTATTGACCCTCTACCAAGATACTTCCCTACCAAGATACTTCAAAGAATTACCGTAATCTGAAAATTCATGATACCTGATTTTACAAATGAATAAAGAAGGAATGATTTGAAAAACGTAAAAAATCTCCTTCTCCCAAACCATAAGGCCTAGAGCTCTTATATTTGGTCTTAAAAATCATCTATTGACCCTCTACCAATATACTTCAAAGAATTACAGTACTCTGGAAATTAGCGATATATTCCGGGATCTTCAATATACCTAGGAATAAAGGAGGAAGTCTTCTCCTAAATGATTTGATGTAAGGATCTCATTTTTTGTACATGTGTATATATAATAAAGCATTGAACCATCATACTCAGGGGGCGATATATAACCATCATGGTCCTCTTGTTTCAATTAGGATATCACAGGGACATAAAATTCAGGGATTGGAAAGGGCTAAATGAATTTAGACACTCACTAAATTTTTGTTACTTGTAAGACTGTTTAACCCATTTCCATACAATCCTGCCTTTTCATGACCCTTAACCCTTGTCATGCTGAACCGGGAATATTCCGGTTTTGGCAGGAGGTGTAGACTAAGATCAGACTGCACTTATGTGCAGGCTGATCTTAGTCTATACCCCCTGCTTGTACTTTTCCTGCCAGATTTGTTTATGAAGTTGATTTTTAAAAGAAATAATTATTTTTGAACAACAAGTTCTATCAGTGCTTTCAGCCCTTTGATTTGACAGCAATTCAGTAAGGTAATTTATACAGCACGACAAGGGTTAAGAAAAAACCCTGAGAAAACATTTTGGAATGTAGAAATGGCTTGTGACAATTTCTTCATTTTCGATAATGTTTTCTTCCCTGAAAGACTAAGATTTTTCAAATTCAGATAAGTGAAAATTGTTGTCTACAAGTATTTTTGATTTTGAAGCAAGGCTTAAATTTTGTCATCAGGTAATAGTTTCATTCATTTTGATTTCAATGGTACCAAGAATCCTGTTTCTGTGACGCAGCTACATATGCGGAGGAAAAACGGATAATGAAGTTGAATTGATAATTATTGGTCATTACGGGCTTGTACTTAAATCAGTTAGGTAGTTAACGTCTCTTGAAGATGGGGAATCATAGGTATTGAAAACGTGATTTGTCCTTACCCTTCCCAATAAAAATTGTGTATTTTCATAACTATAATAGCTAAGTACACTGAATTGTCTTTAAACCCATGCTTTTGGACGGCTCTCAAGAAATACATTTTGGAAAACATTGTGTAAAATGAAGAAATTGCTTGTGACAAGCAATTTCTTCATTTTACACAATGATTTCTACCCAGAAATTAAAGTTTAAAATTCAAAACTTTAAATTGTCGCCTGCAACTCCTTTCAATTTGGATCAGTCTAAAATTTGCCGTCTGGTAATTTTAGACTGGTCTTAATTGGAAGGAGTTGCAGACGAAAATAGAAAGTTTATGAAATATTAGATTTTTTGTATAGAATTCTTTGGATAGAAAACATTAAAGTAAGAAGCAGACGTCAAGTTTAACCTCTGTCAAAAAGAAAAATAAATTTGAAACATTGTGTAAAAGGAGAAAATGCTAGTTATAAGATCAGGGTATATTAACCCTTTTCATGCTGTATAGATTACCTCACTGAATTGCCGTAAAATCAAAGGGCTGAAAGCACTGATAAAACTTGTTGTTCAAAAATCAATATTTCTTTTAGAAATCAATTTCATAAACAATTCTGGCTGGAAAATTACAAGCAGGAAGTGTAGACCAAGATCAGACTGCACTTATGTGCATTCTGATCTTGGTCTACATCTCCTGCCAAAACCATAATATTCCGGGTTCAGCATGACAAGGGTTAATTTACCAGTATCTAGCTGTCAGTTGATATATTATTCTAAGACTTCACATAAAAACTTATCATTTTCCTGAAACTTCATAACTATTTAAAATATAGTGTTCATTTTGAGCTGGGCTTTTTTAGCTCACTTGAGCACAACGTGCTCAAGGTGAGCTTTTGGTATCACCTTTTGTCCGTCGTGCGTCGGAAGTCGTCAACAATTCTTTAAACATCTTCTCCTCAGTAACCACTGGTCGGAATTCAACCAAACTTGGTAGGAATGTTCCTTGGGTGACCCTTCTCAAAAGTTGTTCGCGGATTTTTGATTGACCCCCAAATATGGGCGTGGCAGGGCGTGGCAGTTTTTAACTTAGAAATCTTTAAACATCTTCTCCTCAGTAACCATTGGGCCAATTTCAACCAAATTTGGTATGAATGTTCCTTGGGTCACCCTTTTCAAAAGTTGTTCGCGGATTTTTGATTGACCCCCAAATATGGGCGTGGCAGGGCGTGGTAGTTTTTGACTTAGAAATCTCTAAACATCTTCTTCTCAGTAACCATTGGGCCAATTTCAACCAAACTTGGCATGAATGTTCCTTGGGTGACCCTTTTCAAAAGTTGTTCATGGAATTTTGATTTATGCCCAAATATGGGCGTGGCAGGGCGTGGCAGTTTTTGACTTAGAAATCTCTAAACATCTTCTCCTCAGTAACCATTGTGCCAATTTCATCCAAACTTTGCATGAATGTTCCTTGGATGACCCTTTTTAAAAGTTGTTCGCAGAATTTTGATTTATGCCCAAATATGGGCGTGGACGGGCGTGGCAATTTTTGACTTTGAAATCTTTAAACATCTACACCTCAGGAACCATTGGGCCAATTTCAACCAAACTTGGTATGAATGTTCCTTGGGTGACCCCTTTTTAAAAGTTGTTCGGCAGAATTTCGTTTCACGCCCAAATATGGGCGTGGCAGTTTTTGACTTTGAAATCTTTAAACATCTTCTCCTCAGTCACTATTGGGCCAATTACAACAAAATTTGGTATGAATGTTCCTTGGGTGACCCTTTTCAAAAGTAGTTCGCAGAATTTTGATTTATGCCCAAATATGGGCGTGGCAGTTTTTTTAACTTTGAAATCTTTAAACATCTTATCCTCAGTAACAGTTGGGTCAATTTCAACTAAACTTTGCATGAATGTTCCTTTGGTGACCCTTTCCAAAAGTTGTTCCTGGAATTTTGATTTATGCCCAAATATGGGCGTGGCAGGGTCAGGCACTTTTTTGACTTTGAAATCTTTAAACATCTTCTCCTCGGTAACTATTGGGCCAATTTCAACCAAATTTGGTATGAATGTTCCTTGAGTGACCCTTTTCAAAAGTTGTTCTAGAATTTTGATTGATGACCAAATAAGGGCTTGAAAGGGTAGGGCAGTTTTTGACTTTGAAATCTTTAAACATCTTCTCCTCAGTAACCATTGGGCCAATTTCAATTTTGAATCATCTTACATTAGTCAGGTGAGCGATTTTAGGGCCATTCTGGCCCTCTTGTTCATAGAAAATTAAAGATATTGCTATAGGCAGGTTGTCATCTGTGTCCACGTCAGTGTCGTTGTCATCTTGAAATTTTGTCATTTTGTAATACCTCTGGTGTTATTGAACACATTCACTTGAAACTTGGAATTTATGTTCAATATCAAAGGAGTAATCCTTACCAGCAAGGGGGGTAACTCTAAATCAATTTTGAAAGAAAAATGCCCCTTTATTTACCTAAAAGCTTGAACATTCGCATGCCATGCACTTGTCTCTTCTACTATAAATTGGATTCGATTCAAATTTTAACCCTTGTCATGCTGAACCTTGAATATTCTGGTTTGGGCAGGAGGTGTAGACTAAGATTGACCTGCTCATAAGTGTAGTCTGATCTTAGTCTACACCTCCTGTTAGTAAATTTCTTGCCAGAATTGTACTACCAGTACTTTCAGCACTTTGATTTTAATACAACTTCGAAATGTATTTTATACAGCATGACAAATAAATATGCACTTAGTATCAACCAAAGGTGTATATCCCTTATTTCATTACATTCTTTTCCTGTGACATGGAGCCATATGGGATTATTAATCGATCTGTTTTATGCACCTCAACGTGGGAAAACATTGTGGAAATGAAAAAATTGCTTGTAACAAGTAATTTCATTTTAATGTATTATACAAAAGTAACAAAAAATTGTATGATTTCTTAAGCCAAAAATTGTCGTATGCAATGTCTTTAAATTTGGACCAGTCTAAAATTTTGTTGTGTAGGAATGAGTTAATCATTTTAGTGATAGTTGTCAGATATTTTATAAGTAAGATCACATGGAAGATCAATGTGACATAAATTGGTCAATTGGCTGTTTACAGACATTTGGTGCGTACTGAGATTTCAATTATCGTACCAGCAAACTACTGTTGTGGCCTTTTCATTGAATTTCATAATTTCATGACTATGATCGCAATGAACTAATGAATTTAATGAAGATTGTAACCAGATTGTGATCAGATAATCTAATTCCTACTGAACTAGCTTTTTTTACCATTAAATTTGGATGTCTTTATTTCCTTCAGAAGGCTTTAACCCATTACCACACAATCCAGTATTTATATGCATAGATGAAATATAGCTGACGAAAACATTGTGCGAAAAGAAATTGCTTGTAACAATTTTTTTGTCTCATATGGCCCTTGTCTGTCAATTTAAACCAATTTTGTTTTGTCATCTGCAGCCTCTCTCAATTTGGACCAGTCTAAAATTTTGTGGTTGGGGAATGGGTTATTAGAAGATTAAATCATTACCAGATGACAAGATACTGGATTCATCCAAAATGAAATATGTTGCAGACGACAATTGAAAGTGTGTTGAAATGAAAAAATATGTACCAAATAAAGCAGAAAACATTATAAAAAGAGGAGAAATTGCTTGTGACAAGATTTTGTTCCATACAATGTTTCCAGAACCAGTTTTAGTGGTATTTTAAGATGTGGGATTTTATGGTAATAGGTTAAACAAAAGAAAAATTGACCGCACATTTTCCTTAGCTTCAACTCCAGTTTGACAGACACAAAATGTTGATTAATAACTACATGATGTACTATGGTGGGAAGAAAGAAGATATCAAGTCAAGTATAATGTATGTATTGTCTTTAATCCTTTACCAGACAACATGATATTAGACTGATCCAGACAAGAAAAGTTGCAGACAACAATTTCAAGCAAAGTTTGAAAAAAATATCTGTAGTATAAGAAACATTATGGACAATGATGAAATTGCTTCTAATGTTTTTTCCAAGTTTTTTTCTAAAGGGGCATGAAAATGTGGGATAGAATGGGAATGGTATAAATGACAAATTGCAACCAGTTCCCATTGCAGACCAACAGGGCAAATTGTCTGAGATATGAGATGACAATAATTTGTTGGTCACTGTGGACTATCATTTAATAGACTAGAAAATATTGTGTGGAAAGAAGAAATTACAAAGGACATGTAGGTTTGGCCCTCTGTGGAAGAAAGGCTTCATTCCAGTGAAAAAATGATTATTGTGTGATAAGGAATGGAACGATGGGTGGAGAAGGGGGGGGGGAGAGATTGGGCGGCGGTCGTTTAGTGATAGCCTAATTTGTCTCTTAACTGCATATCAGGTATTAAATTGCACCATAATTATAGTCAATCAGCCATGTTAAGGAAGTGATTCTTCCTAAATCTTCAAATAAAATCAGTTTATATATATAAATATTTGTATTTCCTTTTTTGTTGTTGTTTAAGGTCCAGGTTTAAGACGAACATGGATGTTATTCGAGAAAATCACAAATTTTTGTGGACAGAAGCAGACGAAGATGATGATTCTTGGTGAATTATTATTTCTGAACATATTACTAGAATGTTCAACAAATTACCACACAACAAAGTTTTAGACAAATCCAAAATGTAAAATGTTGCAGACAATGATTTCAAGTTGATGAAATAAGTCATATCTGCCTTCCGAGAAAGAAATAAATAGTTGAAATAATCAACCGCTTATTTGGTCATTAAAGTAAACAAGGGCCTTCATAATATCGATATTCAAAAGTAGGGTATGAAATATGTTCTCTAGAAAGAGTATTTTGTGTTTTGCTTGTCGATTTCAATTTGTGTTTGTTTACATTTTGAAATTGAGAAGAATGCACCAAATTCTTCACTGGAAATCTTCACTAATCTTTGGCATTGACTGTTATATGCACAGGTGCTGATGACTAAACTTTAAGGACAATTTTGTTAATCTCATTGACCTAGCTAGATTTCGTTAATCTTCGTGACCTAGCTAGTTGTTTGAATGACTAGCGAAAGTTAAAATGTCATCACTGACGTCATTATTTGATGTAAACAAACTTTAAATTGTGGTGGGTCACATTTTAAAATATTGTAACTTTTTTCATGAATTGTATGCTTACTGGGCAGAATTATATTGATCTTATAATTTCGAGTTTGTCATATCTATTTATGCTTTTGAGCCTGGAGTATGGTTTTATTGTTAATTTTATGGTGTGTTTTGGGGGAAGATATGGCCTTAAGAAATCTTTGCCTTTTAGGCTTGAAAACATTCTTAACAAAGAAAAAATTGCTTGTAACAAGCAATTTTTTCCTTGTTAACAATGTTTCCACAGCATTTTTCTTCAGTGGTGTACTAAAGCAATATCATCTGCCAATGGGTTAAACTTATTTTTACCTTTTCTCGTTCAAATACGGGAATTTACATTCCTGTGATTTTATACTCGAGGAAACATTGTGGAAAAAGAAGAAATTGCTTGTAACAAGCAATTTCTACTTTTTCCACAATATTTTCTACCACATCGGATGGTTTCATTTCAGATGGCATCAAGTTTGTTGTCTGCAACCTCTTTCAATTTGGACTAGTCTAAAATTTCAATAAGCGGGAAAGGGTTAAACTGTCAAAATTTCTGATTTGCTGAAAATTTGTTTCATATTTTCATTATAAAAAACTGAGTGTGCAACTATTTTTTGTGTTTGCACACAAAGTATATCCGCAAATAGCTGTCTCAAACTGTAAATCTTTTGCTTTCTTTATGTTTTGTATATTATTAGAAATGAATTGTATTTTTGTTTTCACACTGATGACGTTTTCCTTTTCATACCGCAATGAAAACACGTAAATTTTCTTCATCTCTCAGTTGACAACTTTTAGGATTGTCTAAATTGAAAAGAGTTGCCGATGATAATTGAAATTATTTTGATTAACAGATATATATGTCATGATAGAGGAGAAAAGATATGAGCAAAGGAGAAAATGCATGTTTCATCGCAAAAAAACCCTTAACTTAATCCATTCATAATACATGTATTGAGCCTCTTGATAAATGCAGATTTTCAACCCATTACCACATGTTAAAATTTAAATTTTCTGACACCCCCAAAGAATAAAAGCTTTGGAAAACATTGTGGAAAATGCTGAAATTCATTCCAGACAGAATTTTGTCCATCTATGGCAACAATGATTAAACCCAATTACTAGTTGACAGATTTAATAGAAGTTGCAGACAACATTTCAAAGTGATGGCTTAACCCTGCAGACTACAATTTAAAGTTGAATTTATTAAAAAATAATCAGTCAGTAGGATAGAAAATATTGTTGAAAAAGAAGAAATTGCTAGTAAGTATAAAAACACAGGGATGTAAGAACCAGGGATTAAACAGGAAAGGGTAAAGATTGAAAAAATAAGTGCCCAAGGGTAGAAAAAGAAATTGCTTGAGTAATACAATTTCTCCACATCTTACAATGTTTACACCAAAATTATTCTTGAGTGGCATCAGCATCAGAATGTTTGATAGTGTGGCAATGGGTTATCCCATTACGAGACAACAAAATTTTGATCCAAACTGGAAGAGATCGCAGATCTTTTTTGTGTTGCTGAATCTTTGAATTTTGTAACAGATAGGGTACAACATTTTCCTCTTTTGTTTACAGTATTTACCATGGTTTTATTTCTTCACTGTGTAAAAAAGTTGGTTATTTGATAATAAGTCAACTATTTCAGGTCTAAAAAGCTTGCCAAGAAGTACTATGACAAACTCTTCAAAGAATACTGTATATCTGATCTTAGTCGATACAAAGAAAACAAAGTTGCCATGCGATGGAGAATTGAACGAGAAGTGGAAGAAGGAAAAGGTCTATATTTTTCTCCCAAGAATAAGATTGCTGTCATAGAAAAGCACTCGATTTGATGGGGTTAAAAGCGCTTTTCAACAGTATTTCCATATATTGCAACCGTTGGTGCACCTAACTACGGTTTCTTATCCTTACTAACATTTTGAGCTTACGGATGCTATCCCACTTACTTATTCTCTCATTGGTGACAGATGAATGATGCATATTATGATGACTTTATTAATTGTTGGATAGAAAAATAGTCGAATTTGAATTTAAACCTACAACCCCAGGGTTGAGACTGTTGAGTATTATTGATTAGCCCTTATCATGCTTAACCCAAAATATCCCATCTTTGGCAAGAGGTATAGACTAAGATCAGCCTGCACAAATGTGCAGTCTGATCTTAGTCTACATCACCTGCCTCTCGCTTTTAAGCCAGGATTGTCTAGATAAATTTTAAAGATTGACAGGAGAACTGATCTCCCTTATCTTCAGCCCTTTGATTTTAATGCAATTCTCTAGAGGATTTATAATTCAGCATGACTAAGATTAAACTAATTGGCCTCAGCATAGAAAAAATTGTTTTCAGATCAGTTGTTTTTGGAGAAAAAGCAGGGTATTGCTATGGCCTTAATTGTGTCAAGAATTTCACTGTTGTGTTCACCTTGCAAATACCTGACTGGAGCTTTTCTTAAATTAACCCTTGTCATGCTGACCCTTGAATATGCCTGCTTTGGCAGGAGGCACAGACAAAGATCAGTCTGCAAATATGTGCAGTCAGATCTTAGTCTACTCCTCCTTTTTGTCCTCTTTAAGGTAGAATTGTCTGTAAGGTCAATTTCTAAACTAGATATTGACCCTGACAACTAGACCTACATTGCAATCAGTCCTTGGATATTAATGCATTTCTGAACAAGGATTTTATTCAACGTGATGAGGGTTAACCCATTCCCACACAAGCCCCTCAACAAAAAAGCTGAGGAAAAAAATTGTTGACATTGTAGAAATTGCTATCGGAAAACACAGGAAAAGGGACCTTAATGACAATTTCTTTCTTTACAGTCTACAGGCCACAATTTAGGCTCAATCTTCATGAATCTAGGCTTGAATAATTATTAGGGCATGAGGATGAAGCCTATTGATTATGGGAAGGTTCTTTTGGAAAACGCAGGAAAAGGGGCCTTAATGACAATTTCTCGGTTTACACTCTAGAGAACACAATTTTGGCTCAATTTCTTTGTTAATGCTCTAGAGGTCATCATTTTGACTCAATTGTCATGTAACTTGGTCAGGGTACTTGTTAGGTCATAAAGATGAACCTTATAGATTATGGGAAGGGTCTATAGGATAACACAAGAAAAGGGGCCATAATTACAATTTCTTTGTTTACAATATAGAAGTCACAGTTTTGCCTCAATCTTCATGAAACTGATTATAGTTATTTGTCTCTAGTTGCATTTTTTTTAACAACAGACAGTTCAAGTGAGTGATCTAGGACCATCATCTTCCTCTTGTTTTGTTTAAAAATCTTACACACTGCTCAGTACTTGAGTAGCTGAGGGTTGGCAGCTGTATGCAGTGCCCTTGTTATTTTTTCTGATATCTATTTTATTACTTTTTTTTCCCAATTGTAGCAGAAAAAGTAAAATAAGGCTAACAAATGAATAAAGGTAAAAGAATTCAAAGCTTTGACAGTTTGCAATATCGCTGTTATAACCTAGATACCTTTGGCCTATATGGATTTTGTTTGCTTTATTTTCCTTTTTCTTCTTCTGATGAAAAATATAAAGGTCGAGGCTTTTTGTTCATCGTTTGCAGCTTTCAACCTAGTAATTGAATCAGTTAAGGCAAAATGACCTCATTAACTGTAGGTAAAAAACTTCTTTCATTCTGATAAAATCTGTAGTTGCAATTATTGGAAATTTTGTAACCTAGGAAACATGGAATTGATCAACACTTATTTCAAAGGTTGATTCATGAGGACTTCCTTGCCAGTGAGGTGTTTTGTATCTTGACTCTTTTTTACCCGGCTGTCTGTCTCCCTGTGTCTTTGTACATTCATTCTAGTAATCTAGTATTGCAATCTCCTTTTGGAGAGGGGGTGGAAGGGTGAACCTTTAGTATGTTAATGCTTTCCTCTACAAACCCCAGGATTTCACACCACTGTGATTTTATACTTCAGAACACAGTGTGTAACAAGCAATTTTTCTTTTCCCACAATATTTTCTATCACATAGGATGATTTTATTCCAAATTGCATCAATTTTCATTGTCGTTTGCTACCACTTTCAATTGGACCAGTCTAAAATTTCATAAAACGGAAAAAGGTTAAACATGTATACCTCTGTAAAATTCTTGGCACAGCAACAAAAAATCATAACATTAAAAATTCTATGAAAACTTAGCAAACTTCTGTTACATTTCCAAGAGTTTCTCATTCGAGAAGCGCTGGCAGTGAGAAATTGCTTTTGTCTTTCTCTCCATTAAAATACGGGATTTTACGGGGCTGTGATTTTATACCTGAGAAAACATTGTGGAAAAAGAAGAAATTGCTTGTAATAAGCAATTTCTTCTTTTTCCACAATATTTTCTACCACATAGGATGGTTTCATTTCAAATTGAATCAAATTTTTGTTGCAAAATCTTTCAATTTGGACCAGTCTAAAATTTCGAAATACAGGAAAGGGTTAAACAATTACAAGACAACAAAATTATAGACTGGTCCAAATTTAAAGAAGGTATTTAAAAATCTTTCTCTTTTGAGACAAAAAACCCCATTGTGGATTTTCATTTTCCACAATGATTTCCAAAGCTCTTCTTTTGTAGGTGAGTGGATTGTGTTGAAAAAGGTTAATTTGATAAAATTCTAACGTCATCAAATCTGTGCTAGTTGGTCTTAACATGTAAATTCAGGGAAGCAATCTAGTACCATCTTGGCCCTCATGCTACCAGTCTATTTATGATGTGAGCTGTTATTTGTTTTACCCATTCCTGCACAATGATGCTTTTTGATGCCCCCAATAAAAAGGGCTTTGGAAAACTTTTCAGAAAATGAAAAAAATTGCTTGTTACAGCAATTTCTTCATTATCCACCATGTATTATACCCAAAAAGTTTTTTTTTTAAGTCCATAATTTCATATGCTAGAATTTGTTATTTGCAATATCTTTGAATTTTGGAACAGTCTATAATTTTGGAACAGTCTATAATTTTGGAACAGTCTATAATTCTATTGTGTGGTAATGGGTTGATTGGTTATAAAAAGTCATACAACATTGTTCATCTTGTTGATGTTTCAAAACTGAAATTCTTAGGTAGAATGACTATATTGCAATCAAAAATTAACTAAAATAAAAAAAAAATGTCTCAAATTTTACTGTGTCTCAAAGTTTACAGCAGTTTTTGCAGTGCAACCAGGATAGATACTTTTTACACTTTGATAAGATGTGGCATATTATTTCACAGTTATCAATCTGTCCATTTATCTATCTGTCATTCTGTGTGCAAGCAGTAAACTTAATGCAAAAACTTAACATTTTGCTGTTGTTCAAGCAACATTGAAGGCATATGGCTCATATTTGGGACATAAGTTTCCTGCATTGATACGGATCAGTTGGTTGTAAGATCAAGGTCATCAATAAAGGTCAAGATCACTTTTAAAAATTTAACTTTTTGCTGTTATTCAAACACTGTTTCGGTCGTTTGTTAGGGTCTTTTTTCAAAGTTGTGTTTCACCCCCAAAAAGGCTGTTACATGGTGTTTCACAAACACATCTTCTTTCTGATAGCTTTTCTTGTGTTTCAATGAATTCAATGATTTGAAACTCATTTTGATTTTTAGGTCAGTTTATCTGCGGCAACAGAAAATGCTCAGAGACAGATGGTCTAAAAAGTTGGGAGGTGAATTTTGCATATATGGAAGATGGACAGAAGAAAAATGCCCTAGTCAAATTAAGTAAGTGAAAAGTTTATTGACAAGTTGCCAGTATCAATCTAAAATTGATTGACCCATCAGGTTAGAATAGAAGTGAGTGTTGATCTCACACATTTATGTCAAGCAATTTTGCTCAAGCTGTTACTATGGCGTTAAGTTTGCTAAGCAATAATTTGTTTCATAATCCTGAAATTACTTGTAACAAACAATTTCTTCATTGTCCATGTTTTCTAAAGCTTTTTTCTTGAAGGGTGTCAAAAGTAGGATTGTATGGGAATGGCTTAATCAACCAAATTACTACTTTCATCTGGAGCTGATTTGGTGTCACTCTTTTGATGTTTTAAGAAAATGATCTAAATTAGATCTAGCTCTAGTTACAACATTTTCTTCATCTATCAAGATTTACCCAGTTTTTTGTCCTTTCACCTAACAAACGCATGAAGTATAGGATCTGAGAGGCTGAGGCCATGGCGCAGTTGGGACTCTCAATTATGATCCCCAGTCACGGCACATATCCTTTCTGAATATTAATCTCCTACTAATGGGTAGATAATCGTAAACCTAAATGGGAAGATAAACTGGAGGCTTGCAAAGGATGTAGTGGTATGCTGATGTGAGAAAAAACAGGAACCCATAGCTAGGTGCTCTAGCTGCTGCGATATGACTGGATTACTGTTAAAAGTGGCGTTAAACAACATTCAAATAAACAAAATAAGTATCTGAGAAAAACGAACCTATCATTTGAAGAATAAGCCAAAAATGATATTAAACTTGCACAATTGACAGACCAAGGCTGTCAATCAAGACATCATAAGTCCAATCCAATCATCAATATAGACTGCAAGTAAATTTTAACCCATTTTTATGCCCCGGCATCGATAAGATCGGGGGCATATTGTTTTACCAGTGTCCATCTGTCTGTCCGTCTGTCTGTCCATCTGTCTGCAAAACTTAACCTGCCAACTAAACATTTTCCTATAACTTCAACCCTGATTAAGTTACAATGCTAATATTTGGTATGTAGATAGGTCTCAACATGGCGCAACTGGGGAAGGTCGTTTCATCAAGGTCAAGGTCAAAATTTTAACCCTTTCCGTTTCTAAAGAATTCCTGTTTTTGGGGCATAGTGTTTCACAAACACATCTTGTTGCACAATTTTTTTTTAGACTGGTCCAAATTGAAAGAATAAGCAGACAACATTTTAGGTTGATGAAATTTTAAATTCTTTGTATTTTTGGGTAGAAAACATTGTGGGCATTGAAGAAATTGATTGAAACAAGCACATTTGGTAACTAGAGTCTTTAGGGCAAGAACTTTCAAGTTTGTACAAGAAAAAAAATCTGTAGAGAAATGGCCATGCTGGGGAGGGGGGGGGGGGGGGGCAAAGGTGGGAAGGTGGGGGGGTGCATAAGCTCACATAGTGAACTTTGAGAATCTTTTTCTACCAAACTAAAAGACCTACAGCTCTGATATTTGGCATGTGGCTTCATCCTAGTGGACCTCTATCAATATTGTATAAATGGTAACCCTAGGGTCAAAATTAGCCTGGTCCCGGATGTAACAAGTTTAACATAGGCTTATATAGTGAAAATTTCCAAAATCTGCTTCTCCCAAACGAGAGGGTCTAGAGCTTTTATATTTGGTTTGTAGCATCAGCTTGAGGATTTCTATCAAGCGAGTATAAATCTTGGCCCCAGAGACAGAATTAGCCCATTTCTGGACATCAAAAGTTTAACATAGGTTTATTTATAGTGAAAATTTTAAAAATCTTCTCCAAAACGAGAGGGCCTAGAGCTTTGATATTTGGTATGTAACATCATCTGGTGGACCTCTATCATGATTGTATAAATTATGGCCCCAGGGTCATAATTAGCCCATCCCCTGACATTACAAGTTTTACGAAGGGCTTATATGGTGAAATTTTAAAAAAAAAATCTTCTCCCGTACAGATGTCACAAGTTTAACATAGGCTTGTTTAGTGAACTTTTAAAAAATCTTCTTCTCCCAAACTAAAAGGCTTAGAGCTTTGATATTTGGTATGTAGCATAATCTGGTTGAATGTTTTTATCTGTTTTTATGCTCTTTAGACTCAGGTGACCGATAAAAGGAGGGGTTGTGTTAAACTCTGACATTCATGTTATGCATATTTTGTTGTTTGGTACTATATTCAAAATGCAGTTACAAGGTTAAGGTCACCAATGATTATCAAACAGGTCATGTGTGTTTGTGTGTGTGATTCTACAATTTTCTAATTGCAGGACTCTGTCCAGATTGCTCTTACAAGTTAAACTACCATCACAGGTAATGCATTTCAATTGATCCATTCTCACACAATCCGGCTTTTTGACGCTCTTCACTAAAAAAAGGTATTGAAGACATTGTGGACATATGTTTTCTACCATAAAAGGCAAATATTTTCTAAAATCCTTCAATTTGGAAATGATGACTGCAATTTACTTTCATTTTGGCAAGTCTGAAATATTTCTTTATACATATGTATAGTATTAACTGAAAATTATGAAAATATTTTCTTTAGAAACAATTTGGTCAATTTCACAGAAATAATCTTTGGGCGGCACTTCATCAGATTCCTTCATAGAATTTGGCTCATATAAAATACATGGCTTTTATGGACAGGGTTCAGCATTTACAGTACTCTTAGCCCTTTGATTTCATTCATTTCCTGCATAGCCACTTGTTTCATGATTATATGATTGTGTACAAGGGAAGAGAAGAAGCACAAGCAATTTCTTCTTTTGCCTCATTTTTTTCCTCCCTACAAGTTATGTCCCTGTTTACACAGAGTTTGGTTTATCGTCAACAACCTCTTTTAATTTTGACCAGTCCAACATTTTGGTGTGTGCTATAGGGTTAATGCATTTTTAAACAAAAAAGAATTTCATTCATCATGATCATAAAGGTCTGATAATTATTCTTCTTTGTTGTTACTCTCAGGAAAAAAGAAATAAAGCCAAAGAAAGACAGAGATAAACGAACAGATTCAAAGAGACAAAAAACTCAAGACAGTAAGTGATTAGGAATCCTTGTTTTTGTGGTGTCCAATTGTGGTGAGAGTGAAATATTAATCACAATCACCTGTGGGTGTATGTGTCTTAGTATGATAATGTGTTGGTGAGTCAGTCTGTACAAGTTTCTCCAGAGCTTATCTATGGATGGATTTCAATGTTACCAGGCACAATTGCTTCCATCATGAGTAGATATGCCATTTGAAACAAATTTTCACACAGCTCTAATCTCAAGGTCAGGGCTTAAGATCACGCTTTTGTCCAGAGCATAATCTCCTATGTTTAAGGATTGAATTGAAAATAACTTGGCGCTATTGTTTCCCATCATGTTTAGATATGCAATTTGAAATAAATTTTCAGATAGCTCCAAGGTCATGACTCAAGGTCAAATATGGATGGATTTCAAAATGAAATAGCAGAATTGTTCTCCATATTGAGCAGTTAAGCAAAAAGAAAAAGAGAAAAAATTGGAACAAAATTTGTTAAGCTCCAAGTTAATAACATTTGGAGGGCGACTTGTTGTCCCTGCATGACTTTCTAGAAAGTTTTGTCTTCAATTGTGAATGCTCTAAAATATGGTTTCAAATTCTAGGATGCAGACCTAGTCTGTTTATTTCAGATAGTATGACCCATTACCAAACAACAAAACTTTAGACTTGTCCAAATTGAGCGAAGTTGCAGACAACTAATTCAAGATTGATGAAATGTTAGAAATCTTTTTTGTCTTTGTGAAAAGAGAACAATGTGGAAAATGAAGAAATTGCTTATTTTAAGTTATTTACAATCTTTTCTACCCCTAATTATGAAGGTTTTAAATCTTTATGTCTGCAACTTCTTTAAATTTAGTCCAGTCTAAAGTTTTGTTGTGAGGAGAAGATTGAGTGATAACTGATTAAATGCATTTTAAGAGTGCTAGACAACTTTTACAGAACTTGGATCTGACAAAACTGCTTATGAGGAACCAGTCAGAAATCCTGATCATCAGAGAACCAATCCAAAAAGTGAAGAACAAGGAACCAGTCAACAGGAAGAGGAAAATATTTGGAGTGGACCAGCCAAAATAGTGGAAGAAAAGTCAAGGTAAAGATATGTCAAGAGTCTGCCTCAATTACTGGGATGAGGAATTACTTAATCCAGATAGCAATATACTAGACTGGTCTTAATTGAAAGTATTTGTAGACAAAAATTCTATGTTAATGGAATTTAAAAATCTTTGTATTTTTGATTGGAAAACATTGTGGGAAATGAAGAAATTGCTTGTTACAAGCAGTTTCTTCATTTTCCATGATGTTTCACAAAACTTTTTTCTTAAAGGTGTCAATAAGCTTCACTATGTGGGATGTGTCAAGTTAATCCTCACCAAAGTAGTTTGGGTTATTAATCCATCACCAGATGAAAATATTTTAGACTAGTGCAAATTGAAAGAAGTTGCAGACGATAAATCGTAATTGATGAAATTTTGAAAATTGTTTGGCGTTTGGAGTAGGAAAGATTGTGGATAATAAAGAAATTGTAAAAACAAGCAATTTCTTCATGATTTGCAAAATTTTAGACCTATCCAAATCAAAGGTTTTGCTGACGAAAATTTAAAGTGGACTTTATTTGAAAATAACCACTCAGTAGGGTAGAAAATATTGTGGAAAGAGAAGAAATTGCTTTTTACCAGCAATTCCTTCTTTTTCTACTATGCTTTCTCAATTATAAAATCATAAGGATGTAAAAACTAGGGATGGAACAGAAAAGGTTTAAGGAATCACTAAAGCTTTGTTCTTGAAACCTTCTTTTGACAATAATTGAAAAAAAACAAAATATTTGTCTACTCAAATGTAGAGGTCACATTCATCTACAACAACTATATAAAACCATTTTTCTGTGTGTATTTCCGTTTATTTATCATCGCTACCGTAGCACATGCCCATATGTGCGACGCCCCCAGAAGACTGTTAGTTGTTACGGGGGATAGTGCAAGGATACAGGACGAAACTACTGAGAGCCCCGCCTGGTTCTTTAACGTGCTCGATGGATAGCATCGTCACACGGGGCCTCGGTTTAACGTCTCATCCGAAAGACAATTAGTTTGTTAGTAGATATGGTCAGCCCAGGGCTCGAACCCGTGATCTTGAGGTTTGAAGTCAAGTGCTCTACCAACTGAGCTAATCGGGCTGACACCATTTTTCTGCCTATGATGAAAGTTATTTACCTTTTGATTTGTTCTCAAAGAAAAGACAAACTGTCCTGTTGACATAACAGTTTGAAGCTAGTGAATGCCAATCAGACGCTTCCACCCGAAAGCTGATCATTATATCAATATCAAACTTCATACTTGACAGATCAAAAAGCAATATTCTAAAGAATTTGTAACATGAAATGAAACATCTCTTTGTATAAGAGTAAGGAATCATTTGTTTTACTAATACATCATCTGATATCTTTGCAGTTATTGTTTTGAAATAGATTTAAATGATTTATTCTTACAATAGGCATTATTTTGCAAAATTAATGGCCAGTAGCAAGTAACATATAGCTAGAACCGTTGGTTTGGCATCCTAAATGTTGTAACCACAGCTTAACCCTTTCCTGTACAATCACTGGTTTTTACGTCCCTGTGGTTTTATACTTGAGAAAACATTGTGGGAAAAGAAGAAATTGCTTGTCACAAGCAATTTCTTCTTTTCTCACAATATTTTCCACCCTACTGATAGGCTATTTTTCAAATGAAATAGACTTTAAATTGACGTCTGCAAAACCTTTGAATTTGGACAGGTCTAAAATTTTGTAAAACAGGAAAGGGTTAAGTAAGCTGTAGTTATTATGTTTAAGTCACTAAACCAACAAAAATGCTTCACATAAATGGCAGTCAATGTCAGAGCTCAAAGTTAACTTCCTGTCCCTAGGAAGGGAATGATTTCATTAATAAACTGGTATTTCGATTGACAGCCACGATTGGTATCAAAGTATGTTCTCAATGTTTTGGGGCAGTAGGGTTTCAATACACATTGTATTATATTTCAGAGAAGAAGAATTTGATGAATATTTTGAAGATATGTTTTTATGACAGAAATCAAAATGAAAGATTCACAAACAAATGTGGGGTAAGCTTGATATATTTTGCCTGATCCATTACTACATGACTAAAGTAAGAACTGTTCCTAAATGGAAACAGATGTAAATTGAATACCAAATTGCAGGTAAATCTACAAAACTGAAGCAGTATGGAGCTTAAAACATCGTGAGAAAGCAGGAATTGTAAGTTTTACAAGGGGGATAGCTCTAAATGTATATTTGAATGAATTATGCCCCTTTTTATCCCCCCCCCCCCCGTTTCGGAGAAGGGGATATAGTATTGGTCTCTGTCCTTCATTCCGTCACTAATTTTGTCCGGAGCATATCTCCTAAAGCATACATGCTATCAACTTGAAACTTCATAGGTGAAAAGATCTCATTAAGGAGAAGTGCAGTGTACAAGAATCACAACTCTTGCTTGAAAATTTTTGAGTTATCGTCCTTTGTTATTTTAAAGACTTAGATTTTGTCTGATTCATATCTCTGAAAGTATAATAGCTATCAACTTGAAACTTCATAGTTGTATAGATCTCATTGAGAAGAAGTACAGTGTACAAGAATCACAACTCTTGCTTGAATAATTTTGGAGTTATTGCCCTTTGTTATTTTAGAGACTTAGATTTTTTCCGGGGCATATCTTCTAAAGTATAAATCCTATCATCATGAAACTTCATAGGTGGATATCTCATTCAGAAGAAGTACAGCTATCATCGAACTCATTGAGAAGAAATGCAGTGCACAAGAAGCCTAAATCTAACTGGCTTTTGTTTACTATCAAGCTTTTACGGCAGCGGATTGCCATGTCCGACATGGCTCTTCTTCAAATCAAAAGAACTTTGACATTTGTAATATTTCCGGCATAAAAGAACACACTCCCTTTAAACTTGGTATATATCTCCACTATCAAAAGTGCAATCTGTACCACTAAGGGGGATAACTCTAAATGCATTTCTGAATGAATTATGCATGTTTTTCAACTTAAAAGAGCTTTGACATTTTGTGAATAAACTGAGATAGTCATGAGCACATATCAGAATATATGTTCAATGTCAAAAGAGGAATCTATACCAACAGTATCCCCCTTTTTTCGACTTAAAAGTTTTATCCAGTATCTAGCACCTGTAGAGCCAAGCTTTAGCATCTCCATATGGTACTCTTGTTATGTCTCTGTGGTTTTAAAATTCAGAAATATTGTAGAAAAAGGAAATGCTTGTAACAGACAATTTTTACCACAGTATTTTCTACCTTTTATGACAGCCTTTTTTTTCAAAATAGATGTAGCACTTAATCTCACTATTGATATAATCTGCTTCAAAATAGGCAAGTCATCAATTTCATTGTATGATAGGGGTTCAACTCATTCAAACACAGTGATGCTTTTGGAGACCCCCAAAGAAAAGAAGCTGTATAAAAAAAATGTGGAAAATGAAGAAATTGCTTGTTGCAAGCAATTTCTTCATTATCCACAGTGTTTTCTACCCCAACAGTAAATGAAATCCCAAATTTCATACACTTTAACCCATTCCAACTCAAGCCCTCCTTTTTACGCCCCTCAAGAAAAAAGCTTTGGAAAACATTGTGGAAAATGAAGAAATTGCTTGTATCAAGCAATTTCTTCATTATCCACAATGTTTTCTACCCCAAAATACTGGCAAATTTAAAATTCCATCAAACTTAAATTGTCGTCTGCAGCTTCTTTCAATTTGGACCAGTCTAAAATTTTCTTGTGTTGGAATGGGTTAACTGTTGTCTGCTTCTCCTTTCAATTTGGACTAAGCTAAAATTTCAAAGAATTGTAAATGGTTAAATGCAGCTATTTTCTTCCTTGAAATCTCTGATCTTTGCAATGATCAACCAGTTCAAGGAAAATAACTGGCAATTAATCAGACAGTAACCAATAGATATTATGATTAAATTGATTTTATTGAAAACATGAAATGATTAGAGCATTTTGATCTAGTTTATTGGTGAAATGAACTGAATGATTGTGGATTAATTTGGCACTCACAGATTTATTCTGAATGATAGATTTCATAATGATGGTATTTGTAGTTTAACCCATTCCATCACAATGACACTTTTGGATGCCCTTCAAGAAAAACAATTGGGAAAACATTGTGGAAAATGAAGAAAAAGCTTGAATCAAGCAATTTCTTCATTTTACACAATATTTTTGACCCAAAAAGTTTAAACAATTAAAAAATTCATACATCTTAAATTGTCGTCTGCAACTCCTTTCAATTTGGACCAGTCTTAATTGTTGCTGTCTGGTAATGGGTTATACCTATATGACAGTTGATCTGTCTCAGCTTCTTTGTTAATTTAGTGACATATTATTTGACATAACATGCATTGTTGATTGGCAACTAAAGCATTGTGAATACAAATAGGGAAGAATGCTTTGATATTTTGGTAAGAATAAATATGCATGTATATATGTATAAAAAAAAAAAAAGAAACAATAACAAACAACTTTCTATCAGTGTTTGTATTGTTTGTACTGAGAAAATCTTAGATTTTGAGAATTATTTCAATATTAGAGTGAAGCTGAACATTGCAGTAAAGAGTTATTTCAGTACAGTGGAATTCTCTAATTTGCAACCCTGGTAATAGCAATTTAATGTATAATTGCAACTATACTTATGCATGAATATTAAGTTTAAAGAACAAATATATCCTTTTAATAGCATATTCTGGTTAATTGCAACAATAGTGTTGACAAATTGTTATTAAAATAAACAGGATTCCACTGTATAAGATTTGAGCTGAACACTGCAGAAGAGAGTTTTGGGAGCTGCATACTGCAGAAGAGAGTTATTTCAATATAAGATTTGTGCATCAAACTGCAGTAGAGTGTTATTTCAATATGAGATAAGAGCTGAACACTGTAGTAGAGAGTTTTGGGAGCTGCATACTGCAGAAGGGAGCTATTTCAATATTAGATTCATGCTTCAAACTGCAGTAGAGTGTTATTTCAATATGAGATAAGAGCTGAACACTGTAGTAGAGAGTTTTGGGAGCTGCATACCGCAGAAGAGAGTTATTTCAATATTAGATTCATGCTTCAAACTGCAGTAGAGTGTTATTTCAATATGAGATTAGAGCTGAACACTGCAGTAGAGAGTTTTGGGAGCTGCATACTGCAGAAGAGAGTTATTTCAATATTAGATTCATGCTTCAAACTGCAATAGAGTGTTATTTCAATATGAGATTAGAGCTGAACACTGTAGTGGAAAGTTTTGGGAGCTGCATACCGCAGAAGAGAGTTATTTCAATATTAGATTCATGCTTCAAACTGCAGTAGAGTGTTATTTCAATATTTAGGTTTGAGCTGAATACTGCTGTAGAAAGTTATTCAACCCTTTCCTGTTTCTTAAATTTTAGACCTGTCCAAATTGAAAGGATTTAGCAGACAACAATTCAAAGTTAAATTTATTTGAAAAATAATAATTCTGTAGGGTAGAAAAAAAAAATGGGAAAAGAAGAAATTGCTTGTTACAGGCAATTTCCTCTTTTTCCACAATGTTTTTTTGAGTATGAATACAGCTTTTGAGAGTTATTAAATGTTAGATTTGAGTTGAACTCTGCAGTAGAGAACTGCATTGTATTTCAATATTAAATATGCGCTGAGCTCTGAAGTAGAGACTTATTTTAATATGATATATGAGTGGAACATTTTAGTAGAGAGTTTGAGCTTTTGATCCTAAGTTATCATACAAAAGAACAAGGGAGAATTACATACATGCTATCCCAAGCAATCTTTCACTTATATATATCTGAATACTTTATTTTAAAGAAAGAACCCTTCTTTTTCAGAATGTTTTTTCTTCTCTGTTGGAAAATTTATTATTCACACAAACATGTTTTATTGTCTTTATCCGCTGTTAGAAATAGACTGATCCCAAATTCATTTTGTAAGAAACTTTTAGCCCTATACCAAATAACCTAGTATTTTGACACATAAGAAAAGAATTCTTGAAAATATTGTTAGAAAATTAGAAATTCCTTATAACAAAACAAAAATTCATAATTCTTTTTCCAACAAAAGAGCATTTTGATTGTTGTGTGCAGTATAACACGATGACAAAATTTCTGACTTATCTAAATTGAAAGAAGTCCAATTGAGAGTGCACTGACATAGAAAAAGTAACTGCCACACTGTGTTGAAAATATTGAGAAAAGCAGAAATTGCTTGCTACAAGAAATTTCTCTTTTTCGAGCAATATTTTCTTCAGTGCATCAAATGTCAGACTGGGTGGTAAATCATGAAACATTTCAGGATATAGACAGATTACTTGCCCTGCCTACAGACTCCTCTGGACCCGACCCCTGATCACACCCACTGACTCCAACAGGAAGCTACATTTCGTTATTAACCCATTACCAAACGTCAAAGTTTTAGACTAGTCCAAATTGAAAGGAGTTGCAGGCAACAATTAAAAGTTTATCAATTTTTAGATTTTTTCAACTTTTTGGATAGAAAACATAGTGTAAAATGAAGAAATTGCTTGTTACAAGCAATTTCTTCATTTTCAACAATGTTTTCCCAATTTATTTTCTTGAG